>JANBPO010008525.1:449365-734530 GCA_024336825.1 Amorphophallus titanum
CTCCTGCCAATCCAATCCCGGTGTGGAGCCGTTAAACCAGCGCGATACCACGCTTTTATCCGCTCCAAGCTCGCGAGCAAGGTCGGCTTGCGTCAAGTTCCTGGCCTCCGCCCACTCAGGGATGAAATGCGGGCGACGAGGCTGGCGATGCGTGTGGCGCTGGTGATCGTGCTGGCTTCTCTGGGCGCGTCGGCAAAAGGCGGGGAAACCTCGGCGAGGAAGAGCCCACCCTTTGCAAGAGACGCAAAGGGTAAGACACCCGGCGATGACAGATTGGTCTCTGCGGGCGCGGGCGCAGGCGTGGCGGATACGGCGACGTCTACACCGAGCATCGCGGAGAAGACGAAGGATGCGACGAAGCTGGCGGGATATTTCAATCTTTATTGGGACGCGAAGTCGGGAAAGCTGTGGCTGGAGATCGATAAGTGGGGCACGGAGTTTTTGTATCAGACTTCGCTGCCGGCGGGAGTTCGTGTTGAGAACAATTTTTCTCTGGATAAAACAAAAACGGCGGCTGCATTTTGGGGGGCTGAGGGTTTTCCTTCGGGGAAGGACAAGAAGACACGGAAGATCTTAGCAGAGAGATTTTTGTTTTTAGAAAAATTCTTATATCACGATTTCTCACGGGTTGACGAAGGAGTACGTGTTTCCGATGTTATCGTCGAGGAGGGATTATCTTCGTGCAAACATACATTACTGTTGTCGTTCTATCCTGGGGAAGATCGTGGACTCCGCCGCACTAGTATGACGGAGGCGATACTTCTCTAAGGACAGTCCTTACGGGCGACTCGACTAAGTGTTCTAAACTGATTTTATTGTTCTTTATTTGTTGCACTACCATGCATACTATTTCTGTTTGGATTTGGATCGGATCTTGCCTATTCTTGTGGGACGACGTGTATATAACATTTGTGCATTCATATCTTACATATGTTCATGTGATTATTTATTTCATGATCATTGTTAAATTCCTAACAATCTTAGAGAAGTTATTCATTATGTCGTCCATGTTATCTGTGTTGGCACCCCATGTGGATATGTCCGGCATGCCCGAGAAGTCCTCGGGACAGCACTTCAAGCGGTGGCAACACCGTATGAAGATTTGGTTTACCACAATCAGGTTTATTTCAATTCTTGAGTTGGACTGCCCTAAACTAGATGAGAATGATCCCAACAATTATAAAATAGTCGATGAGTGGAAGCAACGTGATCGTATATGTCATGGCTGCATTTTATTGGCATTGTCCAATGTGCTGTTTGATGTATATAGTGGTTCTTCCTCTCAAACTGCTAAGCAACTGTGGGAGGAACTTGACAAAAAGTACAATACCGAGGACTTAGGCCTTGAAAAGTACTCTGTTGCCAAGTACCTAAGGTTTCAAATGGTTGAGGGTAAGTCTGTATCTGAACAGGCACATGAATTTCTATTGTTACTTCATGGCTTAGCTGAAGCAGATATGAAACTTCCAGAAAAATTCCAAGTGATGTCGATCATTGAGAAGTTTCCAAAGTCTTGGGAAGATTTTGGGATGTCTCTTAAGCATCGCAAGGGATCTCTCACTCTGGATGATTTATTTGTTGCTATGGCCATAGAAGAAGAACATAGAAATCAGAAGCCTGTGATGCCTGTAGAACTGAATGCAAATGTGATGACTGTTTCTAAGGCAAGAGATCCTAAAGGAAAAGGAAAATTAGAAAACATGAAGAACAAACCAAACATCAAAGGCAAGATCCAGAAAAAGTCCAAAAAGAAACCATGCTGGGAGTGTGGACAGGTTGGTCATTTCATCAAGGACTGTCCTGCGAAGAAGGCGAAGAAGGCTGAAAAGCACTCTTCTGGTCCCCAAGTTAATGTTGTGTTTGGGGGGACTGAGCAAGCTTCGAACTCCAACAACGGATTGTATGTTTCTGTTAACCCTCAAGTTTTTACTATATATGAACCAAATGAATGGATAGTAGACACTGGGGCTAATGTGCATGTATGTGCTGACAAGTCCGTGTTTGTGTCTTACCAGGCCATTCATGGCAGATCCGTGACCATGGGGAATGCTACTGCTTCCAGGGTGTTGGGGATAGGGCGCGTGGACCTGAGACTGCCTTCAGGACGTGTTCTTTCTCTACACAGGGTGCACCACGTTCCATCGATCCGGAGAAATATTTTGAGTGGTTCTGTTTTAGTAGAACATGGTTATGAATTGACATTCAAATGTAATAAAGTGGTGCTTCTTTATCTAGGGACTTTTATTGGAAAAGGCTATTTATCAGATGGTTTGTTTAAATTTCATGTAGTCAATATTCTGAACAAGTGTGTGGATGACGTTTATTCTAGTTCTACTTCTTATTCTGTGAATATTATGGAATCTTCTACATTGTGGCATGAACGTTTAGGACATGTAAATTATAATTCCTTGAAACGTATGATGAATTTGAATATGATCCCTGAGTATGCCATTGATAAAACTCATAAGTGTGATATTTGTGTGCAAGCTAAACAACCAAGAAGACCCTTTAACTCTGTTGTTAGAGAGTCTGAGATTTTGGATTTAGTTCACACAGACATCTGTGAGTTTAATGGTGTACAAACGTGGGAACATAAGAAATATTTTATCACCTTTATAGATGATGGTAGTAGATACTGTTATGTGTATCTTCTTAAGTCTAAAGATGAAGCTTTATCCAAATTTATTATCTTTAAGGCTGAAGCAGAAACACAAACTTCCAAGGTTCTTAAAAGGATAAGGTCTGATAGAGGGGGAGAGTACACATCTAACCTGTTTTCTGATTTTTGTCAAAGTAATGGCATAATTCATGAGGTTACTGCTCCCTATTCTCCACAGTCTAATGGGATTGCTGAACGAAAAAATAGAGTATTTATAGACATGGTCAACTCTCTTCTCCAAAACTCTGGACTACCTAGTTATATGTGGGGGGATGCTTTGAATACGGCATGCCATATTCTGAACAAAGTACCCTTGAAACATAAAGACATTAGTCCAGAAGAGTTATGGAGAGGTAGGAAGTCCAGCTTCAAGTATCTAAGAGTGTGGGGCTGTCTTGCTAAAGTGTTAGTCCCTGAACACAAAAGAAAGAAGCTAGATCCGAAAACTGTTGACGCGGTCTTTATAGGCTATGCGGCTAACAGTTATGCATTCAGATTCTTAGTGATCAAATCTGAGATATCTGGAATAGCTGTTAACTCTATAGTTGAATTGAGCAAATGAGGAACGAGTAGAGAACCGGTTGCAATTTCTCGCTTTGTATAACTGCGAAAAACCTCGGGCAGACAGTCTTGTCCGAATATCGCTGCCACAATCTTGCCCGTGTAGTGAATAACAAGCGGGATTTAATCGCGGCCTTTAGGGCTGCGCTTCCCACAGCGAATAGGAACTGCAACAGGAACGTGTACGCGTTCCATTGCGCTCCTATCCGCAAATGAGAGACCGAATACATGAGGCACGACGAACTGGAATCTATGTCAGTCGATGAACTGTGGGATTTGCGCGAGCAGGTCGATGCCTATCTCGGAAGCAAAATAGAGGCCGAGAGGGCCAAACTTGACGAACGCCTCAACAAGCTCCGCTCCGCCGAACTTATTTCTGCACCGAAAAGCGAGAGGCGTCCTTACCCAAAGGTCCATGCTAAATATCACAATCCGAAAAACCACAGAGAGACCTGGTCTGGCCGCGGCAAACAACCCCGCTGGCTTGTGGCGCAACTCAAATCCGGAAAGAAACTCGTGGATTTCTTGATTAAACGAGCTTGAGGATGAGTCGGTTTAGCGCACAGGTCACCGAGCGAGCGTGAAAAGACGTACCCTGAAAGCCGATCGGCTTCCGAATTGACATCGTGCTTTCGATTAGCACAGCAGATGGAAGTTGGGCTCGCGAAAATCGATACAGCCGTCCGGTCAAAAGCCGGATTGTTGGATCCGGTCGGGAATTTTGACGTCCGTTCGTAGTTTCGGTCGAGCTCCGCACGACGTTGCCTTGCGCATTTGCTGCATCTTGCGCATCTGCTCTTTTCTAGCGCCGAGCGGACTTCAGCTTGAGCGCGACGGCCGGCGTAGCGAAAAACCGCAAGACCATCTGAATCGCGCCGAGGCCGGCATGGCCGCGAAACCGGTGCCGATGAAGCATGAAGGAATGGGCCGCCCACGAATTGGAGCTAATCGTCGCCGGTTGGTGTACTATCCAACTAGCGACGACAAGAACGCCGTATGAAGCGGGTTTGTTGGGCGAACGCTGAGCGAATATAATTAAGTAAAATAACATAATTTTAACTAATTAATTTTTAAAATTTAAAGTGGAAAAAAATGGAACGGGCCGGGTCGGCCCGCGGGTCGAGCTCAAAGTCTGAGCCCGGCTCATGGGCCTAGTCGAGCCAGACTTTAGGCCCGACTTACGGCCAGCAGGCCAGAAAAGGTCTTGCGGTCTGGCCTGAAATCTGGCCAGGCCTGTGGGCCTGTCGGGCCGGCCCGACCCATTGACAGCCCTAACGAGACCTTTCCCCATCGATGGAAGTCAGTGTTGATTTATATCGGACTGAGTCCGAACACATTTGATTAACCGCTTAAGATCTTTTTTGCCTTTACGGTATCCACTACGATGAAGAATCTAGCCCTAGGGGAGAATTCCTTTGTTATAAGGCATGGGCATCATTGCAATTGTCCATTCACGTGAGGGTTTATTTGCATTTTTTTTCTTTTGGAGGGGCTTATTTGCATCTTTTCCTTTTGAAGGAGGCTTTTTTGTAATTTTTCCTCTTGGAGAGGGTCATCTGCAATTTTTCTTCAAATTAGGATTTTTTATGCAATTTGCTTTTAAATTAGAGTTTTTATGCAATTTACCCTTAAATTACGGTTTTTATGCAATTTTCCTCGAACCAGGGTTTTTATGCAATTAATAGGGCCTTTTTTAAAATTTTGGAGTTTTGCATATATTTCTCAGACGTTTACACAATTTCGTGAACTTCGAGGGTATAGTTGCAAACTCTTGGACTTTTAATGATTTGGCCATGATATTTTGCCAACTTAGGTGATATTTGGAAGAACTTATGCCATCTCCATGAGATGATTGCATTATGTAATCTTTATAGCTTCTTGAGGATATTTACGCAATTTTCCAAGGTGTGGGGATGAAAATATAATTTTACGCATGTTGGGGTCTCCCCTATGGTCTTGAGCATAAAGAATTTCACATCTTTGATATTTGTGGGATCAAAATAATCCTCTTATGTAGATTGGATCCTCTTGGATGCACAATGCGCATGAAGCGCTCACGTGAGCGTATTTTGGTCGTTCACTGCTGAAGCGATGTCAAGAGAAAATAGTCATACAGAAGCTTGACTCGATTCGCGGATAGAAGATTCTCTTCATAAATTCTCGATAGGAACGAGTGGTGGTCAGGATGAATGTGGAGGCGACGATATTGTGCAGACTGCATATTATCAACGAAATCGTGCCTAAAGGACTTTTTTCTTTGACTTCGGTCAAACTAGACAGAAGATAGTTCAAGTCTTGGGATTGAGTGACGAGGACAATGCCGGGAAGGACGAGGAGGATCGCGGTCAGCGAGAAGGACGGGCAGAAGGTCATCACCGGCAAGACCGCCACGCTCGAATTGAAGCCGGGGCAGGCCGAGGTTCTGGCCCGGTCGCGGCAGACCGGCTCGATCTCGCTGGCGTTGCGCAGCCTGGTCGATGCCAGCGCGCCGAGCGCTCCGCGCAATGAGGGATCGGGCGACGGAATGGTCACGGTTTTCCGTGGCGGCGAGGAGCGCGAAATCTATTCGTGTACGCCGCAATGCAAGCGGGGCGCGGGCGGCGGTTAATGCGCTTTTGCCGCCGCCGGTTAACGATCGGTTAATCCAAACGGGCAGTTTGTCGAGATCGTGCCGGCTAGGCGCAGACCGAGTCCCTCACCCAGGCCCAGTTTCAAAATTATGTCTGCAGCCAGCTTCCCGTTGCCGGGTTGTTCACCTGCGCCAATGGTTATGTCGACGTCGAGGGCTATCCCTCTTCCACAGGCTCCTCATGCTCCACGTTCTCCAACGTGGTCATCAACAACCAGATCGACAGCGTGATGGCGAAGGCCGGAATTACCCTGCACGACGTAGCCTATACGCGGCCACGCCAGTCGCTTTGCATTTTCTATCCGACGACAAATCCACTGCCCGCCAATTGTCCAACGTTGTGATGCCGGGCGGTTCGGCCACCATCCCGTGATGCGAACCCTGCACCGCGCAAATCAAAAGGCCGCGCTGACAGCACGGCCTTTTTAGTCGATACGGATGGAATTTCGAAAGTCTCGGCTTTCGCGAGCCGGACCGAACGAGATTCGTCGTCTTTGTTTCCGTCTTGGATGGAGGACCAGCTATCGTAGTCTGTTTGGCCACAAAATCAGCCCCGAACGCAGCAGCGGCCAGACCGAACACTGGGATAGACAAGCCTGCCCATGCCTGCATGGCAGCGTCCTGAGCAAGCTGGGTGATCGGCGTCCTGATTATGAGATATGTGCCAAGCGCCATCCACCAGCCCATGACGAAGCTTGCAAACTCTCTCTTAAGCGTTGAGCGGCTGATGTAATCCCACATGGTTTATGCTCCTGCCTTCAACGCGCCAAGATACGCCCTGTAATGCTTGGCAATCGCCTCTCCATTTGAATCCGGATTGATGATTTTTCGAGCGCCAACAGGATTTTCATTCGTCTCATTAAAGAAGGCCCGAAGCGTAAGCCCAGTAAACCGACCATTGATCATGCCGTCCACGATGATGTGCGCTGCGGCCTCGTTGTGAGATGCGGCGTCCGGATTTCCTTCCATACCATACTTGGCGTAATTGTCCCTGCCTGTTATCTGGACAAGGCCGCGCCCCCTGTAGCGCCATCCATCGTCAGGGCCTACATTCCCCATCCTGCCGCCATAGACCTTGTTGGCGAGCTTCTGCGGGTTATTGGCATAGGGCGTAGCGGCGGCGAGCGTAGGGAACCGGGACGGCCAAACCTCAGTCAGGCGCTTGGCGGAATAGTTCAGATTTTCCTCGACAGGGGCAAACCTTGCGCCCGTTTCATGATGGGCCGTCGCCAGGATATAGGCTAGCCAGCGCTTGTCTTGCTGTCCTGTCTTGTCCCATTCATCCATGATGGCGTTGAGTCCGTCCACCTGAGCCTGCGTGAGTTTGCCGCCGAACGATGGCTTTATGGCCGCGAAGAATTGATCCCGGCTTGCCGAAAACAAGGCACTTTCTGTGGGACCATCAACCTTCCCTGTTTGTGGCAATCCTTTGTCAGCTTGGAATGCCTTCAGTGCGGCTTCCGTCTCCGAACCATAATAGCCATCCGCGCCAAACTTTGGCAGCGGATATCCCAGAGCCATCAATCGTTTGGTGCGGCAGGTCCTGCGCCAGTTCGGCATCAGCCGCGTCGACGGCGTCCTGCTGCGCCTGGTCGGCGCCTATCAGGCCGACGACGGCAGCGGCGTCGACCAGGTCGAACTGGTCATGCGCGGCCGCCACGAAGAGCTGGACATGGGCAATGCGAAGTCGGGCGAAGGCACGTCGCACAAGCAGAAGTTCCCGCTCGCCTATTACAAGGTTTCGATCAACGGCCGCGTCGAGATGGAAATCGAGCGTCGCCGCCTGGGCTTCTTCCAGGGTCGCGCCCGGCTTAAGACGAGCAAACATATATAGCGACCTCTGTTTGCGTGCTACTTCTGTTTGATCTGCCGCCGTCAGGGTCAACGGCACACAAAGCTGCGGAGTGAATCCCATCATCCGAAAACTCGATGGCATCACACCGATAACATCGTAATTTTCACGATTGATCCGAATCGTCTGGTAAAGAATAGAAGGATCGCCTCCAAATCGACGCTCCCACAATTCATGAGTGAGAACCACGACGTGATCATGGCCGGGCTGGTCATCGCCTTTAGCAAATGTGCGTCCGATTTCCGGGGAAACGTCCAGCACGCCAAAATAGGTTGGCGTAACGGCAGCGGCTCGAACGGTTTCCGGGATTTTCTGTTCCATCAAATTCATTGTGCGGAATTCGTCAGCAGCGGCGGTTCCACTGAAAACATGGTTGGATTGGACCCAACTAAGATAGTTCGGTGCGGAAATTTGCGTGACGTCACTTTGAAATCCAGCGACGGGACTCACACCAGTCACCACGACAACCCGTTCCGGGTCACGTCCCGGAGGACGCCGCAATAAGAATGCGCTTACCAAACTGAACATCGTTGCGTTGATAGCGATGCCCAGCGCGAGCGTAACTATGGTTATAGTCGCGAAGGCGCGGTTACGTAGCAAAACCCGACCGCCGAATCGAAAGTCTTGTGCGAAGCGATCCCACCACATCCACCGTGTCGACTCATAAAAACATTCTTCGGCACGCATCACGTTTCCAAATTCGCGGTGCGCTCTCGCGCGGGCAGTGAGCCAGTCGTTTATTGGCTCGGTCGGATAACCCATGAGCTTCGAGATTCTCTCGTCCGCCTTTGCAGCCAAGGGCCCGGCAAAGTCGCGGAGTGCGGTTGTTTCTGCAATCACGATTCGCTCCCTTCGTCAAACCCCATCCCCCACCTCTTCGCCGCCGCCGTCCTCGCCCCGTACGGGCACTGGCACTTCGCCAGCCCACGCTGTCGATCCAGCCGCCCCAGTTCGTGCGGGCGGTGCAGCATGGCGCCGCGACGTACGCCTCTGGGGATGGGCGGAAGACGGAGCGACTGCGGAGAGTCGTCGTCGTCGGTGGTGACGATGGTTGAGTAGCGGGCCATGGGGCTGCTCCGATGCCGAATCGCCAGCCGCGAGCGCGTGAAAACGCTACGTTGTGCGAATCCGTGCAGTGGGTTTCGGGTTAAGGCCCGGAGCGGAGAGGTCCGCAGAGGGCTGGATTTGGCGGGCCGCTTGCTAAAACGGCTTCATCCGCCAACGTGCGAAATCTTAATAGGACGCTCCCTATTAGTCAAGCGGGAGTACGCCTATTTTTCCAGATTGGCAAAAAAAGATTCCGGCCTACTCTTGGCTGGACAGGAGCACCGGAAGGCTGACGCCTAATCCGGCCGCGATTCGCCGAAGAAAAGAGATAGTCGGCTCGTACCTGCCGTGCTCAAGTGCCGAGATATCGGGCTGGTAACAGTCGGCGCGCTTGGCGAGTTCACCCTGGCTCATGCCCTTCATTTCGCGAAGTGTGCGCACGGTGGAACCGATTCCGGCGCATTCCACTGGTTTTGTTGACATCTCGCTCATGCCCCCATAGTATAGCAGCCGTCCTATTAAATCAACCAGGAAACAGCGGCAGAGGTTAGCAACACGAGTCCAGCGACCCGCTGTGAGTTCTCGCGAACATCACCCTCTGCCGCAGTTTCATTTGCGAATTCGCAATTCTTGCACCGCGAACTACGCTTGATGCAGTCGCAATTTCCAGTGCGGGCGAGAGGAGTTAAAAGTTTTTTGATAACTTAATAGCACTTGGTCTTCGGCGCCAAGAATTATCAAATTCTTCTGCCGCTGCGAAGCCGATTTGAAACCGTCGGCAGCGTCGTCATCGTCGCGCCGACGCACCAGGTCCTGCAGCGCATCAAGAACACGTTCCTGCCGCTGGTCTATCTGGTCGGCGGCCTTTCCGTCCTCTTCGCCCTGCTTGTCGTTTTTGCCAAGCCCTACATCAAGTCGGTGCGGGTGCCATTGGTGCAGACGCTCTACGGCGCCGCGTTCCTGGTGATGGCCGGCTTCGTCATCAGTTCGCTGGTCGACCTGTATTTCGACGGCCTGCAGAGCAAGGCGCGCGCGACGGCCTTCACGCTGTCTCAGCGGCTCTCCGACATCGTCGATTTCAAGCTGAATTTCAAGGATATCGAAGGCATCGATCGCGCCTTCCGTGAAAACCGCAAGGCCAATCCCGAAATCAGCGAAGCCGCCGTCGTCGTCAACGGCGCCGTCGAAATAGCAACCGACAACAAGATCGTCGGCAAGCCCTGGCTCGTCGATTCCAGCGCGTTTGAATACAAGCTCAGCGTGTCGCGCGACGCGGCGTCGGCGGACAGCCAGTTGGCCGTCACCGTTCCGGTGCGGGTCGTGTGGGAACGAGTCGGCCGCAGCGTCAAGAATTTCGCCGCCTTGTTCATCGCCGCGGCATTCCTGTCGGCGCTGTTCCTTCAAGTCGCGGCTTCGCTCCAGCAAAGAGCGGCGGCCCGCAGCACGAAGGATGTCGACGCCGCTGCATCCAACGACACCTGGCTCGTTCTCATCAAGCCGGTCTACTTTCTCGGTGTTTTCCTCGACAGTCTGACCTATTCCTTCCTGCCGAAATATATGCAGGACGCCGCGGCCGCGTCGGGATTGTCGGTCGGCGCCCCCGCGAGGTCCTGAGCGACCCGCGGGCTCAGGACCGCACCCAGAGCCACCGCCACGTCCGAGGCGATCCTCCCCTGCATCGCCAGCGCATCGGTCACGTTGATATCGAACGAGTTCCGCCAGGTGACCGCCCCGCTGGTCCCGTCGACCAGTTCGGTGGGAGGTCCCGTTGAAGGGGGACTGGTCGGAGTGGACAGACGGGAGGCAGACAGGACCACCTCGTGGAGAGAAAATGGTAACTCTGGCTACCGACCTTCAAAAGGAATTCCGGCGACTGTTCCAGGACGCTGACTGGACGGGGAAGAACTTTGTAGAAGACCTCTGAGCTCGAATCCTCCAGGAAGAGGCCGTGGTGGCAGCCTCAAGCCGCTTCAGGTTGCTACCAGGGTCCTCTCCGCGCAGTCGGGGGAGAATGCCTCTAGTGGGCGGCCACGAACTCGGATCGACGTGATTCCAACTCGCAGACGAAGAAGACTCGACGTCGCACAACTTTGATGAAGAGCCTGGGCGCCGATTCTGCCAGGAGCTGGGAGGAAAACCGTCTGCAACTCGGGGTCAGGTTCAGCCTGCGGGCTGGAACTGACTTGGGCAGCACCTTGGGGATGGAGGAGCTTGAAGATGATGTGGGGAGATGAAGGGGGGCTGAAGGACAGGAAGAAGAAGGGGGAGAGGGGCTGGGGACGCAGGTGGGAGTGGGGAGGGATGAAGGTTCTTGGTGTGGAGTGGGGGAAGAAGAGAGGGAGATGGGAAGAGAGATGGTGGGGGGCGGCCTCCTTAGGAGGCTTCCCTCCTAGGGGAGGGGGTGGAGGAGTAATGGTGGGTGGGGAGGTTCCTTGGATGGAGAGATTCCACCTTGGGAAGGTGGAGATCTTCTTGGAGGTGGGGTGGATTTTGTGGGAGAGTGGGAGATCTTGTGGGGAAAGGGAAGATTTAGTGGGGAGTTGGGTAGATTTGGTGGTTGGGGCTTGAATGCACCTAGGGGAGGGGGAATAGTCTTAATGAGGTGGTTGGGGTGGGAGGAGAGAGAGTATGGGGCGGCCCTAGGAGAGAGAAAGGGAGGGGGAGAGAGAAAATGATATTTGTGGGAATCACTCCCTTGAGGCCTCTCACCTCTCACTAGGAATCTCACCTAGGGAAAATTAACTAAGGACTAAATTGAACTCTCAAAAGGGGTTTTCTTTTCATTCATTCATTAACTTAGGTGACTCAATGGAGATTGGAAGAGCGGCCCCTGGGTCGGGACACACTCAGGAAGAAGATAGGAGGTCTCCTCAACGGAGATGATGGATTCAAAAATTTGAAAATTGGCATTTTTTTTTCGTTTTCATTTTTTAAGGCCAAGCAGTGGCGAGGAGGAGTAGAAGGAGATGTGGAAATGGAAAGCTTGGAAAGAGATTGGGTAAGAGGATGATCGCCAAGCGGGGCGACGGAAAGATGAGAGAACTGCTCGAGGAGCAGAGAGGGGAGTGTGGGGCTTTTCAGCCAATCAGAGGAGAAGGAGATCAAGACCGCGGGGGGTCTAGGAATGAAAGGAATGAAATTTTTATCAATCAATTGGATAACAAACGAAGGGTGGATGGACTTGACGGAGAACAATCCGGCCCAGAGTCGGTCTGTAGTAAACCCCTCTTCAAAGGGGATATCTGGCTCTCCGGTGTCGGTGAAGTCGCTCAGCAACTGCCTCTTGTCAGTTATAACGGCTGGCTTCTCAATCAACTCATGGATCAATGGCGGCCATTCTGGATCTGTCGGCATAAACAGACGGCTCATGGACACTGCAATGTCATCCATGTCGAACCACCTGTACCACTCACATTCTGGATCATCCATCTTTCTTCTCTTGAGTGGTCTTAGTGATTCGAGGGCCTTGTAGGTGACAAGCGGGGCCAAGTGCCGAGCAAACTGTCTGGCATGAACATCTTGATGGTCTAGCATGGAAGTAAGAACTGTAGTCTGCTCGGGCTCTTGCTGTTGAATTGGCCCTTTGATAAAATGAGTATATAATGTCCATGTGAGCGGCTTTCTGCTGGTCTTCATAGTGGAAGTCATAGCCGCCCACGGCTCATCACCTTTTTCTTCTTCTTTGGGCCCTGTGTATCCCAGGCCGCCTCGTGGAATCATCTTAACATGTTTAATGGGCTTTGTCCTGCCCTGCAAGTTGACGCCCAGCCCTTTACCAGTCCGGTAGCCCATCTTCATCAAAATGTTCCATCCAGCCGTGTTTATCAAACTTTTCTTCTCCGCCCGTGATTTGGGGCATCCCTGGCCCTTAGGGGTTCAATCCTAGGCTAGCCAACCTCCGGAGTAGCGAGGTTCTGTCCCGGACCCTCACTACCATCGCCGGATTGCCTACGAGTACAAGAGTGTACTTAGCGGGTAAGTCCGCTTGAGTGAAGTCACCGGTCCGCGCATTACTTGCTTGCTAGGTCCTAGGGTCTTCGGTCTTGTGGCTATCACCCCCAAGGTGGTGTCACATCACTCGCCACCCACTTGTCTTACTTGCTTAGCTAGTATATGCCTTGATGCCACTGCATGTGAGTAGGTTACTATTCTAGCTAGTTTGTGATAATCACCGCTGTGAGTTGTGAGTGTAAGACCCGTCCCGCGACTCGTTTCGAGCGCGAGAGTGAGCCGACCACCCGAGACTCAAAGTCGATTACTCAACCGTGCAGATCATTGCGCTTCCCTCGATGGGGATGACCGTGAGTTAGCGCTTCTTGTTTGGGGCATATCGCCTCTTCTAGAGCTCTTAGGGTGCCGCATGGTATCGTTGTTGCTGGTCACGTCGTTCAACTAGTCGCGTCGTCCTATAGAGTCCAAGATCCCAACCCGTCTGTGTCGAGTCTCGTAGTCGTCCCGCATCAAATTGGTATCAGAGATGGTTTGAGTCTAGGGTAGTCATTATTTTAAAAAGAAAAAAAAGTGTTTTAAATTGTATTGCATCCCAATACTCCAGTATATCAAAAGACGTTACTGGAAGGTTAGGTTACGCCTATCCAAAAGGTAGCCCCTCACGTCGAGTCGGATCTTCGGATTAAAATCTCCACCACGTACTGGAAATTGGGTTAAGTCTAGGTTTGTAGTCGAGTCTGCATTCCAACATAGCAATGCAGAGTGTCTAAGTGCTTACATTATTCTAACATAACAAAAAGAAAATAAAATAAAGAAAGGGTGTTCCAATGCATGCCCACTCCTAGGGGAATCAATTCCCAGCTCTTCGCCACTATGGCCAACCCCTACATCAGACCCGTCCAAGGCAACCAGTCCGAGTACATTAGGGACTTCGAAGTGTACCGGACAAGGTGTGGAGTCGGGAAGGAGAGCACCACGGCCGGATTTTAGTTCCAGAGAGGTCTGCAGCCTCACTACCTGTTTGAATGTCTTTGCCGCGACGCGGCCACTCTGGAGCAATCTTATCAGGTCGCTCTAGAGGTCGAGCCGTTCGAGTCATGGTTTGATGCTACCCTTCGGCAAGCATCTACCTCTCCACATGAGCCCAGAGATAGGACGCTCCTGCCCTGCAACCTCACCCACCCCAGTCGGGGAACCCTTCCCCTAGAGCTCCTTGACCACCTACCTTGTCCTCCGATCTTTATTCGGAGCCACCTCATTTGGAGCCACCCGTGTTTCTAATGGGAAAGCTATGCATCGCCGAGCCACTACTTAGTTGGCTCAAGATAGGCTTGGTCCCTAGACTGTCTTGCTACCCCTCCATGGACCCAGCACTCCCAGTAGTACCCTGTGACTCCTTTCACACCACTTTCCTGTCCTTTTGCTTTGTGAAAAATGTGAAGAACTTTCTTAGGAGTTTAGATTGCCAATGAGAGTTGACATATATGTTGGCCTTAGGATCTAACCAACCCAATAGTCATAGCTTCACACACCTTGCCTTGGGGTCTGTCACCTCGGTGTACACCATCAGTCATATTACCTCTGAGGTCCTCTTGTTCCTTCCCATACCCGAGGAGTTTGACTCTCTCCCATTTTATGGTGCTACTATCCCGAGGGAGGAACCTTACCTTCCACATGAGCCCCTTGTCCCACCCATCAGTGTGCCTGAAGGTGACCCACTGCACCATGGCAAATATCAGACATGGGCAAGTATAGTGAAGGGGCCGGTCAAGAGGAGTCATCATTTCTTTGACCCTTTCGATCCCCTCCCTAGTGAGCCTCTCAACCCATTTTCATCACTTCATGTTGTCAAAGTGGTCCATTGTCATACCTCTTCCACACATGCCCATCAACATCTCACCTTGCATGCATCCACACCACAGAGCTTAGAAGGAAAGAAACATCGGTCTCTCTCCTATGCTTCATCGTGTTCCCCATCATATAGGTGTTATGTAATGGGAGAGTTTGGACATACTGGTTTCCCAGAGTCTACCACATTTATTCAGACACTTGTGCATGATAGGTACAACTTTGGATGTCTAGGTTCTCCTCATATTGTCCAGTGAGGTAGGCATCATAGGCATGCTAGGTCCATGATTGGATGTCCAAGACCACCCCTGCATTCACGTAGGTATGAGTCCACACAACTATCTTGGAGTCTGCATCATCATCACTTCCTTGAGTCTAGCAATGCACGATATACGGAATTGGCTAATGCCCATAGGTACCACTATGAGTTTTAGGGGGGTGATTATGTCATGATCAGGGTCAGACCTGAACAGTTTCCCTCGGGAGCCGTGAGGAAGTTGCACGCTCGCGGTGCTGGTCCCTTTCGAGTGGTGAGGCGTGTCGGATCAAATGCATATATTGTGGACCTGCCAGAGGATTACGGGATTAGCTCCACTTTCAACGTCTCAGATCTAGTCGTTTATAGGGACCCAACGGTGATACCCAGTGAGCCCTTTGAGCCGTCTCCACCCATTGAGAGCGACACCACTCTAGAGTGTCCACCTCCAGCCTTGTTACTTCTACAGCGAGAGAAGATAGAGTGTATACTGGATGAGCAGGTAATGACTATTTGAGGTAGAGAGTACCAGCGCTATTTGGTGCATTGGAGGGGGCGACCCACGATCGAGGACACGTGGATCACCCAGGCAGAGTTACAGAGGATAGATCTAGATTTGTTGGATCGTTACCAGAGCGATCAGGACCCCTACTCGACAGGGTCGAGCTTCCCCCACCCAGGGAGAATTGGTGAGCACACCAGAGCTAGCCGTCGTTATCAGACATGTAGCATGGCTCGAGTGATGCCGACCTCCTTATGGTTGGGTCATAGCATGGAGTCCCCACCTGGGTATTAAGTTTTTATGTTTATTACAAGTGTATTGGTGTGTATTTATTTGAGTATTATGAGTGTAATGGGTCAAGATTGTAAAATGGGTTACACTTCATGTAAAGAGCCCAATTTCCAAATTGGGCCTCCAAACTTTTAGGAGCCCAATTGGGCCTCTCTCTCCCTTGTGGGTCTCTACACATGTGGGTCCAATTTTCAACTTTTTGTTCTGTTTCCTCAACTGATCGTGCGACTCTAGCAGCTCCTCATAGGCAGCAATCCAATCATCCCGGGTATAATTTTCAAAGATGTTCACTGAGTCATCACCCTGATCTTCATCTTGATTGCTGTCATTTTCGCTCCCTCGAGCCATCATGCATTTACTAGAGTTTCCACAGCTGGCATTCTTCAACTTGTCCAAGATTTCCTTGGCTGAGCTGCAAGACAGAACGCAATCAATTAGGGCTCTGTCAAGGGATGCTTTTACTAAATCCAGTGCTCTAATATTGACAGAATTTTTAAGTCTGTCCTTCTCGGTCCATTTGGATTTGTCTCTCGACAATTTGTGGGGACCTCGCATTATTACCTTCCACAGATCAGGATCACTCGACCTCACATACTGATGGAGGTCTTCCAGCCATGTATCAAAATTAACACCACAGAAGATTGGCGGATGAGCCATCTAAGAAATGACTTGATCGATTGAATGAAAAAGAACAAGAGACGGGAATAGATAGGAATCAACAGACGTGCAGCAAGCAGCCAACACAGCGGGAACAACGTGAGAAACACCTAACCAAATCAGGATCAATCTGCAGGTCGCTGGACCCTCTGTGCAGATACCCGCTCTGATACCAATTGTTGAGATCCAGAGGGGGGTGAATGGATCTCTATCTCTACGAAATTTACGGAATTAAAATCTAAGTGCGCCTAAAATGATTAAGCCTTAACGAATAACCCAAGCAGAGACGAGAAACACAATACGAAATGGAGATCTCTCAAGCACTCAGTCAACCACTTGGCAGCTGTGCCAAAACGAATGGAAGCTACGTATGAACAAGCTTCAGATCATCAGCACACAACGAACCTGAGAAGGGAGGTAGAAGATATGGAAGGCACACCACAATCAAACCAAGGCACCAGAAATTTTAAGGTGGTTCGGTCAACCAGACCTACGTCCACCCCACACTCAAACCGAGTGTGGCTTCCCTTGCAACGCAAGACCCGCAGACTCAGTCTGCAACAAAATGCTGACCCAGCAACTGGTGGTAGAGGCAGAAGCGGGGGTCATCCTTCTTCTTCAAGTCACCGGGTCTTCTCGGCTCTGGCAACGTGATCTTATTGTAGCTTGTTGCCCACTCAAACAGGAGTCGGGACTTGTCCCTGGAGAAGGAGTACAGCTTGCTTCTCATCTTCTCCCTCAACGAGGGGCCTTCCCGTCGCTCCGCAGGCCTGGGTGGTGGAGGGCCGGCGCCTACTTTGGCTTTCTCTCTCTGCCTTTCGAAGGCCTGGAAATCCAATGCGTGGACCTCCGGTGGCATTGGCTTCTTTTTGGCTTGTCTCGCCCTTTGACTTGGTGTCGCAGGAGTGGAGGAGTATCGAGCAAGGAATGCCTCGATCTCGGCCACCATGTTGTTAAGGGGATCGAAGGTCTTGACCTCAGCACCAATCATCCTTTCGAGGATCTCCTTCTTCAGATTTTACTTGCAAAATTGGACTGCATCCTCCTGGTGCGAGGGACGCATGCACCTCATGCTGAGATTACTCCATCTTTTGATGAAGTCAAGTGCCGATTCATCGTTCCTTTGCCTCGTGACGTAGAGCTCCGCCACGGTGACCTCCCGCTCTGCAATGTAGAACCTTTCTTTGAACTTCTTTTGCATATCGGGCCAATCGGCGATAGACCCCGGAGGCAGGCTTGAGTACCACTTGAAAGCCAACCCGGTAAGCGTTGAACCGAAGAACTTCAGGAGATAGGCTTAATCAGCGGCTAAATCTCCCATCACGTTCACATAGTAAGCAATGTGTTCTCTAGGGGACCCTTGCCCGTTGAACTTTTCAAATTTCGGTGGCTTGGTGATGCCGGCCAGTAGCTTCCTTGCTGCATAGTGAGCCAGATAAGGGACTCGGTAGACGTCGAACAGCGTCTGCTCCCCGTCTCCTCTCTCGGCTAGCTTCATATCGATCATTTGCTCCAGCATGAACCGACTGACTGCCACCGGGTCGACCGGGCTTGGATAGAAATGAGCAGGTTGTGCCGTCGGGGTAGTCAGCACAGTTGCCTGGGGAGCCACAGCTGTTCGACTTGAGTTTGCTGATTAGGATCATCTTCTTGTGGTTCTTCTTTTTCTTATTTTTCAGTTTCTCTTTCTTTCTTCCCGAGATCCCCAACGTCCAACTCATCATCCTGCAAAACAGATTTTTCATTAGTCTTATTTTGAGATGATTCATCAATAATGACGTGGAGACTTTCCTCAACTACAAGAGTTCTCAGGTTGTATACTCGATATGCTCTTGAGCTAAGTGAGGTGTGTGTGCTGTGTTAGCACTATACGAGATGGTTTTACTCTCGTCAGGATGTGATGGGATGCTCTTTTCATCATAGTGTTTGTCTCGGTTATGCTGTACTTGGTAGAATTCACCGGCAGGTGTGAATCTGCAGTACTCTATTGGAGATTTTTTCGTGGCTTGTTCAGGTGGCTGGTGACTTTTATTGTTGGTGTGATGACCATGCACATCCTCATGTTGTTTTGGTCATCCCAGTTTGATTCTGTCCAGCTCCTGAGGTGTTTTAGCTTGTGTTAAAGTGGTCGATTAAATGCCTTGGTTGAGAAGATGCTCAGGTGAACCTAGGATTTTCCCTTCCTGATGAGCTATTGTCAGTGAGCTTGATTCTTGTCATCCTTTTTGGTAGAATCTTTTCGAGGTAAGCCTTAGAAGTGCTGTCTTGGTGAAGCCTTGTCCTGTGTCTGCTTAAGTGTGGACTATGTTAGCTCTGAACCTGATCTACTCTTTGTTCGACGGTTGCTTGGCTTTGGACCCAGTTTTGTGTTAAGAGCTGTTATGCACCATATTCAACGTGTCATGTCTGGCGGCTGATGTGTTGTGAGAGTTCAGAAATTATTTTAGGATGTAAGGATAAGCTGAGATTAGCGTTCCATTGTGCTTTGTGCTGAAGATGGTACTCTCTTTGGTTTGCACTTAGGCGACTTGTGATCGGTTATTAGCAAGATCGGTACTCGAGGCGAGTTATATTATAGTTTTATGAATTATGATAGCGCCAAGTGTGTGCTGAGATGCGAATACCGAGGTATTTTTTATGCCTGTGTGTGTTGTCCGGGGACGGGGAAACCACACAAACACAAATCCGGTGAAAGGAGATAGCAAGGGTAACAAAGGGGCCAAGGTGTTTATTCATGTAAAATATGAAATGGGGATACAGCAGTGAGGAGAGAAGGAGACAGGGATGGAGAAGAAAGGAAGAGAGAGGTTGGGGTTAGACAAAAGCCACGAAACCCCTACTCCTTCCCCCATCCAGTGTGCTACCCCCCTCCCTCCAGCTTTCTCTCTTTTCCTCTTCTTCTTACTCTTTCTTCCGGGTGATCGTCGGAGGGGGAAGCCCATGGCGGAGACCTCCTTCCTTCTTCTTCTCTTCTTCTTCTTCCTTGGGCCAATCCCTTTGCAGGTGTGTGTGTGTTGTGTCTCTCTTCGCAGGTGTCTGTCTGCCCCCCCTTTTTTGTTGGAGAAGACGCGGGCCTTTTATACTCCCATGGGCGGGAGCCTTCGAGCGGCAACGGTGGAGGCAGGAAGCGACGGGCTTTAATGGGGGATTTGACTTCCCCGTCCTTGGCGGCAGGGGATAGGTAGCGTGTCTTCTTCTTGGGGTGACACCTCACCTAGTTCGCTGCGCGCCAGGAGCCGTAGGGGATGGGCGTCACGTTCATTCCGCCGGTTGCACCGGGTAGCAAGGTGTGCCGTTGAGAGGCCAACAGGGTGTGCCGCTGGGGCAAGGAGCAGCAACGTGTACCGCTGAAGTGTGCTGGCCAAGTGTGCCGCTGGAGGGGGCTGGCCGGGTGTACCACTGAGATGGGGCACTTGGAGGTGTGCCGTTGGAGGCAGCCAGGGGGGCGCACCGTTGAAGGGTTACGCAGGGTGTGCCGCTGAAGGGCATTGGGGTGTGCCGTTGAAGGGGCACCAGGGTGTGCCGCTGAAGGGCATTGGGGTGTGCCGTTGAAGGGCATTCTTGAGCTTGTTTGAAGTGGGTTTCGTGGCTTATTCTGGACTCGATTGGCGATCCGTTCGATTTTCTTCGAGGGCCCACAAGCAGTGAGCTTTCCCAGGGGTCGACTTCTCTTCGCTATCGTGATTCCGGAGATGAGGTGACCCCGGACTTGTACTCCTTTGTATATGCCTGCTCTGATGATCGATGTGTCTTGGATCGTGAGCGAGGCGTTATCCGTGATCATTGTCTGGCCGTGTCCCTGAGGATCGTGGGTTTTTTACAAGTTTTGAGGTCTGGTTGGGGCTCTAACAGTGTTGTCAGTTGGTCAAGGCATTCTCCCCCTTGTCGCTTGGTGCTTGTCCTGAATTTCGAGGATGAAATTCTTTTAATGGGGGAGGACTGTAACGCCCCAGATTTTTTTTCAGATACTTATCAGATATTTATGTGTATTTTTCTCTGATGTGCCTTCGGAACGCTGTGCAGGGTGAACCAGTGCATTCTCTGACTCCGAAACAGTACCACTACGTTGTGCGTCTTCCAAGGATCGTAGAGGTAATTTTTTCACATTTTTTTGAATTTCTAATATTTTTCAAATTTTCTATATATAACCCCTAACCCTTCTCTCTCTCCCCATTCTCTCTTTCTCCCCTCTCTTCTCCGACGGTCGACGGAGCGAGGCGGGGGCGAGGCGGACGCGGCGCGGGGGCGAGGACGACGAGGACGGGTCGAGGATCGAGGGCCGGTGGCACGTGGAAGCTCGGGGGTGTGCTCGTGAACCGGCGAGAGTTTCAAGGCGTTTTCTTTGTGGATCGACATCTACGACGCGTCGTTTCTTCGGTGGAGGTAGAGGGAGGGATCCTTAACCTCTGTACTTCATTTCCCGTGAGTTTCGTAGGCCGTGGTGAGCCGAGCGGACGTATTTGTGGATTTGGGAAAAAATCTATATTTTTGGGGTTGTAAGCCGATCTAGCGATTCACCACATTTTTGGCCGATCCGAGGCCGTAGAATCATGCCTAGGGCTATTGGGGAGCTTCTCCCTTGATTTTCCCCTCTCCGGTGGAGGTACGGGGGCGTGGTTGCAATTTTTGGGTTGCATTCGCCGTTTCGCCGTCGGACCGTCATAGCGGTCCTCCCAGAGACCGCTATGAGCATAGCGCGCCCCGTGGGGTGCGTTATGCTTCGCGAGTTTTGAGTCTATATGAAGGACTATGACTTCACGCTCTCCTATCAGCCAGGTAAAATGAACGTGGTGGCTGATGCTCTGAGCAGGAGGGTACAGGTTAGTCACCTGTTGATGCATGAATGGAAATTGTGGAAACAGCTTCCTAGTGAGGCGATCAACGTAGAGTTTCATGTAGATTCGAGGTCAGCTATTTGTGCTAATTTGGCTATGACATCAGCTTTATATCAGTAGATTAAAGAAGCTCAACAGGCTGATCCTGATCTGTCATGGGTTGTGATGATGCATGACATTGAGTTCGATGATGAGCTAGTCGTCAGGTTCCATGATAGATTATATATCCCAGCTGTTAGCGTGTTAAGAAATGCTATTCTGAGTGCAGCCCATGGATCCCGGTTTACAATTCACCCAGGTGTCACCAAGATGTATCAGAATCTAAAGTAGCAATTTTGGTGGCCAGGTATGAAGAAAGATGTTGCAGCCTTTGTTGCTCGGTGCTTGACATGTCAGCGGGTTAAGGCCAAACATCAGAAACCAGGTGGACTGCTCCAGCCGTTAGAAATTTTGATGTGGAAATGGTATCATGTTGCAACTGAATTTATTGTGGGTTTACCTCGGACTTCTCAAGACTTTGATGCTATCTGGCTGCTTGTTGACAGATTGACTAAGACAGCTAGATAATTACCGATAAAGATTTTATGGAATGTGCAAAGATTGGCCAAATTGTACATTGAAAAGATCATGCCACTGCATGGTATTTCAGTTTCTCTAGTGTCAGATCGTGACCCATGTTTCACCTCCAGCTTCTGGCGTAGTTTTCAGAAAGTTTTGGGCAATGAGCTTACTTTCTCTTCAGCGTACCACCCTCAGTCTGATGGTCAGTCAGAAAGAACAATTCAGACCTTAGAGGATATGCTGAGATCATGTTGCCTAGATTGGCAGGGTTCGTGGAGTCAGCATTTGTCGCTAGTAGAATTTACTTATAATAATAGCTTTCATTCCAGCATTCGCATGGCTCCGTATGAAGCGCTGTATGGTCATCCTTGTCGTACTCCAATCCCCCATCGCCGATTTGCCTACGGGCACGAGTGTGCGCTACGCGAGTGAGCCCGCTCGAGTGAAGTCACTGGTCCGCTCATTGTTTGCTTGCTAGGTCCGAGGGCCATTCATCTTGTGACTATCACCCCAAGGTGGTTTCACATCAGTTATGTTCCCTTCCATGGCTTGGGGCTTAACGCACTTGTGTTGGTCCGTTAAGCACTATAACGCCCTTGGGCAAGTGCGTTATAGTCTGGTTTTCACTGGGAGTAATAGACGGCTAGGTTGGACTGTCTATTCTCTCCCGCATGGCTGTGAGTTAGCCGTGCATCCTTGAGTGGCCAATGATAGACCATTCATCATTTGAGGCCTAGCCGGTGACTTCTCCCATGCCGATTAGAGTCCCGAGTGAGCAGACCTCGATCCACGTGTTGGCCCGTGGTCTGACTGATGCTGGGCATCATGTGGGGACCAGGTGTGGGGCAACGTGGCGGTCCCAGGGTGTGGCATTTCCAGCTTACGCCACTATGAGTCGGTGTTGTACGAGGAGCGATCCTTGCACTCATTTACTTCCGGAGTCATTTTTCGTGACTTGAGGGTCTGTGCTTCCGGTGACCCATTCACTAGTCATAGCTTCCACGGCACACGTGTGTCGTCCCACTAGGAGCACTGGTGTGGCGCACTCGAGAGAGACGGTGAGTAAGCTGGTTACCGTAGGGCCCCCGCGTACAGCCGAGTCTGGGCTGGTTGGGGATTACCAGGTAGAGGACAGACCTAGGGCATATGGTCTAAGTGTGCACACGGGGCTGAGGGATCGGACCCACGCTGACGAGCGTGACCTCAGCTAGTCCTTGTTCGTGATACTTTGGTTACTGTGCGTGTCTGAGTCTCGGGCCCGGGGTGTTGTAGCTAGACACTTGTGATGCGGTGTAAGACGTCAGGGGACGCATCCGGTCGTTCTTCTAGTGGGAGGTTCTCCTGTCTGCTGGTAGGTGTGGGCTTGAGTTTTGTCGGACCGAGGTTTAGTAGTACGGTATTATTAGAATAGACGATTTTTCGCTTCAAGTGCTGGTTCTCCTTCATAAGAGTCTCAAGAGTCACCTCTTGGACTTCATTGGCTGGAGGGTCATTGTTGATCGGCACCTCATTGACGGGGACGACACGATCCTCGACGGGAACTTCCGCCGCTCGCGTCGATGCCTGAGGTTTGGCAGAAGTGCCGACGTGGCCGGCAGGAGCTGACTGCTGGGTCAGGTGACGCGGCCTCCTGAGTTGAGATATAGTCTAGTTCAGGTCATCAGTCTGAACCTCAGGTTGGTTCCTGGTGGCATAGCACACGAACACCTTGACCATGTCACTGAGGAGCTGGACCATCCGCTTCTTCTGAGAGTGCCTCTTGGTGCAGACGGGTGTCCCTAGCCTATCAAAGAGTGAGGTGCATTACAGAGGAGTCTCCGTCACGGCATCTGCCTGAGGGGAACTCGAGGCTGGATGTCGGTGGGGCCCGGAACGAGCCCGTCTTGACCTTCGCCTGTCTGAATGAGAGGCACCGAAAGACTAGGTGCCGTCCGACGATGTAGCTACAGAATCAGTCGTGCCTTGCTTGGCGCGACGTCCTAGTGTCTGAAAGGAGTTACTAAGACGCGCCTTTCGGACGGCTTGAGCTTCCTCCGGGGTAACCCAGATTCTTCTCAAGTCAGACTGTTGGTCTCCCTTGTCACAGCCTCTTTGACAGGACTTGGTAGTTCAGACATCGAACTGGCGCTGGTGTCTCTGGGCCGTTGCGGGAGCATCTGCCCTTTTGAGTTCTGCTGACGGGATCGTCGGTTCCAAATTCAAGGTTCGGGAAAGAGTCTACTCCGAGCCGAGGAGTATGACGAGATCATCAAGTGGCAACGTGATCGGCAAGACAGCATCGGCAACGTCAAATTATGTTAGTTCTTTCTAAGTGTTTATGTTATTGGGTCACATGAGTGGGCCTAATGGGTCATGTTTTCCTTTTTTAGGAAATAGATATAAATACCCCCTTTATGTAATGACTCCCCACCCCATCGTAGGAACCCATGACCCATGGGATTCCAAAGTGTCTTTTCCCTTCCCAGCAGCGCACTGAGAAAGGTTGGCCTTGGTTCCTCTTCTGTCCCCAAGTTCACTTCCACCAGCTCATCAACAGTGGCTTGGCCGCCATCTTCAACTTCGGGCGGAGCCTCTTGTAGATCAACGAAACCTCTCGGGGTATAATCTGCTTCAGTTTCAGACTTCTGTGATTCTTCATGCCGGACATCGGCCGATGCTGACTCATCATATAGGGCAGAGACCGTTGGACTTTGTTCGGCTTGACCCTGGGGCGTGGCCGGTTCTGGATGTGACTCGTAGGTACAGTGTTCAGCTCCCCGGGGCTTTACTAATGTGAGTTCCTCCGAAGGCTCCACGCTTTGTAGAGCTCGGACTTCCTCCAGGATGCGCTCGAACTCTAAACATTCTCCCCAAGTTCATGGCTGTCCGGGAGGTTCGTTCTCGCCGGAGTGCGCAACTTGCATCCATCGGGAGAACATAGCACCGGTGCAGAAGCTGCCACAGCTGCATCCCTGCTCCCCTTGGTGCGCTGGTTGGCCAGAGCATTCTCCTACCAGTCCTCCTTCCAACCCAGTTGATGGAGCATCATTCGGAGTCCGGGGGTGTCTGTGCTGAATTTTCTCTCCCGGGTGCGCAGGTCAGTCCAACCAGAATCAACTCCGACACCTAGCTACTGTTCATCCCCTATCTCTCTGCTCTGACATCTCCTTGAGACCATCTTAGTTGGAGATTGAAGAAGACTGGTAGACGGACGTGACAGCTTTGGTCCCGCCCCGTTCTGACTCCGGGAGTGCTCATGGCGGCATCATCTTCCCACTGCTGTGCCCAGAACTCTGTACCAGCAAGAGCAGAGAAGCACCAGTGCAGAAGCTGCTACGGCCACATCCCAGCTCCCCTTGGTGCGCCGCTTGGCCGGGGCGTTCTTCGGCCAGTCCTCCTTCCAACCCAGTTGACGGAGCTTCATTCGGAGGTCGGGACTGCTTGTTCCGAATTTTCTCGTCAGGGTGCGCAGGTCAGTCCACAGAAATCCAGCCCTGATACCCTGCTACTGTGTACCTCCTATCTGAGACGAAATCGAGACTCAGTCACATGATTGAATGATTAAACGCATAGGCCGAGAGTAAAATGGAGCAGACAGGGGAATGACCATGGCGCCGGCACGGGGAGATTCATTCCTACCGTTCTTGACACAGTGATTAGGAGGTATGAATGTACGAGACATTCTACCACGGTGCCGACACTGTTGCACGGCGGTGTTTCACTGATCAAGGGAAGAAAGTTTGAGAAGAAGAAGAGGAAGGGAAAGAGAACGTACTGATTACCATTCCGGTGCCGGCGTTGTCATTCGGTCACCGTTTTCATTAACAAGAAGGAGAGAGATTACAGAGGGGAATGACCTATAACAGAGGAGGTGAGGGAGGGGGGAAGGCTCATATCATCACCCTCCCTTCCTCACCTACGCTACGGTAGAAAAGAGAAACACAGACAGAGGGGGTCGACGAAGAATCGATGACAGCCCACCTAAGTAAACGTCGGAGCAGAAGATCTTCTCCAGCACCGAAAAGTTCGTGCAGAACAGAGGGTCGCGGCCGCGGTGGAGATGCTCAGAAGAGAAGCTTTTTCCTCAAGAAACCCTTGAACTCTCTGTCTTGATTGGTG
The DNA here is from genome assembly GCA_024336825.1 of Amorphophallus titanum. Taxonomy (NCBI): domain Eukaryota; kingdom Viridiplantae; phylum Streptophyta; class Magnoliopsida; order Alismatales; family Araceae; genus Amorphophallus; species Amorphophallus titanum. The sequence continues at coordinate 475,113 of JANBPO010008525.1, forward strand.
GACCTCCCTCCTTAATTCCCCTATCTCTATTGTTCTCTTCAATTGCCATTTTTCTCGTATCTTCGCCTCTCTTTTTTTCTGGTCGAACAAGGTGTTTTAATAAGACCAAGTTCATCGGTGCCACGGAGGGGTGCGTCGGGAAGGATGGCGTCAGGAGCAGCATCAGATTTGAGTGTTTTGCGCGTCGTTATTGATGGCACCGTCTAAAGGGCGCACCGGTGAAGCAGGGCACCGTATTAGCCTTATCCGGTGTGGACGTGTAAAATCGCACGCCCATATGTCCCCGCCAGTCCAACAGCAACGACAAATCTTCAATAAAAGAGACCCCTGGAAGACACGTCCCATCCGGACCCTCCGAAGAGACGCCATGCCAACGTGAGGCCATCCCCGGAATCACAACGGCGAAAAGAAGTCAATCACTGGAGGACACGTCCCGTCCGGACCCTCCATAGTGAAGTCTTAATCCTCCGTGTGAGGGGTGGACGTAGGGGACACGGTTGTGTACCCGAACCACCTAAAAATTTTCTGTGTGTCAATTGTGGTTTGTTATTACTTGTCGAGTGGGTTTCTCGGTGAGGTGAGCATCCACCAGTTCTTCTATCAATCACACCCACTTCACATGTATTCACGAGTGTGATCTTGTTCGTGTAAGGTTAGAGCTTGCTTGTATATTTAGTTTTAGCACTTGTGGTTTGTTAGTTTTAAATTGGCCATCAATTCACCCCTCCCCTCTTGATTGCCACATTCCGGGAGTCAACAAGTTTATGTGTCGATCCAGACGTAGGGTCCGTAATGGGGATAATGTGTTGATATCAGCTAGGGCATAAAGTCTTACGTCGAAAAAGGCTTATTCATCGGCAAGAAGATAATGCCAACACAAGGAAAGTGGTCTATGCGTTGATTTGGACGTATGGTCCGCAATGGCGATAACGTGAATATATCAGTTAGGGCATAAAAGCCTTGTGCCGAAAAAGGGTTTATTCGTCGACAAGAAGATAATACCAATGCAAGGGAAAGGGTTTATGTACCGATGCGGACGTAATGTCCGACATGGTGTCATTGTGGATATATCGGGTAGGGCATAAAGCCTTGCACCGAAACCATGTATTCACAGGCGTGGGGATAATGCGAGCGCAAAGAAAATGGTTTTTGCATCGATGTGAACGTAAGGTCAAGTATGGTGTTGATGTGTAAAGTGATAGCCCAGTGGGACTATGTGGGGTTCTCGAGAAGCCCCGGGGTTAGTGCTCACTGGGGAGGCTTTTGCAATTGCGAGCCAACGATCCTCGGAATTGGTTTGAAGTAGGTAGGTATTTTGGAGAGCTCGACCAGGGCGGAGTGCCACTAGATCAAGGTAGATTTCGGTCATTCTTTGAATGCCGGCAAAGCTACATGGTACAGTTTTAAATGTTTCCTATTGAGAGGGGAGAACTGAACTACTCCTTTGTGGTCTACTAGAACATAGGCACCACCTTCATAGACTCGGTGGACAACATACGGCCCAACCCAATTTTCAACCAACTTCCATTTGGGGTTGGAGGCCATCACTTCACTTCTTTTGACCATCACTAGGTCACCTTTCGTAAATTCTCACCCTTTGACTAGCTTGTCGAAAGCACGGGCCATGCGAGCTTGGTATAGTTGGATGTTTTGTTGTTCCCAGAGATGTCTCCCTTCGAACTCAGCAAGCTCTTCTAGTCTTCTTTCTATGTTTGTCTATTCGCTATTTGTCAAGCCGTGTTGTATAGCGACTTGCAGTGACGGCATTTCCAGCTCTATTAGTACCACTACTTCTGATCCATAAACCAAGGAGAATGGTGAACAACCGGTTGGGGTTTTATAGACCGTACGATAAGCCCACAATGCTTCATACATTTTCTCTTCCCAGTCTCTCTTACTAGAGTTGACGGTCTTGGCTAGCAAGGTGCAGAGAGTCATGTTGAATGGCTCTGCAAGTCCGTTGGCCTGTGAATTGTAGGGGGATGATGTCCTCCAATCAATTTTATACTTTTTGGCTAGTCTATACACCTTTTGGTTTTTGAAATGGCTGTCGTTGTCAGAAATAATTCGACTGGGGACCCCAAACTGGAATATTATGTTCTGACGGAAGAATCTAGCGACCAGCTCTCTGATCACTTCTCTTAGCGTCACGGCCTCCACCCATCTAGAGAAATAGTCTGTGCCTGCCAAGATACATTTGCACCCTGATGAGGATGTGGGCAGAGGTCCCACTACATCCGTGCCCCATTGGGCAAACGACCAACTTGGGATAGTGGGGTGCAGTGACACCGGTGGCCTCCTGGGCATGGTGGCGTGTTCTTGGCACTTCTGGCATGACTTGCAGCAGTCATCAAATATAGTGGGTAAATAGTAGCCCAACTTCTTTATCTCAATTTTCATCTTTTGGCCGGCCAGGTGCGCCCCAGCTGACCCAGTATGAACTTCTTTCATCACCTGCCATGCTTCTTCTGTAGACATACAACGGAGCAGAATCTTCTTCTGGGCATCTGCCATTATTCAGAACAAAGTTTCGTTTCTCATCTCCTAAGAATCCTTGATCCTGAGCAGTTTCATTTTTTGTTCATCCTCTTTCAGGAGCTACTGATGCCGGAACCGGCATAGGAGATGCTCCCTCCAGTTGGGCCGTTGGACTTCCTCCACAGTTGCCACTTCATTTTCTTCTTCATTGGTCATGACCTTCGTTATACTGGGGACCTGACATCTATTAATCACTATTATATTCAGGCTCATGTCTGGCAGGACTATTAGAGAGCTAGCCAGCTTTGCGAGGGCATCTACTTGAGCATTCTGTCCTCGATTTATGTGGTTAACTTTGATGAAGTAGAATTTCACCATCAGGCACAGTACCAATTGGTGGTAAGGGAGAAGTTCCTGCTTCCACACATCGAACTCTCCTTCCAATTATTTTACAACCAGCATGGAGTCCCTAAATGCCTCAAGCATTCAGATTTCCATGGACAAAGTAATTTGCAGTCCGATAACTAGGGCTTCATATTCTGCTTGGTTGTTCATGCAGGGCTTATTTATTGAGCAGGAGGTATATATGACCCCCCTTCGGGAGACTTCAGGACTATGCCTGCACCAGCTCTGACTCTAGCTGATCCGATTGCTGTAGTGTCAATTCTGGATGCACCATCAAAGTACAACTGCCATAGGGTGTGCTGCACTTGGTCTGCTTCCAGGGTCTCATCTTCAGGGAGTTCTACCTCTAGTGGATAGTCCTTAGGCACTGGGTGTTCCGCAAAGAAATCAACGATGGCCTAGCCTTTGACAGCTTTTTGCGGAACATAGGAGATATCAAACTCCATGAGAATTATCGCCCACTTGCCAAAGCGACCTTTGAGTGCCGGTTGGGATAAGATGTACTTTAGCGGATCTGCCTTGGATATCAACTTTATCTCGTGTGACAGCATATAGTGCCAGAGTTTCTTTGCTGTGAAGACCAGCTCCAAGCAGACCTTCTCAATGAAATTATATTTCTCCTCAGTTCTAACCAGTCTTCGACTAAGATAATAGAGGGCTTGTTCTTTTCCTTCTTTATTATTCTGGGCCAACATTACCCCCTAGAGAGTAGTGTGTGGCTGCTATATACAGAATTAACGACTTCCCTTTCACTGGTGCACACCACATTCCGTTCTAGTCACCATGTTGACACATTGGGTGACCTTATTCTTGGGTTAGATTCACAATGGAAGTTGACACGGTTTGAGTGAGGTTCTGATCACTACCTTGGTAGTGAGGTTCTGATCTTGCTTGGTGAGATCAGGTGTGTAGGGATTTGTCTCCCTCGTGTCAAGCTGTACAATCAACTTTTGTTGTAGACTGAGTCTGCTTTCTTACAGTGTGCAAGATAAGCCTCACTCGGTTTGAGTGAGGGGTGGACGTAGGTAGACGGGTGTCTGGCCAAACCACCTAAAAACTTCTGTGTTCAGTGGTTTACTTGTGCGATTGTTTACATGTCTCCAATCTACATTCACAGGTTTACATGTTTTTCAAGTTCCCAGTTAGTATATCAAAAGGTGCATTCACACACCTTGCATGAGGAGAGTTCTTAAACTCAGATCTTAGCCCAGTACCGGTTCCTTGAGTGTTCACTTTTGAGTGCTTCCAGCTGAATCAAATTTGTCTAATCTTAGTTTATTATCTAATCAATCAATTCATTACTCATTTTGCCAAGTAATTGACAGTGGTTCTATGAGAAGTGTTTTTCATATTGTTTAAAATGAATTGATGCTTTGAGGGTTTTTTAGTTGCTCGAAGAATTGTGAGAAATCTTAACTGTGAGATGAGTGTACAGAGTTAACTTCCTTTGTAACTTGATACTATGTGGTTCTTCTGCTGTATGTCTTTGCAACCTTGTAGTTACTTGTGGCATGGTTTAAGTGAGACTTTGTCTAATCTTGCTTCCATTGCATTCCTATTCACTGTGTATTTTTATTGAGCGAAAAGTTTTTATAGGATCTATTCATCTCCCCTTCTAGATCCCGGCCATTGCATCTAACAATTGGTATCAGAGCAGGTCTCTGATTGATTTTAGATTTAAAAATCTACAGAGAAAAGATCCGCTTGCTTCTTTCCAATTGCTTTTCGCTTCTCTGAACTTTTCCCTCATGGGTTCGTTACCTGTCTTCAATGGATCTCATTTTGGGAAATGGCCAGGTAACACATGGCCTATCTCGAGGAGGTAGAATTGCTCCATGAGCCTTTTCGCCTTGGCGTGGTAAGGGAGTAGTTCGGGTTTTCAGACGTCAAACTGTCCTTGGACCTGCCTGACGACCAGCAACGAGTCACCAAACACCTGTAATATCTTGATATCCATCTGGAGGGTGACTTGGAGACCAATAATCAGGGCCTCATATTCCGCTTCATTGTTCGTGCAGTGTTTGTTAATGTAGCAGGAGGTGTGCACTACCTCTCCGTCGGGAGATTTAAGGATGATGCCCGCCCCGGCCCATACTCCGGTGCGTCCAGAGGAGGTGGTCTCTGTTCTGGAGGCCCCATCGAAGTACAGCTACCACACGGCCTGCTGGACCTGGTCCGCTTCCAATATTTCATCTTCAGGAAGCTCAGTGGCTAGTGGGGAACCTTCGGGCACGGGGTGTGCTGCAAAGAATTCCGCGATGACTTTCCCCTTGATAGCTTTCTGTGGTATGTAAGTGATGTCGAACTCCATCAGCAGTACAACCCACTTGCCAAGGCGCCCCCTGGGGATTGGCTGGGAGAGGATGTAGTTGAAGGGGTCGGCCCAGGAGATCAGGCTCACTTCGTGAGACAACATGTAGTGCCTCAATTTCTTGGCGGCAAAGACCAGAGAGAGGCAGACCTTTTCGATGGGGGTGTACTTGACTTCTGCCCCCACCAATCTTCGGCTGAGGTAGTAAAGAGCCTACTCCTTTCCCTCATCATTGTTCTGGGCGAGCATTTCCCCCAGTGAATATTCGGTAGCTACTATGTATAGGATGAGCGGCTTGCCCTTGACAGGTGCCCCCAACACGGGTGGCGTCCTCAGGTATTCTTTTAAGTGGTCCGACGCGTGCTGGCATTCGCCATCCTAAATGAACGGTGCGTCTTTCATCATTAGCTTATGAAAGGGTTGGCAGTGACCCAACAAGTTGGAGATGAACCTGCGGACATATGCCAGCTGCCCTTGTAGAGACCTCAGCTCCCGTATATTCTTTGGAGGCAGCAGCTCCTGAATTTCTTTTGTTGAGATGGGCGGTCTGACGATAGGCCGCCCTTCATAAAGAGGGCTCACTCACCGTCCGACAGAGCTAAAAGGTAATACTAAATAAGCAATAGTAAACCAGCAAGGGATGTGACTTAGAGCTCACGTAATCGGCGTGAATACACCGATCCCGGCCGGAGACGAGGGTGAGCGAGGAAGCGTGGGCTTGCCCGCACCCCGCGCCGATGAAGCTTCAACCTAAAAATTTAAGTTACATACACTACGCCCCTTACTAGGGGGTTGGACTAGGGGTGGAAAATTAGATTGCAACCAAAATGTACCTCCACACAGGGAGGGGCACTCAGCCGGCCAGGCGGGGAGGGGAAAAGTCGAGGTCGGAACTAATTGGGTGGCAGTGACCGGTTCTGTCCGCACTCTGGAACAGGGGACAGGTGGACATTGTCGGCACCGCTACGACCACTCCCGAACTCAGTTTTTGACGAAACCAGTGGACAACTCCTCATAATTGGACAAGGGTCATGACTGATTTTTCTTAAATTCTCAGGTTGTCAGTGCCAATCGGGGAAGAGCCACGAACAGGGTCTCTGCTTCCTGGTTCTGACTGCTACAGGAACACAGTAGCAGCAAGCCGAGGCTGTCACGGGCAGTCCCGAACTCTAGATCGAGCGCGGCAGGAGGCGTTGGAACCGTTGAAGAGTCACTATCGAAACAAGATCCACAAGAATGCCAGCTGATGTCAGGGTAGGCTGGGGTAGTCAAAAGAGTGACAGGGTGTCAGTTCAGTCCAAGAGGGGACAGAACAACGCACCCTGGGGAGGAAATTGAGAAATCACTGCTCCGGAGGCCGAATGGAGTTTCACTTCTTGGTGATGGAAGAAAACTCGTTGTAGAAGGTCCCACCCAAACCTCGTCTCCAGATCTTCAAGTGGCCAGTCGTGGCAGCTTCTGCAAACAGCCTCAGGTTGCTGGCCGGACCTCTTCTACGCAGTCGGGGAAGAATGACTCTCACGGCTAGCTCGGAGCTCGGATGAGGATGAGACTGCCACCGTTACGAAGATGATTCAGGGCTAAGATACAGCGGTACTCGGGCATTGCATTAGAAATGAGCATTTTGATCTGTTCTCCCTCTGGAATATGTCCCGGGACTTGCGCAGCCAGGCGACGCCAGCGGTCAGTAAAGGTCGAGAACTCCTCGTCGGGCTTCATCTTCTCATGGGCCAGATCAACTATCGAGTACTTGGGCCCAACTTGGTCTTGAAACTGCTGAAGAAATTTCTCTTATATGACTTGAAAATTCACCACTTGTTCTTGCGACAATGAAAAGAACCAATCCCGAGTCGGGCCTTCTAAAGACAGACCAAACAGATAAGCCATCAGGTGTTGGTCATGCCGGAATTGGGCTGACTCATAAATGAACTCCTTCAAGTGCACATAAGGGTCACCGACTCCACCATAGCGGCGACAAGCATGAATTTGTGAATGCGGTGGAAGCTGAAGACTTTGGAATGCGAATGGGACACTCAAAGAAGTTTGGGGATCAATTCGACGCTGAAGTTCATCAAGTTAGCATTGGGCTTGAGCAATCATCTCCTCGATGGGGAGAGATCGAGAAGAATGCAACCCAGATTGGGCAAGGAAGGGTGAATTTAGACTAGGATCGTGATATTGGGCCGGATAAGGAGATCCAGCCTGAGACGAAGGAAAGCCCATTCCAGGAATAGAAGGATGAGTGGGCCTAGAAGGATCATAAGAATAAGGACCTATAGGGCTAGCAGCAACATGGGTAGAAGGAGCGGGCCCATTAAGAGAATAAGAGGGCCTATTAAAAGAAGGGAGCCAACTAAGAGTAGAAGAGGGAGGCCCGTTATGAGAATAAGGCCCATTATGATTAGCAATGAATTTTTGGGCCTGGACCAGTGCCGTTTGGCAAGCAAGAGATGATAGGTGGGCCATAAGATTTGCTTGCAGGTCGGAAGGGCCACGAGAAGATGGGCCGGTTTGGGAAGAGGAATCCACGCGGGAATAGGAGGACGGGGAAGGAGAAGGGTAATATACAGTAGAAAAATGACACTCCATGAGGTCAAATGGAGACTTTATACACTCTGAAGATCGTTAGATCTTGTGATTACAGAGCCAGGCTCTGATACCAATTGTTGGGTCTCGTAGTGCAGTGACACGGATCTAGAGGGGGGTGAATAGATCCCTCTATAAAAATTAAGTCTAATTAAAAACATAGACGCTACAACTCTCAAGGTTACCAAACGCTTATGAATGAAGATGTTCACACACGTAGTGACTAGAGCAACTCAACTAAATATGTGTATGATAAAATCCACAGTCAATGAGATGGACAAGTATTAAACCAACTTGTGAATGGAGGTAGGAGATATGGAGCAATCAAACAATCATTCACAAGGACAGAATGATTTTTAGGTGGTTCGGGACCACGACAGGCTCCCTACATCCATCCCTCACCAACCTCGGTGAGGCTTCACTAACACGTGACGCGATGTAGCAACACGGGGATGAACCCTAACACCATACACGCTGCTTTCACAGCAAACCACACACGAGGCCTAGCCTCAAGACGTTGCCACGTAGCACACACACACACGAACACGGGGAGCTCACCCCAACACTCGGTCCTTACACGAAGATGCGGCTCCATGCACACACAATGATATTACGAGTTTAGATGGATGAAATCAAATGATCAATGCAAGCTCAACATATGAACTAATCATATAGCAACTATGAAGAGGGATTTAAGGAAGGTTTCGCTATCTCCTTATGGATGAAGACCCTGGATGAGCCTTCCTTGAAGCTTTCAGGGTGGGAAGATTGTTGTGCCCCTTGGGCTTTGATGATGATGTGCTGTTTTGATGATAGCAACTTCATGAGTCACCACTTTTGTTCCTTGAGATTGTAGGTCTGAGTATGTTCAGTGCATAAAGTTAAAGGGTCATGCAAACTTGTTGCTGCTAGTCTGTGCATAGTCAGTGCATATAGGAGGTCTGCATGTGTTCATGTCCGTGCACATTCTTAGCAAGGTCAGAGCATAGTCAGTGCACATGAACAATGTGCTTGCATAAAGTCAGAGCACCTTCTCTAGTCAGTGCATATGCGTGCATCAGGTCGGAGCGTGTCCCCAAGGATGAGTGATGAGCGGGTGGGACATTGGGCCGCATAGTGGCCAAATCCTTGGCAGGTAAAACACCGTTGTCGGGACCCACTAGGCTCGACAAGAGGACCCTTTCCCTTGTCCTTCCGGTGGATAGTGGGTGTAGGCAACAAGGGAGGAGGAGTGGGTGCCGGCGGATGGGCGATGGGTGCCGGTGGATGAACAAGGGGTGTTGATGGGCGGGCAATGGGTGCTGGTGGTAGAGGTAGAGGAAGGTCCCTAGGGTAGGGGGCGATGCTTTGGAGCGTGTAGCTCCTGACGGGTAGGATCTGGAGGCCGAGCCATAGGGGCTTGCTGATGTGGGCCTGAGGGCCTGTGAGGCTCAACCCCTCGGTGTGGGAAGGGTCCCACTTGCTGTGTAGGCTCAAACTCGGGCTCGAACTGCTCTAGCTCTCGAGCAACCTGATATGCTTCCTCTAAAGTATCAATTTTATGGCAGAAAAGTTCGCACCGATAGTGTGGCCGCAAACCACGATGAAAGCGGAAAATAGGCATGGCACTCTACTCCGTGACACTATATCGTAGGAAATACTCATCAAACTTGGCGATGTACTCAGAGACGGATCGATCTCCCTGGTTGAGATTCTGCCACCTATCGATGAGTCACTATCGGTATGTGGTAGGAAGGTATTTTAGCCAAAGCTTTTCCTTCATCTCGGCCCATGTATGAATTAGGAGGTCCATGCGCGAAAATAGCAGGCTCTCCACATTCTTCCAATAAGTTTGGGTTTACCCGGTCAGCTTCATGGTTGCGAATCGAACCCTTCGATGGTCTGACATGTTGATGCGGGACGGGTTGGACTGACGAATGAACTAACCTAGGACAACGACCAAGTGCGGCCAGCACTCGCACGTCAAAGGAAAGCCGGGCGGCCGACCTCCGTAGCATTCCTCCAGGGGAGGCGTCTCTCAACAGAAGCTCGCACTCACGGGCTGTCCCTTTGAGGGAAGCGAAGGAATCTCAGCGATAGAGGAACCGCCAAGCGCCTATAGGATTCTAGCAAAAATAAAATAAAGAAAAAAATAAAAAAGGTGAAAATTAATGTGTGTGCATGTGTGAGAAGTGAGACAGAGAGAGAAAGAGTGAAGAGAGATTGAGAGAGGAGAGAGAACATGTGAGACGGTGAGAGGGAGTGAGACACAGAGGGAGAGAGAAAGAGAGAGATCGTGAGGGGAAAGAGAGGAAGACGGAGCAAGGGAGACGTCGGTGCAGTTGCTGGAGATGAGGCGAGCGAGAGGGAGTGTACGAGAGGGAGACAACAGGGCCATGGTGGAGGGAGATGCGGTGCTGACGATGCTGTGTGTGTGTAGTGAGGAGAGAGGGAAGGTGGCCCCTGGTGGCATCACGGTGGTGAGAGGAGAAGTTGGCGGAGTATGTGTGGGAGGGGGGATAGAGAGGCCCGCGGTGCAACTGTGTGCATGTATGAGAGGGAAAGACCGGCACGGATGGTGGAGGGAGGCTACGGGAGGCTGATGCAATGTTGTGTGTAGAAGACAGAAAGAGGAGAGAGAGAGAGATGAGAAGAGAGAGGGGGGAGGAGAAAGGGAGTCGTCGGCACTGCAAGTGGTGTCGGGAGTGCAGGAGAAAGAGAGAGGGGGTGAGAAGGGGGGTGAGGAGAGGATTACAGAGAGAGATTGCATGTGAACATAAGAGAGTAGGAGATGGGGAGTAGAGAATGGACGAGAGGGAGAGGGAGAAGAGACCGCGGTGAGGTGGAGAGTGGGAGAGAGTTGCGGAGGGAGGGGAGAGCACGGTGGGTGTGTGCGTGTGTGAGAAGGTGAGAGAAGGAGGGAGAGAAAGGGAGATGGATAGGGCTGAGGAGAGAACAACGAGGAGAGAAGAAGGGCACGGTGAGGGGGTACAGAGATGCGAGTGTGTGTGCAGAAGAGAGGTGTTGAACCCCTTGGTTTCTTGGTTGTGTAAGGTTGGTTTTGATGATGACCGAACACCTTTTTGTGGATTTCAAGTTTAGGTTTAAGCTAACAATCTCATTTTGAATGCCTCACCATTGGAATGACCTCATGATAGTTCTGATCTTAATAAATGAATAAGAATTACAGCACTACACCTCACGTAGGAAGGGGATCGTGGGGTGGGGGTTAAATGATTACATCTAAAACTACCTCCACACAGGGAGGGCCCTTCAGACGGCCAAGCGAGGGGAGGGGATGGGCTAGAATCTTGAAGCGCCAGACTCCTTATCGGTGCTGCCAGGTTCTGGAATCGCAGGACCGCCGGTTGAAGTGTATGCTACCCCGGACTCTCCCGAACTCCAAATGGACCGAGACCAGAGCCAAAACACTCCTATCTGGCCCAGGAAGACGCCTGAATTTTTTGGGACAACCTTGATCCAGCTGCTAGCTGGTACAGGTCTTGGAACAGGGCCAGACAGCACTGGTACTGACTACTCTCAGAATGTTACTGCTGGAAGATGGAGGCACCACGGGCTGTCCTGAACTCAGATGGAGGCCGGGATGGTACCAAGATGACCGTGGACGAGTCTTCTTTCAGATGAGACTGACGGCAGCCTCAGAAGTGGCCGGGGACGATCGTGCTGGCCAGAAAGGTGGAGGTGGGTCCGTTCAGGAACAGAGGAACCAACCTGGCGTAACTTCGGGAGAAAATTCAGAACTTCTGATGCTGGGATCCGATCGTCGTTCCACTTCTTGTGGTTGAAAGAGGACTGGGAGAAGTTACTCTCAGACAAGTTTCACATCCAGATCTGGTAGGGAGTGGTCATGGTGGAAGTTTTTCTAGGGCTCTGGTTCTCTTCCTGGGAGCTGTTGCGCAGTCGGGGGAGAATCGCTCTCGCGGACAGCTCCGAGCTCGGATGAAGACGAAACCACCGCCCTTGAAAATCCCTCTGGAAGACCTTTCCAGTGGTATATGATTTGCTACCAGAAGCATTGGGGACGTGCTAGAGGCACTACAATCTTCAGGGTCCTTGCTGCCTACCTGTGACCAGCTACCAGAGCTGCTACCTTGGGTGACCAATGAGGCAAGAAAGGGGGGCTGTATTGCAAGGGGATGGTGGCTGATGGTGAAGGGAGTGGGAGGACGTGGTTGGGGTCCCTTGTAGGGCTCATTAAATAAATCGGGGTATTACATCGTCACCTGCCTTCGCCGCCGGCTCCAGTCGGCCACATCGGCACTTCTGTCGGACCTCAAGCATCCACACTAGCGGAAGAAGTTCCCGTTGAGGAGCAAGCCGCCCCTACCAATGTGGAGCCTGTCAACAATGACCCTCCAATCAGTGAAGTCCAAGAGGTGACTCTTGAGACTCTCACGAAGGAGAACCAGCACCTGAAGGCCCTCCTGCAAGACTTGCTTCAGGAGTGTGACCTTCATCCTCAGCCATCAGCTGGGCCCTCGATGGAAGCACCAGCCCCGCCAGGTGGGCAAAACTGTGCTAACATCTCTGTGACAGTTGCCCGAACCCCCACAATCATTGGGTTCGGTACGCCTTTGGCTGAGACTCAACCACGGCCATCCAACACGCCGGTGCCAGAAAATCTTATGGCACAGCGCCAGATGATCGAGCAGATCTTTGAGAGCAAGCTCGCCCAGTTTGGAGAAGGGGTCGCGACTGTAGATCTCTATAGTGTCCCCTATCCACTACACCACCAGGTCAAGAAGCTTCTCTCGGAGTATGCCAAACCGTCAAAGCTACAAAAATTCAATGGATAGGGGTCTCCACACGAGCATCTGGCCTACTACGTTACGGCCATGGGCGAGCTTGCATTGGACGAGTCTTATCTCCTTCGCTACTTCGCCACTTCGCTTACGGGAATGGCCTTCCAGTGGTATTCCCATCTCAAGCCCAATTTCGTCATTGACTGGGTAGATCTCCGGAAGAAGTTCCTCGACCGTTTCCAAATCGCCGAGCGAAAAGTCTCCTTAGCCGAGCTTTGCTCCCACCGACAGAAGAAGGGCGAGAGCGCCCTTGACTTCATCAAGAAATGGCGAGACCTCAGTATGAGGTGCATCAACCCACCAGTCCAGGAGGATGCCATCACTATCTATCGTCGAGGCTTGGCGGCCGAGGTCAGCGAAAAGCTTCTCGGCACCAACGTCAAGGGCTTCGACCAGCTCAACTCGGCAGTCACCGAGATAGAAATGTTCTTTTTGTTCTAGTTAGATCGAATTGGGGGTGATCTATTCAACCCCTCCCCTTCTAGCTCACCTTCCGCGTAGTCTGTCAATTGGTATCAGAGCAGGTTCCACGAAAATGTGGTCTAACGCTCAGGAAAATGCTGGAACGAACGGTCCTCGCAGCTTCATGGCTGAAGGACAATCTATCAGTCGTCCTCCATTCTTCGATGGGACTAACTATTTCTTCTGGAAGAATAGGATGGAGGTTTTCATACGAGCTCAAAGCCATAGATTGTGGAGAGTGATCACCATAGGACCATACGAGCTACCCCCTAATGAGGATGCATGGTCAGAGGAACAGGTAAAGCTTTCAGCTCTTAACTGGGCCACGCTTAACATTATTTAGTGTACAGTTCATCCAGAGGAGTATGCACGGATCTCGGCCTGCAAGATGGTGAAGAAGATGTGGGATGAACTTGCCCTAATCTATGAAGGTACCTCCCAAGTGAAGGCTACAAAAGCAAACCTCCTTACCTCCGAGTATGAGCTATTCAAGATGAAGACAGAGGAGAGCATTATAGATATATATGCCAGGCTTTTGTTGATCACCAACAGCCTTGGGGGCTTTGGAAAGGAAATATCCAAAGGGGATATTGTCAGAAAGATCTTAAGATCGCTTACCCCTGCTTGACACACCAAGGCTATTGTCATAGAGGAATCCAGGGACCTATCGACTATGTCAGTGACTGAATTAATAGGATCCCTCATGATGTATGAAATCAATTTCAAGAGGAACAGAGAAGGAGGTGATAAGAAAGGGAAGACGATTGCGCTGAGAGCATCTTGTCACAGTAGTAGCAGTAGCAGTAGCAGTAGCAGTGACGAGTCTGGCGGATTTCAAGATCTTGATCGGGAGGAGCAAGCTTTGCTCACCCGCCAGTTCAGAAAATTCTTGAGAGCTAAGGGGAAATCATACAGGGAAAAGAAATCCTATCTGTCTGGTAAGAATCCCACTCATAGCAATGATAGGGACAGAACTACTAAAAATGTTACATGTTATCATTGCAAGAAATCTTAGTTTTCAAGGGGAGCAGTGCTCGCCTCTAGAGAACCCATAGGTTACCTCTTCATTTTCAAAAGGAGCAGTGCTCCCCTCTAGAGAACCCATAGGTTACCTCGATTGAATATGGCTGGTGACGCTTCTCCGGACTCGTTAATGAAGAGCTTCATTGATAGAACTTTCTAAGATTTACAGAATTCCATGTCCAGGGTACCTCTTGCCCCCCAATGTGATCAGCCTGTATGCACATTTATCTAGTGCTTCCACTTCCTAGTACGAGCCTTCCCAGTTGGGTGCAAGGTTTCCCATGGCAGCTCCTGGGTCCACCACGCTTGCTCGCCGTAGTACAAGATCTCCGGGGAGGAAGTGTCATTCTTTGATGCGAGTGTTGTAGTACTGGGCCAGCTTTTATTGATAGGCTACAATTCTTACTTGGGCGCGTGCTCTATCTTCCTCAGCAGATCCAAGTTCTCTCGTATTGCTTGGTTGTTCTTGGCCTCATCGAAGTGTCCCACTCGTAGTGACGGGTTAGAGATTTTCACTGAAATTACTGCCTCTGCTTCGTACATGAGGTGGAAGGGTGTTTCGCCTGTGGCGATTCTGCCGGTAGTCCGATGTGCCCATACGATGCTTGGGATGGAATCCACCCATGAGTCTCTTGCCTGCTCTAGTCGAGTCTTGATTTCATGGAGGAGTGTCTTATTTGCATTTTCTACCAATCCGTTGGCCTGAGGATGTCCCACCGAAGTATAGTGGCTCCAGATCCCTAGTTCTGAGCAATTTCCCTGAAAGGTGGTGCTTGCAAAATGTCTACCATTATCGGTTGTGAGAACCCGTGGGATCTCAAACCGGCATATGATATCCCACAGTACAAACTTTCAAGTTGCTTCACTCGTGATTTTTTCCAATGGTTCTACCTCAACCCATTTTGTGAAATAGTCGATGGCGACCATGAGGAACTTCTTCCTCCCTTGAGCTTAACAAAAATGACCCAGTATGTCTATCCCCCACTATGCAAATGGTCGAGGCTCCATTAGGGTGTGCAGTCGCGTAGTTGGTTGCTGGTGCAGGTTGGAGAATTTCTGGCATTGGGGGCACCTCTGACATATCCGAGGTAGTCTTGTTATAGGGTGGGCCACCAATATCCCTGTCAGATTTGAGTCCGCGCGAGTGCTCACCTCCCCACATGGCTTCCGTAGAGTCCTTCGTGGACTTCCTGAATGACTTGCTTGGCCTCCGTGGGGAATAAGCACTTAAGTAGCAGGGTTGAGAGGGATCAAAAATACAGACGACCATCGACCACCGTAAAGTGCACCGCTCATGCTCGCGTGCTGCGAGCCTCAGCGTGGTTGCTGGGGAGTTGTTGTCATAGTAGGAAATCCAAGAGGGGGTCCATCCAGGATGGTTCATAGTCGATGGCGTTTACCTGGGGTGCTGTCTCCTCTATGTTCGGTGCCGATAACTCCTCGATCAAGATCGACCTCGAGTTGGACATTGTTGTCGCTGATGCCAGGTGAGAGAGAGTGTCTGCTCGGACGTTCTCCTCCCTGGGGATGTGGATCATCTCAAAGTGTGAGAATTCCTCAGCTGCGGCCTTGGCCTTCTCTAGGTATTTGATCATGGATGTTTCACGTGCCTCGAACTCTCCCTTGACTTGGCTAGCTACGAGCATGGAGTCACTGTATACTCGCACGTTGGTCGGCCCTAGGTGCTTTGCCATCCGTAGCCCTGAGAGAAGCACTTCATATTCGGTCATGTTATTTGTGGTTGGGAAATTAAAGCAGAGGGCGTATTTTAGCTCTATCCCCTCTGGTGACAGTAGGACGATCCATTGACGTATAGTTCCCACGATGGTCCTGAGGACTGCTCGGGCACGTCCTCGGTGGCTACTGTACATTCTGCCACGAAGTCTGCGAGGGCCTAGGCCTTGATTGTGGACCTCGGGTGAAACTTGACGTCAAACTGTCCAGCTTGACTGCCTACTTAACCAGCCTACCGGATGCGTCAGGATTCTAGTGGATCTGACGCAGAGGCTGATCAGTGAGGATGATGATTGGGTGTGCCAGGAAGTATGGCCGCAGCTTGCGAGCGGTAATGATTAGGGCAAAGGCAAACTTCTCAGCCCATGAGTTATGAAACTCTGGACCCTGCAAGGCCCGGCTCACATAGTAGACAGGCTTCATGATGCCCGCTTCCTCCTGAGGGAGCACAACGCTCATCGTGCTTGGTGTCACCGATAGGTATAGGAGTAGTTATTCTCCCCTCTGCGGCTTGGAAAGTATGGGGGGAGTCGCCAGATAGTGCTTCAGCTCTTCGAATGCCTACTTGCATTCTTGGTCCCATTCGATCTTTCCTCTCATCTCTGGCACTTGATTAACTTACTTGATGAGCCGGAAGAAGGGAAGACACCTCTCGGCCGCTCGGGATAGGAAACGGGTCAAGGTAGCGATGCGACCGGTGAGGGACTACACGTCCCTCACTCACGCTGGTCATTTCATTTCCAGTATCGCTCAGATCTGATCGAGATTCACCTCTATTCCCCTATGTGTAACAAGGAAAGCGAGGAACTTGCCTGACCTTACACCGAACGCGTACTTGCTGGGGTTGAGCTTCATGTTATATCTCCTGAGGGTCGCGAATGTCTCTGCCAGGTCCTTCAAATGCTCGGATGTGTGGAGGCTTTTGATGAGCATGTCACCGATATAGACCTCCATGTTGTGACTGATTTGTGCATCAAACATGTGGTTGACGAGGCATTAGTAGGTTGCTCTCGCGTTCTTTATCCCAAACGGCATGCATGTGTAGCAGTACAGGCCGTGGTCGGTGACGAACGTTGTTTTATGTTGGCCGGGTTTGTGCATGCTGATCTGGTGATACCCAGAGTAGGCATCTAAGAAGCTCAACATTTCATGTCCGACCGTGGCATCGACTAGTTGGTCGATTCGTGGCATGGGGAAGCTGTCTTTCGGCATAGCTTTGTTGAGGTCGGTATAATCTACGTACATCTGCCACTTCCCATTGCTCTTAGGAACAAGGACTACGTTTGCTACCCAATCTGGATAGTGAGTGGGTCGAAGTAGTCCTGAGTGTAGCTTCTCACTCACTTGTTACTAGGGGTTGCAGCGTCTTTGACACTACTGGATCGGGCAGCATCTCGGGTCCAACCTCAGTTGATGCATGATGATCTCCGGTGAGATTCCAGGGAGTTCATCCTCAGACCAAGTGAATATGTTTTGGTTGGCTGTGAGGAAGTTTGTATACGCTACCTTGTCTTGCTCGGACAGCGTAGCTCCAATCCCTAGAGTTCTACTCAGATCTTCTCCCACTTGGATGAGATATAGGTCTTTCGCTAGGGTGCTCGTGCTCGGACCTGGGTCTTCCATCCTAATCTTCTTTTCGGGTGACATTTCCTCGGGCTGTCGGTCACATGTCGAGATGAGGTAGCATCTTCTGGACTCCCTCTGGTCACCTCGCACCTCCCACACCCCTTTGAGGTGTGGGAAACTTGAGCTTTTGGTGATACAAGGAGGGGACGCCCCGAAGGGTGCCAAGGATTCCTCACCCTATGATGGCATTGTACCCAGTCATCACGCGGACCACCATGAAGTCCACTAAGAAAGTAACATCCTTCGGCGTGGTCCCAAACGTGATCGACAGTGAGATGCATCCCTCCTAGCGGACCGTGGTACCGGAGAAGCCATACAGAGGTGTGTGCAACGACGTAATTAGGGACAAATAAGCACCTATAAGCATGAGACAGTCATACGAGGTAACGTCGGGTCTGCTTCCATTATCAACTAAAATGCGGCATATTGTACATTGGTTGATGGTGCCTAAGACCACCAACGCGTCGAAATGGGGAGTGGTTACACCCTTTAGGTCATCGTCTGAGAAGACGATGGGATCTTTCAGGCATTCCCGGGTGGCAGCTTCCCGCTGGGGGCTATCACCTGGCTCCATGGTGTTGATGCCTGATGCTTACTGCCATCGCCTGGTCACTCTGTCCCAGCTCGAGCTCGGCCCCTCAGAGATCATCATGATCTCCTTTCCATTGGGTCGGTTGTCGATGGGCGGGGGAGTCCATTGTCACTTCTCCATGGCCTTGGAGATGTATTTGTCGAGGAGTCCTCGCTGGACAAGGTCTTCGATGGTGTCTCTCAAGTTGATGCATTCTGTGGTGTCTTGGTTGTGGTCACGGTGAAAGCGGCAGTATTTCTTCTTACTCCTCGAGCTTAGATCTGACTTCATCTGGGGGGGGCCACTTGAGGAATGGCTCCGCATGGATCTCCATCAGGATTTGGTCAGGAGGGGCCGTTAGGGGTGTGTAGTTGTGGTAATTCTCCCTTTCCTTTTCTGGGCAGTCATAGTGGTCTCAGTCACATCGCTTCCACTTATTCCGCCCCTCAAGTGGTGAGTCAGCAGATATTTTTCAGTCAGACCATTTGGTCCCAGCCGTGCGGCCCAGGATCGCTGTGTTTTCCTCGCACCGCGCATGCTTTTGCGCCAGGGCGAGGAGGTTGGTGAGGGTCGTCGGGGCCTCGACTCAAGGTGCTCGTCAGAGGATGTGGTCCCGCATCCCCTGAGTGAGAGCAGTGGTAGCAATGCTAACGTCGAGACGTGGGATCTGGAGCACCTCCGCGTGAAAGTGGGAAACGAAGTCCCACAACGTCTCTTCTCGTCCCTCCCTGAGGGTGAGCAGGGTCACCACTAATTTGGCCACCTTTTGGTAGCCAATGAAGTTCTCCTTAAACAGCCTCTTGAGCTGTTGAAAGGAGGAGATAGTCTCAGCAGGCAGGGACTCAAACCATGCCTGAGCGTTCTCCCAGAGAGTGGTTACGAATGCCAAGCATTTTACAGCGTCCAAGGCCTAGTGGAAAATCAGGTGGGACTCAAAGCTATGCAAGTGGTCAGCCAGGTCGGTGGTGTCATCATAAGGGGTGAAGGATGGCAGCTACAACTTTGGTGGATTGGAGGCTTCCATGATCTCTCTAGAAAAGGGGGCATGGAAGTCTTGATCGTCGTCGATGAGCCCTGGTGTCTGGCAGCGAGGAGGACATCATCAAGGTAATGGACCTTGTCCTTGATTTCGTCGATGCGTTCGAGTGGCTGATCCATCTCCAGGTTAGAATGCAGTGGGCTGTGCACTCTTGGTGTGGGCATACTACACGATGGCCGTGTTGTAGAAACGGAGGCATGGGAGGCTTCTCGCAATTGGCAGGAATTTGCCATGATCCGGACCCCCTCATTTTGACGTCGTTCTGACGGCGCACGCTGGGGGTCCTGGCATAGCCCTGTCAGGGTCGTGATCTACTGGCGGATCTCTTCAAGATCGCCAGGCGTGACTTCAGGGCATGGATGAGCTGAAGATGCTTCTTGTAATACACGCCGGGAGTTGGTTCCTTGGTGAGAACCGCGCCCTCGATTACTGGCATTACGAAGACTCCCATGAGGCGCCATGGCTTTTCGCTCGGGTTCCCACAGACGGTGCCAAGAAGTGTAGCGGTAGGAAAATGGTTCCTATGCCACATACCACCTTCTCTATTTATTTGTCGGGGAAGTTGTCTTGCACCCGTGAAATCCTGCAAACACCAGGAGCCAAAGAGATGGCAGAAGGAGCCCTGGGCGTTATCCCAGGGGACAACCCTCTTAGGCTTAGTGGAAGAACAAAGAGGAGCAAAAGAGAAAGGGAGAGAGAGCTGGAGGTCACCGTAGTAGATTTGAGAGACATATAGGTCCTCTGGACGAGTGCCCACCGCTCCCAGAGGACACTCAACGAGTGCTCATTGGGTTGTAAGGTCGTGCAAGAGGGGGGTTCTTTCTCAGGGAATGTGGGCGCGCATGAACTCTCTATTGTTGTAGCAAGACAAGTGGCTCTACTCTCTGTGTTGAGTTCTTGGCGAAAGCACCACCGTGTCCATCCTTCTCTGTCGATGTCCCTTTTATATGGGGTTGTCCTGGAGGTGGGAGCCTATCCCTTTACAAGGAAGGTTGTGGATAATGGAGCAACATCTCCCGCGATTGAGGCGAGAATTTTCCATTGGAGGACGAGTACCTCGGCGTCAGCCATTACCCGGGTGAGTCTTTCGGTGCTCGTGGGGCGTGCTCACCTCTTATGGACTAGGAGCTGACGTCATGGGGGGTAACGGTCAGTCACCGGAGAGTCCTCAGACAGTCATCATGTCTGGGCTGTCGCTTTCTTTAGTTGTCAAATCTAATGTCGAGTCGTATTGGGCCAGGCTGCCTGGGTTGTAGCTATCGCTGGCCTTTATGCGCGTTAGCAGGGCCAGGGCCTTCGTGGGCCTGCAGTAAATGGGAACGTTATGGGCCGAGCCGGATTTACCCTCCTCACTACCCCCCTTCTCACAACCCATCCCCTTTCTTTCAACACTCACCTCATCTTCCAAAGATATTTTCATTTTACCTTTGTCTTTAAAAGGTTTGGATGAAGGCTGGTCCAATTCTTTGATTTTATTCTCTAAGGAGGCTGTGAGGAGATTTCAGAATTTGCTTTTTCCTTTTCACTGGCAGCCACCCTTTCTTTCAAAACTTCATTAACCTTTTTATGGTCTTCAATTTCTTTCTCTAGTGTAAGCAATTTTTCAGTATTGTCAGAATATACACATTTTGATTTTTCAAGAGATATCAATCTTTCTGACAAGACAGTATTCAGCACCATCAACTTTTTGTTTTGTTCCTTCAGATTTTCATTATCTTTCACCAGTTTTCCATTTTGAATCAAGTGTACCCTCTCGGCGAGCGCTGCCTCTGCTGCCTCGGCTCTCTCCATCATGCCTCGCAGCTCGGCATCCTGCTCTGCCCGGTCGGCTGGGGCCTGCCTGGAAGAAGAAGGGGCATCAGCCCCCTGTCGCTACATCTCCTCGCCCCGCTGCACTCAGAAGATCAAAAGTCAGTCGTGTCATAGAATAAGAATAGTAAAAATTGCATAGTCAAGTCTCTGTTTTTACCAGTAAGGCCAGGGCCTGGTGGGCCTCGTCCCGCTCTGTGATGGTGGAGTGGAGCAGCCCCTGGAGCTCCGCGATCCTGCCTGCTGGGTTGATCTGCATTTAGAGAGGAAGTGTCAGTACTTCGTCGCATATAGGTTGCAATGAAGGAAAGTTTTAGAGTTTAGAAGTCGTACCGATCGGCGAGCACCCCAGAACACCTGGTCCTGGTAGTGCTGGGCGTACACTGTCTAGTACGCGCTGTCACTCTCTGCACGGATGGTCACCAACTGCCCGCGTGCTGCCCAGTCAGCTAACTGGCCGACAGCTCGTACCGTCCAATCAGTCACCGCAGCTGCTCCCCGTGGGTGTCGACCCACGCGCTCCCCGGGCCTCTCTGCCGTCAGGAACTCCACAGCAGGCTGAGGGATGCCGATCATCCTCAGCACCAATCGGGCATGGAGTGGCTCAACCACATTCAAGCAATGGAGCCACATGTCCCGGCCAGAGTAGGCGAGGGCCCCAACCACCCAGGGCAGGTCCTCGTGTCCCTCACCGGCATAGGGGGTCCACCGTACCTGTCAAAAAGGTAAAGTCGAGTCAGCATCATAAGCATGGAGAAATTTTAGCCAGGAGTCTAGGATTAGAAGTGTACCGAGGCGTACGGAAAGGCATCCAGCTTGTCCTGCAGGGCACGGACCTGCCTCCGGAGTCATCTTGTCTCCCGGGGTGCGACCCGCCATCTCGCGATTGGGATCGTGCTAGGGAAGGCCATCTCCCCTCGCCCGAGCCCGGGTAGCCGGACGTAGGCCCAAACCTGCATCACCATAGCAAGTCCATTACGTGAGCAGGTTTAGTTGCCTTGTCCTGAGTCTGTCGGCAGTTTCTCATGCTGCCATTGGTGCTTTGTAGTACAGGTGACAATGCATGATTAGCATGTCTGTACTTCGGCACTCGTGTTTTGAGTCTTTGTGTCTTGTGAGCCTCCACTAGTCGTAGCCTTACGGCACGCTTCGGTGTGACGGCTCTTGTAGCAGGGCACTTTCCCAGTTTACGGTTCTTATGCTAGTTCCATGGGCCCCTCGTCAACCGTAGTGTCCTTCGAAGGGGGAATACTAGCTAGAGGCCTGGCTTAGACGATAGCCAGTGTGTGCACACGTGGTTAGGGGCTTTGGACTCGCATCGTCAGACGTGACACTGACTAGTCACTCGCGTTATGGTACTGTTCTAGTTCTAGCAGTGTCTTTGTCTCGGCCTAGTCCTTGTGGTAGGTGACGTGGACAAGACGCTAGTAGGTGCAACATAAGACGTCAGTGGACGCAGCTGGCTGTTCTTCTGGTGGTGAGGCACTTCAGTCACGTGGCACTTGACTCTCGGCTTTTCTTGTGCGTCGTGACCTCCCGGATTAGCCCTTTTGTGGCTGTACTCGAGGTCAGTATCATGTTACATGCATGACATTCTAGTCCTATGTGGGGCAGTGTGCACGACGTTCTAGTCGTGGAGCATCCGTGTCTGTCTAGGTCTTTTCTAGACTTTCGGTCTAGTCTCGTAGGCCTTGTCCTTTGCCTCGTGGTTGTCGACAGATCGGTGACTCCTGATCTTCCGAGTTCGGGGTTGACCCTTCTACCGTTGCTTAGAGTAGTTCAGGGAGTCGGGGTTAGTTTGGCAGTCACGCCTATTCGGTATGGCTCTTTCCCTTTCCTTTTTAGCTCCCCCAGTTTTCAGCTTGCTGCCTACTCCTGCATCCCTTTTCTTTACAGCTTTGTAGTTTAGTTTTCCTACTTTACTACACCTGTTGTTTTAGCGTGTTACTATGTGTTTTTCAATGGGGATCTGTATGACCCCTACTGAGCCAGTGACACGAGACTTACCCCTGCTCCTAGTTTTTCTCCGTGGAAACCCCGCGAACAAAGAGGATGGCACACCCGGTGGGATGTCTCCCACTTTCCTTCTTTTTGCTGAAGAGAAGTCTGTGCCAGCCCTGAAGTCGTGGTGCCTTTTTCCTGTCCTTTCAGGGGAGGTAGAGGTGGGTATACGCGTGCATTTCCCAGTAGCTCCTAGTTTGCATTCTGACAGTCGGACCACACCCGGCGATAGTTAGCAACCGTCGCCTCCTCACCATCCGACACTCCAGCAACCATGGCGGCCGTCACTTATGGCCCCATCATCATCGCCACCCACGCTCAAGTGGGCTACTTGGTGACGCCGATCGCTTTCGGTAGCTTCACCCCAGTCGTTGGATCACCCTACTTCTTAGGTGTGATCCCCGTGGCTGCTCTGTAGCTGCTCTTAGCACCTGTGCCTATCAGTGCGGTAGACACGTCGTGCCTACCTCTAGCATCAGTGGCCCGTTCGAGCGTCAGGCTTGGGCCTTCCACTGTCGGCCCCTGTGGGGGTCCCAGATCAGCTCCTGCCCGGGTAAGCGTCAGCCCCCGGGCCCAACATCGGCCGACCCTAAGTGCGGGCCTTGCACCTCGAGTCTCGGCCACTACCTCAGCACTTTGCTCGGGCCTTCAACCCCAAGTTCGAGCCAAGTCGGCACCCGACATGGGTTTTCACCCCCAGGTGCCTGGCTTCCCAGCATCTCATTCGGGTCCTCAGTCCCGAGCCCTAGTCAAGCCAGCATCTCACTCGGGCTCTTAGCTTCGAGTCCTAGTCGAGCCGACTCTCCGCGTGGGTTTTCCACCCTAGGATCAAGGCTCTCCAGCACACCGCTCGGGTCCTCCGACCCGAACTCTGAAAGAGTCATCACTCAGTGCGGGTTCTCAACCCCGAGTGTGAGGTTTCTCAGCATCCAGCCCGGGCACACAACCTTGGGACTTCCCAAGGTCGGTCAGCAGTGTGGGCTCTCCGCATCGGGCTCCTGGCCACTCAGCTCTATCACGGGGTCTTTTCCCCTACGATCCAGCAATGTCAACTACTATTTCAAGGGTTTACCCGGGCTTGGTTGAACCATTCACTCTAACCTGCCTAAACCCTTCCCTGACCTTCAAATTCCCTATAAAAGCTCCTTAGAAGCTCAAGGGGAGGGATATACGTGCTTCAATCAAACATGGACCTGCAAGCTTCAAGCTCCGTAATAAGGCAACCAGCAAGGAGATTTATGTATGGGTGACTTGGTCGTCGGCTAGGGACGCCAAGGGTATGTCGCTTGTACTTCCCTCGCACGATCTTTTGTCATGACACACAAGTGTATCCCCACCACGGGTGAGATGCTATGACAAGGGTGCAACCATGCATGCACTTGACGTCACGCTTCCCTACAGTCACAAGACCACGTTTGATCGCTCGACCCGAGCTGTGATTGGCCCTCGCCCAGACACCAGCCTGATGCTTTCGCCAGTCATCCAGTTACAAGCCCCTCATTCGGTGGAGCAAACATGACCCACGCCACGAGAGGAATCCTCTGTAAAACATACGAAAATCCACTTTGTCACGCATTGACTCGGGGACCGACCACTATGTTGAAATTATCCCGCAGCTTGCGCCTATTGTACCTCGGCCACCGCGGCGTGCCTGTAAAGCCATATAGCTCTCAGAAATTATACTGCCATTTGGACGTATGCGCTCGCATCCATGTTTGGGCCCTCAGTCCCCCTTTCTTGTGACACCTAGCATGAATCCCTCAGCACATCTGACCCCAGCCAATCTCATCCTGTCTAGTGCGAACCCACAGCTGCAAAGTGCTCCCTACTCCCCACTCAGGACTTCAGGCACATACAGACCTCTCTTCAGCGCGGAATAAAGGTGTTCGGATTCAATCTGATGTAAATAAACACCGACTACTTACGGTCGGTGGGGAAAGACATCTTTTATACGACTCCCTATAATCGCCTGTGCACTCACACCTGTGGAACCGACCTTCCCTCCACATGTCTCTCACCTCTCGAGTCCACCTGTCGCGCCCTGGCGGCGCTTCCCCAGTCAACTCTCGGCTCCACGGGTGACTGTCGAGAAATTCGAACCACCTTAAAACCGGTGTCTCCTGTGCGTTTGTGCGATTGCATTGCTTGATTTCCCGATTATAGTTTTATTCCACGTTTGGATCCATTCACCCCCCTTTGGATCCACTCTCTGATATTGTAGTTCACGTTCCCCAGGCCATCCAACACCACCATCGGCCGTCACACCCTGTGACGGGGTACTATTAGACTGTCACACCCCTTAGTAGTTTAAATGTTGCATGTTCATTTTCTAATGCATTCTATATTGCATATACGCCATGTTTAAGTTATTTTACAAAATAATGGCTTACTTTTAGATCCTAGTAGACTTACTTTCTCTTTCGTTGTGATGAAACCACTAGTCGTAGCCCAGTGACCTCTAGTGTCGGCCCGCCTGGAAGAGGTGGAGGGGTATTCCCAATGCACGATTTTTAAGCTAGTTCCGTGGGCCCTCGGCCAACAGGAGCGTCCTACTGAGAGGGAAAACTAGCTAGAGAGCCTGGCTTAGGCAGGAGTCAGTGTGTGCACACGTGGTCAGAGGCTTGGACTAACACTGACAAGTGTTACTATGACTAGTTACTTGGTTTGTTACTATTACGCCTCTTGCATGTTGTGTCGTTCAGACATGCGAGTTGCTTGAGACGTAGTGTAAGTCGTCAGTGGATGCATCTGGTTTCTACCTTCTAGTCAGTTTTCTTTCCTTCTTCCTGTCACTCGGTTAGCTGAAGTTTATTCTATTGGTAGATTTAGCTCCTGACGTAAATATTTATATTAAATTGGCATATAGTTAGCTATTTAAACTACTTAGATAGGTTTTACAGCTTTGCTATACCAATGTTTAATTTATGCAAATGCATGTTTATTGCTTTAAATGCATGCTTTAATTACTTTAGTGCATGTTTGCTTGTTTAGTTACAAGGTAGGGATCCACGTGACCCCTACTGAGTCTAGCTGTGACTCACCCTTCCTTCTTTCAGGTGAGCAACTGTAGCCATCCGCCGGTGGTTCCTGTACTTTTGGAGACCGAACCTAGTCTGTCAGTAGTAGTTTGGTTGTCGCAATACAGCCCCCCCTTTCTTGCCTCATTGGTCACTCAAGGTAGTAGATCTGGTGGTTGGTCGCAGGTAGGCAGCAGGGACCCTGAATATTGCAGCGTCTCCAGCACCTCCCCAACTTTTCTGGTGGTAAATGATATACCACTGGAAATGTCTTCCAGAGAGCTTTTCAAGGGCGGTGGTTTCGTCTTCATCCGAGCTCGGAGCTGTCCGCTAGAATGATTCTCCCCCGACTGCGCAAGAGCTCCTAGGCAGGGAACCTGAGCCCTAGAAGAACTCCCACCCCGATCACTACCTGCAAGATCTGGATGTGAAACTTGGCTGAGAGTAACTTCTCCCAGTCCTCTTTCAACCCCAGGAAGTGGAATGACGATCGGATCACGGCACCAAAAGTTCTAAATTTTCTCCCGAAGTCGCGCCAGGTTGGTTCTACTGTTCTTAAACAGACCCACCTCCACCTTTCTGGCCAGCACGATCGTCCCCGACATATTCAGGGGCTGCCGTCAATCTCATCTGAAAGAAGACTCGTCCAAGGTCATTTTGGTACCAGCCCCGCCTCAATACGATTCGGGACAGCCTGTGGCGCCTCCATCTTCCAGCAGCAGCATTCTAAGAGTAGTCAGCACTAGTGCTATCTGTCCCTGTTCCAAGACCTGCACTAGTTAGCAGAGGGATCACGGCTGATCCAGAAAATTTAGGCTTCTTCCTGGGTCAGATAGGAGCGTTTTGGCTCTGGTCTCGGCCCATTTGGAGTTCGGGAGTGTCCGTGGCGACGTATTCTTCAACTGGTGGTCCTACGATTCCAGAACCAGACAGCACCGATAAGAAGTCTGGCACTTCAAGATTTTAGCCCATCCCCTCCCCTCGCTTGGCCGGCTGAAGGCCCCTCCCTGCGTGGATGTAGTTTTGGATGTAATCTTTTAACCCCCACCCCACGATCCCCCTCCTACGTGAGGTGTAGTGCTATAAATTTTATCCATTTTCAGGTCAAGCATCACCGCCGCGGCGTGCGGGTGCATCCCCTCGCCTCCCCGCTCGCCCACAGGAAGGGAAGCTCCCCCTCTCTCACGACGGCATCGACACCAGGGAGGTCCTGCCGCATCCCCGAGTGTTCGAGTGCACGAGGAAGGTCGTTCCGGTACGCTATCCGCTCACACCGTCGTCATCCTGAAGAGACTCCACCCGTCCTCATCACCAGACTCCCAATAAGATTTCTCATCCCCTTTGTCTTGCTTTGCTTTATGCTGTTAGTCGTGTTTCATGCATCATTCGCCACCTTTGTTGTGGTTCTCTCCTTGAGAGAACCATGTCGTTCATTCATCATATCATCTGTCTACCTGTGGATGTGTAAAATTGCATGTCCCCCATGTCCCGACCAGTCCAACATCAACAATAATTTCAACCGAAGAGACCATGGAGAACACGTCCCGTTCGGACTCTCCGAACAAACAACACACTGTCGTGAAGTCATTCTCGGAGTCATGGCAGTGAAGAGAAATCAACCCCTGGGAAACTCACTACTCGTGGGCCCCCGAAGAGAACCAAGTGGATCGTCAATTGGGTCCAAAACGAGGTCCAAAATCCACCTTAATGACATACTCGCTATCCCTTCAATGGCACGCTTAGCACAGGCTTCAACGGCACGGCCCTGTGGCCTTCGCCGGCACGCCTAGTGCGGGCCTCAACGGCACACCCCGTGGGCTTCGCCGGCACGCCCCAGTGCTGCTCCCCCGGTACGCTCCCAACGCCTCTTCAGCGGCACACCCCCGTGCCCCCTTCAGCGGTATGCCCAAACGCCTCCTCAACGACACACCCTGGCTACACCTTCAACGCCCTTCAATGGCACGCCCATTTGGGCCTTCGACGGCACGCCTTCGTTGGGTTTTTCAATAGTACGCCCAGCCCTTTCAACGACACGGGTCATCCAGCGACACCTCCGGCAGAGCAAATCCCACACCATCCCCCTTTGGATTCGTGGCGCGCAGCGGCCCACCTGAGGTGTCAAACGGAGAGAGGGACACACTACCTACTCTCCCTGCCGCCAAGGACGGGAAAGTCAAATCCCCATTAAGGCTGGTCACT
Source organism: Amorphophallus titanum (assembly GCA_024336825.1). Taxonomy (NCBI): domain Eukaryota; kingdom Viridiplantae; phylum Streptophyta; class Magnoliopsida; order Alismatales; family Araceae; genus Amorphophallus; species Amorphophallus titanum. The sequence goes on from JANBPO010008525.1 coordinate 503,176, forward strand.
TCAGTCTTCACTTATGTTGGGATCCATTTGGGGGATGAATAGTACATTCAAGTCAGACAGGATGATATTTACAACGCCCCCAAGATTTTCTCCGATACGAGATATTACTGGGATGCAAATGGTGAGCTTCGTCACCATGTCCCCATTTATGGGGAAGAGGTTGATAGTGAGGAAGAGCAGGAACAGGACCAACAGCATGGTCAATGAGATGCACCTGCACCAGTTTAGGCTGAGGACCTACCTCCACCATCGCAGTTCCATCATGGGGAGTCTTCAGCTCAGGGTACTAGGCAGCACACTTGGGAGGGCTATGAGACTCTTGATAGGCGCATCTCAAGCATGGAAGCCCGCCTTGACTCAACTCTTGATCGATTTGACACTTTTATGGACACAATGAATGGCTGGATAGACTCTTTCACTACTGCTCTGGAATCTCTTTCTACCCACATGACCTCTCTCACCTCCAGCTGTGATGATACACGTGAAACTTTCCTACTAAACAACCATACACTTCTCTGAATTCATTCACAGCTGCAGCATCACGATCATGTTTTGCATTCCATTGAGGACCGTCTTCCTCCACCTCCACCTCCACCTCCTGCTCCTCCTGCTGCTAGCTCCGGCGATGATGACGGTGCTTCTGATGATGATGATCGTGAGGGGCCTCCGGTCACCCTGCTCAATAGCTATGCTTGTGTCTCTTCATATCACTTGTGTCCACATCTTTTGTATCCCCCTCCCTCCTTTTGATGATGTCAAAGGGGGACAAGTAGGTGATCAGGTTTATATATTTGATATGTTTGCTGTATGCTTGCATGAGTGTTTGCCATTGCATTTCTGCACCTTTGTGAGTCTTGCATTCCTTGAGTCTTGCATTTCCTTGTGTCTTGCATTCCTTGTACTTTGTACTGAACTAATGAGAATGAATGAAAAGAATGCACTTTGTGTTTGGCATTACATAATTGGCTCCTCTCTCTCACTTCCCTTCAATTTGGCAAACAAAAGTGTTAAATGGTTTGTGCTGGATTGATGTGTTGAATGGTGGGTTAAATGCTTACATCCAAAACTACCTCCACGCAGGGAGGGGCCTTCAGCCGGCCAAGCGAGGGGAGGGGATGGGTTAAAATCTTAACGTGTCGGACTCCTTGTCGGTGCTGCCAGCTTCTGGGATCACAGGACAGTCGGTCGAAGAGTACACTGCCATGAATGCTCCCGAACTCCAATTGGGCTGAAACCAGATCTAAAACACTCTGATCTGGCCCAGGAAGACTCTAGAATTTTTTGGATTAACCCTAAGTCGACTGCTAGATGGTGCAGGTCGTGGAACAGTGCTGGTCCATCCTGGTGCTGGCCGCTCCCAGGGTCTTACTGCTGGAAGATGGAGACGCCACGGGCAGTCCTGAACTCGGATGGAGGCAGAGCTGGTACTGTGATGACCGTGGACATGTCTTCTTTTAGATGGGACTGACGGCAACCTCAGAGGACGTCAGGGTTGTTCGTATTGGCTAGAAGAGTGGAGGTGGATCCATTCAGGATCAGAGGAACCAACCTGGCGCGACTTCGGTAGAAAATTCGTAACTTCTGATGCTGGGGTCCAAACTTTATTCTGCTTCTTGGGGATGAAAGAGGACTGGTAGAAGCTGCTCTCAGCCAAGTTGCACATCTAGATCTCCCAGGGAGTGGTCATGGTGGATGCTTTTCTAGGGCTCTAGTTCTCTACCTGAGAGATTTTGCGCAGTCGGGGGAGAATCACTGTCGCGGACAGCTCGGAGCTCGGATGTAGACAAATCCACCATGCTTGGAAAGCTCTCTGGATGACCTTTCCATTGGTATATGGTTTGCCACCAGAAGAGTTGATGAAGGGCCAGAGAAGCTGCGATTTCCAGGATCTCTGTTGTCTGCCTGCGACCCACCACTGGAGCTGCACCCTTGTGATGGCTACTGAAGCAAGAAGGAAGGGCTGCAATGCAAGGGGTTGATGGATAATGGCTTGGGAGTGGGGAGGATGTGGTTGGGCTTCTTGGAGGGCTGAGGGGGCAGTGGTGGAGGGGGTGGAGTGAGTTAGGGTTGTTGGGAAGAGAGGGGTCCGTAGGTGGACCGGCGATGGTGGAGAGGGTCCAAGGTTAGACCTTGAGATTCCAGGGGTTTGGCTAGCTTGGGGCTGAACCCCTAAAGATCTGGGATGCCCGATTTGATGGGCGGCCAGCACGCCAAGGGCGTGGGGTGAGGGCCACTCTCACAACTCGCTCCGCGGTGGCACTCGATTAGGTAGATTACAGACCGGGCACTCTCTTCGGCACTAAGATGCAATACTAATTAAGCAAAGGAAACCAGCAAAGAGAAGTGTTCCGAAGCTCACCTAGTCAGCTTGAAGACTCCGATCCCGGTCGGAGACGAAGGCGAGCGGGGAGGCGTGGGTACATACCCGCACGCCGCGTCGATGTAGCTTCAGATGGTGACCTGCTAATACACTCACTACACCTCACGCAGGAGGGGGATCTAGGGGTGGGGATTAACTTGAATTACAATCAAAACTATCTCCTCACAGGGAGGGGCACTAAGCCAGCCAGGCGGGGTAGGGGAGAGCTTAAATGAAACCAAACCGGTGAGCGATGTCGGTTCTATCTGCCTTTAGGAATGGGGGACAGGCAGTCAGAGTTGTTATTGCTGCAGCCACTCATGATTTTTTCCGGAGACAAAACTAGTGGGAGGGTCTTCATAACTGGATCAGGATGACGCCTGATTTTTTCAGAATTCTCCGATCGCTGGATCCGGTCGGGGGTTGGCCGCAAGCAGGGCCCTGGGTTTCTGGTTCAGTCAGTAGAGGTACTCAGCAGCAGGAAGAAGAGGCCGCCACGAGTGCTGCCAGACTTGGATTTGAGCAAGGCTGGAGCCGTTGGAGCCATCGTCGAGTCCTCTTCGAAATGGCACTGGTGGGAATGCTGGCGGTGATCGGAGATGACCGAATCAGCCAGAAAGGTAGGCGGGGGTCTGTTCAGTCCAGGAATGGTCAAAACAGAGCACCTGAGGGAGAAAATTAATAAAATGCTCTTCCGGATGCTGAACGGGATGCCACTTTTTGTTGATGGAAGAAGACTTGTGGTAGAAGCTCTCAGACAAGTGGCGAGATTGTGACCTTCTATTATCACTTCACTATTTGGATAATACTTGGTAAGCTTTGTTCCAGAACCTAAGGGTGTAGTAATAGCAAGATCTGAAGGTAGAGGAACTGATGCAATTGGTAATATTTTTACAAAAGTAGTGGAGATAAAAGAATGAGAGGCACCAGTATCAAACAACATAAATACAGGATGGGAATAAATTTGAAGGGTACCTTCCATAAGCCCACCATCCCTGGGTGCTTCTTCTTCTTCTAGAACAGCGTTGAGGCGAGCGTGCCTCCTACGTCCACCACTAGATGGTTGATCCTTCATAAGGGGGCAATCTGGCATACGATGCTCCATGTTTCCGCAACGTAGACAAGAGCCAAGGCGCTTCTAGCATTCCTCAGCCGAATGGCCGAACTTTTCACAAAATGTGTAAGTCGTCATGACTTGCTTCTCCTTTTCTTTGACTTTCTTATTTTTTTAGGAACTTCCACCGTTCCTACTCCTGGATCTTTTCTTACTATCACTGCTTTTGTGAGGCTTCGTGATGCTGTATTTTTCTTTCTTGTAATGTCGATCAAACCGTCGGCTGGATTCTTCTCCTTTTCTTTTTAATTTCTCAACCTTTTCTAAGGTCCTCTCACATAAATATGCCCGCTAGACCATCTCCGTATAGGTACGGATATTCTGGGTCCCAAGTTGCTGAATGAAATCGGGTTGTAACCCGTCCATAAACTGATTAGCTTTCAATAAATCTGTACTAATGAGATGCGATGCATATGGTGCTAGCCTAGAGAATTGAAGTTCATACTCCGCGACTATCATCATTCCTTGACGAAGAGAGGCGAACTCCATAGCCTTTCTTTCTTTAACATGCTCTGAAAAATACTTGGCACGGAATAGAGTGAGAAAATCGTCCCATGTATGAGGTGCATCGGTGGGAGGCGCCGGAATCGATTTCCACCATGTGCGTGCATCTTTGTTGAGTTGGAAGGTTGCAAGATGCACTTTTTCTTGATCTGTACACTGGATAACATCGAAGATGCGATTCATTTCATCGCTGTTGTTGTAGGCAAACTCCACCAAAGGTAGGTGGTGAATCCAACTCCCCTGCCACTCCAGGCAACATGACCTCAGCATGTCGTCTAGCATCTGGATGGTCCTCTCTGACTGACCGTCTGACTGAGGATGATAAGCTGAGCTAAAAGCTAACTCGGTGCTTAGAGCTCTCTAGAAACTCCTCCAGAATCCAGATGTGAAGCGCGGATCTCGATCTGCACAATAGAAAGAGGGATTCCATGCAAAGGCACGATCCGCTCCACATAAAGACGTGCCAACTTGGGCACACTCTAGCTGACTCTGATCGATAACAACCGAGCCGTATTCGTCAGCCTATCCACAAGCAACCAAATGCTATCATGCCCGCTTGGAGTCCTCGGCAATCCCACCACAAAATCAGTGATCACGTGGTCCTATTTCCACGCGGAAACCTCCAAGGGCTGAAACATACCACCTGGTCGCTGGTGCTCCGCCTTCACCTGCTGACAGGTCAGGCACCTACCCACGAACTCAGCAATATCTCTCTTCATACCAGGCCATCAGAACTATCTCCGCAAGTTCCGATACATCTTCTTCACACCCGGATGCACAGTGTACCTATTCCCATGAGCCTCTAGCAACACCGCATGCCTCACCTGCTCCTCGGCTGGGATGTACAGCCTACATCGGAACCTCACAGCTCCATCCTCACTGAGCTCTACATCGGCCATAACCAAAATCTGGGGCAACTCAGGGTCTGCATGATGAGCCTCTATCACCTGACGATGGATGGCTGGGGTGACAGTCAGACTCGCAAGCACCGCTGACCCTGGCTCTCGGGGAACCTTGAACCTGAATGTCACTTCTGGCACTTGTTCCTAGAGCCTCCACTTCCCCAACATCATCGCGCTGACCACTACCTTATGGCTCAAGACATCGACAACGACATTCATCCTGCCCGGCTGATAAGACAGGGTGAAGTCAAAATCCTTCATATACTCCATCCATCGCCTCTGCCTGAGGTTAAGGTCCTTCTGAGTGAACACATACCTCAAACTCTGACTAGAGGATCATCATTCATGAAACTGCATAGCATCTTTTGCAAGCACATTAGCAACAAGAATGAGGCTTATAAGAGGTAAGCTGACTCTCATCGGCGCCGTCAAGAATTCTGTGTGGGTGACTTTGTGATGATGATGTGACACCACCTTGGGGGTGATAGCCACAAGACCGAAGATCCCTCGGACCTAGCAAGCAAGCGATGCCCAGGTCGGTGACTTCACTCAAGCGGACTTACCCGCTAAGCGCACTCTCGTATCCGTAGGCAATCCAGTGACGGTAGTGAGGGTCCGGGATAGAACCTCGCTGCTCCGGAGGTTGGCTAGCCTAGGAATTGAACCCCTAAGCGCCAGGGATGCCCCAAATCACGGGCGGCTAACACACCAAGGGCGTAGGTTTAGTGGTTGCTCTCACCTCACTCCGCGGTGGCCACTCAAATGACAGAAAATTTGGATCGAGCGATCACTCACCGTCTGACGGAGCTAAAAGACAATACTAAATGAGCAATATTAAACCAGTAGGGGATGAGACCTGGAGCTCACCTGATCGGTGTGAATACGCCGATCCCGGTCAGAGAGGAGGCGAGCGGTGAAGCGTGGGAACGCGCCCGCACGCTGCGCCGGTGTAGCTCTAACCTAAAAATCAGAATATGTACAACACTACACCTCTCACAGGAGGGGGATCTCAGGATGGGGATTAATTGAAATTAGATGAAAACTACCGCCAGACAGGGAGGGGCTGTAAGCCGGCCAGGCAGGGAGGGGAACTTGGGAGCGAGAAAGCCGAACGGAATGACGATGCCGAATCTGCCCGCTCTTTGGATCAGGGGATAGCAAGCCGAAGATGATGCCGCTGTAGTCACTACCGAGCTCTGTTGTTGATGGGACCAGCGGAAAAACCTCCCTGATTGGTCCAGGAGGGCCTCTGAATTTTTGCAGGACTATTGGAGGACGGCGCTGGTCGGGGTAGGACTGTGATCAGGGACTCTGTTTCCTGCTCCTGGCTGTCTCAGAACTGCTGCAGCAGGAAGGCGAGGCCGCCACGGTGCATGTGGTACCGGCGGGTTCCTAGCGAGGAAGAGAGTCCATCCCCCTACCTCTGACACGACGAGGAAGCCGATCTGATGCCGAACGGACGATGCGGGCCACAGCAACCTCCCAGCTTCACACGCCTCCACACTCCGTGGATCGAGGGAAGAAGGACGTCCACACGATCGTCATGACACGGCCGTCCCAACGGCGCCTCCTGCGCTCGATCAGCGACCATCTGGACCAAAACCAAGTGAGGAGAAGAAAAATCCCAAAATTAGGCCTAAAATCTACCAAACATAACTACCCAGAGCTCCGGGTACCGATAACCTGATAATATTGGATTACTACAACAAAGAGCTGGAGACGCCACCCAAGAGGCTGATGAGGCCTCCGAAGGGTTAGTGGAGTTTGTCGAGGAGTTGTGTAATGAATTGGGATTACAATGCGCAAGTTAATTTAAACAACAATTAATAAGTAAGTGTGGAAGCAAATTAAACTAAGAGCTTGGTAAAATATATACAGTAGTGTAGAAATTACAAATATACAAGTCCCACAACTGATAGAAAAGTCCACAAGTACAACTACACGGGGCATACCCCAGTCAAATGTACAAGAAGAGGGTAGACCGACTACTGCTGGTACGCTAGACACAACCACCAAAAGCTCGAGACGCAGTCTCGACATCGAGACTACCCACCTGAAAGTAGGAAGGGTGAGTGACAGCCAGACTCAGTAGCGGTCATGCGGATCCCCACGTCACAACTAAAGACGCGGGCATGCAAATATAATGGCAATTAGAGCATGCATTTAACTAATACGTAGGCAGATGGCATAATTTAAACACGGATATAGCAAAGCTATAAACCTATCTAAGCAGTTTAAACAGCTAATCTATTTACCATTTAATCTATATGCCAATTCAATATAGATATAACGCCAAAAACTAACCCCACCAATAGAAGAAAGCTCTACCAACTCGGTGATAGGAAAAAGAAGAGACACACTAGAAGAGAGAGACCAGACGCGTCCACTGACGGCTTACACTGCGTCTCAGGGCGAGCGAGGAAGCGTGGGCTTGCCCGCACGCCGCGCCGATGAAGCTTCAACCTAAAAATTCAAGTACATGCACTATGCCCCATGCAAGGGGGTTGAAATTGGGGTAGGGAAGTTAAAGTTACATTCAAACACTACCTCCCATAGGGAGGGGCGGTAAGCTGGCCAGACGGGGGAGGGGAGAGATGAACTAGGAGCTAAACGGATGGCCGACGTCGGTTCTGCCCGCTCTCTGAAACAGGAGACAGATGGGCGATGTTGTCACTTCTGAGGTTGCTCACTAACTTCTTTTTCAACGAGACTAGTGGAAAATCTTCCCTAACTGACCCAGGAAGACATCTGATTTTTGGTAGGAGATCTGGTAGCCGGCGTTGGTCGGGGCGAGGCTGTGAACAGGGGCTCTGTTTCCTACTCCTAGCTGTCTCAGAACTGCTACAACAGGAAGATGAAGCCGCCACGAGCTGTCCGAAACTTCAAATTGAGTGTGATCAATGGCGTTGGAACCATTGACGAGTTGCCTTCAAAACGTGACCCACGGGGGTGCTAGCGGATGTCGGAGTAGGTCGCAATAGCCCAAACTGTGACAGGGTGTCAGTTCAGTCCCAGGGAAGACAGAACTGCGCACTATGGGGAGAAAATAGAGAAGAATTTGCTCGGGTTGCCGAATGGAGTGCCGCTTCTTGGAGGAGGATGGAGACTCACAGTAGAAGGTCTCGGTCAAATCCACCTTCAGATCTTCAGGTGAGCAGGCGTGGCAGCTTCTGCAAGCTGCCTCTGAATGCTGATCAGAACCCTTCTGCGCAGTCGGAGGAGATTGCTTGCCCCGGATAGCCACGAATCAGAATGAGACGAGATGACTGCCGTTGCGAAGAAGACTCGGAGACGCTTCCACCGATACCTCTTGAGCCTTCAGAAACGCCCGGATGAAGTCGCAGTTGCCTCTGCAAGCTGCTGGTTCACTGCTGCCTGCGACCCAGAACTGCAGGTTGAAGAGCGGAGGTGGGGAATGAGGTAAATGGGATGGGAATGGGGGTGGATATGTCCCTCTCTCTTTCTCTCCCTCACGCCACTCTCCCTCCCCTCTCACGATCTCTCTTCTCACCCTCTCTTCTCCGACGGCCGACAGGGCGAGACGGGGGCGAGGCGGGGTGACACAGGCGAGGAGGACGGCGCGGATAGGTCGAGGATAGAGGGACGGAGCGCGATGGAGCTCGGGTGCGCGTTCGTGAACCGGCGAGGGTTTCATGACGTTTTCTTCGCGGATCGGCATCCACGGCGCGTCAAATCTTCGGCGGAGGTAGGGAGATGGACCCCAAACTCGCATACTTTCATTCCCGCGATTTTGGTAGGCCATGGTGAGCCGAGCGGACTTATTTGAGCATTTTGGGGAAAATACATGTTTTTAGGGAGTGAACCGGATCTAACGTTTTAACGCGTTCTTTTGTGGTTTGATGGCATCAATCGATGCCTTGGGGCATGGGGAAGAGTTTTTCCTTTGTTTCCCCTTCACCTGGGGGTGAATGGGGCGTGGAATGACATTTTTGGGCCATTCCCGCCGTTCTCGATTTTCAGAATGAAAATGGTCCTACCAGGAACCGTTTCTAGGTGAAACGGCCCACCTGGTGACCGCTAGCCGACCAAGGAGTGTTGATAGGTTTTGCGGTCGTGCGATTGACTGCCACCTCCAGCGGCGGCCAAGCGGCCGACCGTTTTCCTCATGGGGCCGGTGCAACCCCCGAGGGCGAGTCTTGACCATTGTGAGTTTCCTCCCGATTAAGCGATCATGGAGTGACCGCCTCATTTTCATTTGCGGCCCCAGAGTGACTGTTTTAGGGTGAGATGGCCAGGAGGTGACCGTTCATCCCTTCTCTTACTCCCGTTGTGAGGTGGTCTCATGGTGGCCGCTTCTACCATCGAGCAGTCTGGCGATAGACCGCCAATCCCTCTTGCGGTTAGAGCGTGACCATTTTTCAGGTTTTAAGTCACTCGAGGTCGGGAAGAATAGCGGCCATGTGACTGACCGCTAGGTGACGCCCAGCGGTCAGGCAATGGACCGTCATCCTTCTCGGCGGTCTGGGAGTGAGCATCTTTAGCATCATGCACATTCGAAGTCTGTGCATACACTGTAGCATACTCAACTAAGGTCAGTGCACGTTGATGTTTGTTGCATACAATGTCGGTGCATATTTTTGCCTCATGTATTTTCAAGTCCGTGCGAATTTGCCTTGTGCTAAACAAGGTCCGTGCACATCCCTCGTTAGGCAAGACAAGGTTGTTGCATACACTTTTGTAAGTCTGTGCATTTCTGCCTCATGCTAAACAAGGTCAGTGCACATCCTTCTTTATGCTATAACCGAAGTCTGTGCATATTCAAGTCTGTGCATACAACTCAGCACATATTTGAAGTCCGTGCATATCACTGTTCACCTGCATATTAGATAGGTGCATATAGGCTCATTCTGCACACAATGTCGGTGCAGGTTTTTCTCATTCGTGCACACTGAAGTCTGTGCACATCTCTCTTGCATAATACAAGGTTCGCGCACACTTCATTCTTGTGCGATGCTAAGTCAGTGCCTATATCCTCTTGTGCATACCCAACGTTTGTGCATGTCTTGTTATATGGTCTGTACACATTTATCTTATGCTATTCAAAGTCCGTGCACACTTGTTCATATGCTACCAAGGTCTGTGCAACTTTATCACTGGGTCTCAGCATATGTGTGTTAACTTTGATAGGCTAAGGCATTCCCTTCAACGTGGCATATGCTCGAGCACCTACAATACAAAGGGCAGAACTAATGAAGGGCACGTGATCCAAGGTGTACACATCCTGGAGATTCAGCCACATGAATTGCTACAGTATCATGACTCTGACACATGGAACCTCAAAGGATTAGATCTGCAAGAAAGCTTGGGCGGGAAACGTGGTATCCACACGCCCAACATATGCGTATAAAAGGGGATCGAAAAGCTTAGAAGAAGTGTAAGGATAGAAGAGAAGAACTGAGGTGATTGAGAGAGAGAAAAAAGATCTGAGTCCTCCGCCAGTGCTGCAATTCCCTACTTGAGAAAGAGAGAAAAGTCCAGAAAGAAGAGAGCCTGATTGATCATCCTTCGTTTGATTCTATATGCTATGCTGTGGGGAATGAGGCTAGTGGTGGACACTCCGAGGTGGGGTCACTCTCAAGGAAGTGAGACGGCTCAATGACTTACTAGGAATCACTGCTGTGTCCCTTTGGTGACTAGATCCGATACACTAAGAAGAGCTGAGCCCAATGCTAGCAAGTCCACAACATGCGCATAAGGACCGACTTGCCTCGTACTCGAAAGGGACAAACATTGCAAGCTGACAGACTCGACTCAACGTAAACTAAAGACTGGACAACTAAAGAAAAGCACAGACTCTGACATGACCCTAAACCTACAATTAGTCTGACCCATACATATGCAATGGTGGATCAGGACACCCGAATGTGTGCCATGCATACACAAGACTCAACCAAATGTTGGTGTCATCATGGATTCCTAGACATCCTACTATGAAACGCTCATGCAGTGATGACCTTTTGGATTTGGGAGGTTGGAGAGGGTTGGGTGGGCCAGGAGAGTTGAATGCATTGTTCTCTTCACCCCTATGTGTATCTCGCCAATGAACAGACTTGGTGGGTGTAGATGATACGGCCTGTGGGGAAGCGGTGTGATAATGGACTCCCTCGAAGAAGTGGAGTAGATGTGGTAGGTTAAGCGGTTCACTAAAAAAGGGCTCGAAGGGATCAAAGAAAGTATGACCCCTTGAACTGGGTTCCCAAATGTCACGGTCCCATGCTGGTAGTTCTTGAAGGTGTAGATGGTCACCTTCATCTGGTATGGTAAGAGGGACGATGAGCTCATGGAGTAGATATGGGGCCTCCCTCGAGACGGCAATACCGTAAGAGGGGGCAAAGTCAAGCTAAGCAGGAACTAGGAAGAACAATAGGACCTCGGTGGTGATATGACCTAATGTGTACACCGAGGTAATAGACCCCAAAGCTAGGAGCATGAAGCTATGCGTATAGGGTTGGTCAGACCCTAAGGCCAATGTATATGTCAGCTCCCATTGACATTCTAAACTCCTTAGTAGATCCTTTACACTTTCTACGAAGCAAAAGGATCTGAAAGTGGTGCCCTCACGATACGTACTATTACGCACGCATCTTATATTTCCTTTCACTCCTGTCGGTCATTGTTGCGTCCTTCAGGGCATTAAATGATAACTAACTCCCATCTCCTCTTGTTTTCTTTCCGTCATAGACCATCCGGACAGCACCCAGTTGGCGACGTATCACAATCTCCTCCGGCAAGTGGAGAAGTCTGCATATTTTGAGGAAGTGCCAGTGGCCCCGACCACAACTCCTATGTCCCGTCCCGCAAAGAGGCCCTAGGCGAAATCGCCTGTGAGGAAGGCCTTGGACGAGGCGAAGGCCGCTGGACGGCGGGAGACCAAGCACCAGAGGGAGAAAACCGCCAAGTCTGTAGAGATCGTTCCTCCACTGCCTCCCATCCCCTCCTTCGAGGAGTTTAAGGTTGGCCAAGCCGAACCAAGCCAGCTGGCAGGTGAGATTTCTCTTGTTAAGAGTGTCCTTCAGGTGGAGTTTATCTTCATCTTAGCAAAGGTTGCTCATACCTGGGTACCTTTCATGTTCATCAGCTAGGGAGGAGCCTCCGCCTTCACCAATCCTCGCTGCAGGTGAAGCCTGGGTCGGGTCCGAGCCGCCGTCCACTCCCACTCCTTCGCCCAGGGCTGCTGTAGAGCCTCAAGAGAGGTCGCCCGTGGAGAAGGCGCTTGCCGTTGCCAAGGCGGCTGCGCGGCAAGAGGTCGAGCGAAAGAGGGTGGAGGTCTTCCAAACGACTTCAGCCTCCCCGCCTCCCTCAATCCCTTCCTTTGAAAAGTTTACTGTGCCTCGGGCTGGGCCGAGCCGTCCTGTAGGTGAGACTCTTGGATGCCAACGCTTTTCAGGGTCCGGTCACTTTTCGGGGAAAATTCTTTGTGCATGCCTGAGGTACGTGTTTTTTTCTCCCAGTCGAAGCAGAGGAGGCGCGCTCTGTGAAGTTCTCCGGCAAGGCGGTCAGCCCGTAGGAGCTAGAGCGGAGGAGGGCTGAAGCCGAGAGGTTCGTGGCCGCGTTCGCGGCTGCTCAGGCCGAGTCCAGCCAACCTACCGGTTAGCGTAGGCTGGCCCTCGAGCGTTCCACACTCACACTTGGGCTAACGGACCGCCGTGAGGCCGCTCCGCATTTTGAGAGGACCAGCCCAGCCCCCTAGGCTGGTCCGCCTAAACCCCCCTGACCCTTCATCATCTGCTATAAAACCCTCCCCTTTGGAAGCCAAAAGGGCAAGAAACAAAGATGCTTGGAGCTCATCCCCCGGACTACAATGGCCCATGAAGGGCTTGGTTGGCTAGTTTTGTGTTCGCTAGGCTCACGCCGAGGGCATGCCGCATGACTGCGCCCCCTCCGATCTTTGGCCTAGGCACAAGCCCCCTTAAGTGCGACCCTAGTAATGACGAACACGCCCTATCTGGGTATCATTGTGAAGATCGCATATAACCCTCATATTGCTATATGAAAGCACTCTGACCGAGCTCTTGCCTAGATAATCGTGCACCGTCACATGTTGCTTGATGGAAGCACCCTGTCTGACCCTGTCTCGATAGTCATGCACAGCCCCAGATGTTACTTGGCAAAAGCACTCTGCCTAACCCCTGGCTCAGGCTCGATAATCGTGCACGATCCTAGATGTCACTTCATGGGAATACCCTACTCAACCCTGCCTCGATATTCACACATGACCTCTGATGCTGCTTCATGAAAGTGCCCTGCCCAGTCCCTTCCACGATGATCGTGCACCATCAGATGTCGCTCGATCACGGCGCCCTGCCCGATCTCTGCCTCAACGTTCGTGTACGACACGGACATTACTTGATGAGAGCACCCTGCCCTGTCTCTACTCCAACGATCGTGCACCATCAAACGTTGCTCAATCGAAGCGCCCAGTCCGGTTCCCCACCTCGATGATCATGCACCACCTTGGTGTCATCTCGATAAGTGTGCCCTTAGTGCTATTATCTAGATAATGGGCATACTTCACAAGTCCCGGCGCAAGATGAAGTGGCAGGCCCCTGCCTTTGTCAATAGGCCCCAGGCACGACGATCAAGGTCTCATGGCACCCATTTCCTTCAGTCACAACGATGCCTCCGGCACCCGACTGCCAGTCCTAGGTGGGCCCCAAGCACGACCATCAAGGTCTCGCCGCGCTCATCTCCCTCAGTCACAATGGTGCCCCCGACACCCGACTGCTAGTTACTCCAGTCACGTCGGGGCCCGCGATGCCTGACCACTCAAATCCTTCAATTACAACGGTGCCCCGGGCACCCGACTGGCAGCTACTCTAGTCACGTTAGGGCCCGTAGCACCCGACCACTCAAAAACTTCAGTCACAATGGTGCTCCCAGCACCCTATTGCCAGTTACTCCAGTCACATTGGGGCCCGCAGCGCCCGACCACTCAACTCCTTTAGTCACAACGGTGCCCCCGGCACCCGATTGCCAGTTACTCCAGTCACGTCGAGACCCGCAGCGCCCGACCACTCAACTCCTTCAGTCGCAACGGTGCCCCCGGCACCCAACTGCCCGTTACTCCAGTCACATTAGGGCTCGCGACACCCGACCACTAAACTCCTTCAATCACAATGGTGCCCCCAGCACCCGATTGCCAGTTACTCCTGTCACGTCGGGGCCCGTGGCGCCCGACCACTCAACTCCTTCAGTCACAACGGTGCCCCTGGCACCCGACTGTCAGCTACTCCAGTCACGTTGGGGCTTGTGGCGCCCGACCACTCAACAACTTCAGTCACAATGGTGCCCCTAGCACTCGACTGCTAGTTACTCCAGCCACGTCAGGGCCCGTGATGCCCGACCACTCAACTCCTTAGTCGCAACGGTGCCCCAGCACCCGACTGCCTGTTACTCTAGTCATGTCGGGGCTCGCAGCACCTGACCACTCAACTCCTTCAATCACAACGGTGCCCCCGGCACCCAACTGCCAGCTACTCCAGTCACGTTGGGCCCATGGCGCCCGAACACTCAACAACTTCAGTCACAATGGTGCCCCCGGCACCCGACTACCAGTTACTCCAGTCACGTCAGGGCCCGCGACGTTCGACCACTCAACTCCTTCAGTCACAACGGTCCCCCCTGGCACCCAACTACTCCAGTCAAAGCGATGCCTACAGCCTCAATGTACGGCTCCAGTCGTAATGGTGCCCACAACATTCGGTAATTTCGAGCTCAACGGCTTTCGATTGCTTCAATCATGACGATGCTCACGCCTGTTGACACCCATTTTATGACTAATAAGTTGAGTCATCTCCTTATTTATCTTTATGATGCTCCGAGTTATTCACCTTTGTTGGGCCATCTTGGTCAGTTTTGAGATTTATTTCATGGGTCATATGATGGGGGACGGACATGCGACCTGGGACTCTAGCTCGCGGGTGTCCCTAGCGAGGGATGCATGGGACCGTGCGCAGTTGAGGAACCGACAATGAGTCGGGTAGTCGGCTCTTCCGTGCTTATACTCGGATTGTGTCACGGGACGAGTCTCTCTCTCTCTCTTCACAGTGGTGATTGAATGTAAAGCGAGCAATTATCCTATCACATGCAGCAGCATATAAAATGTATACGAGTAAAGCAAATACCTACGAGGAGGGTGGCGAGTTTACCTCCATGCTCCGGACGTGGGAACGACGATCCCGGCCAGTTACGGTAACTCCCAGTTAAAATAATTTTACAATAGTTACAAAAGGTGATTTCTTTGCCCACTCCACGCAGGGAGGTAAAGGGCTACAGTGGGGCCCGGGAGGACTGACCCTGGGTTGACGGGTGGCAGTCTGGGGGTGCGTACGGGGCGAACTCTGCCTGCTGGTCTGACTCGGTCCTGCGCCAACTTGGTGCTGCGCCGACTCAGTCCTAACTCACTGGACAGCAAGCCACGGTTTCTGAAGGAACATCGCCTTCCTGATGTCGTCTGGAGATGCCGCTTGGCTGAATTGTTGGTGGGACGTCTCTGGTCGACTCCTGGGAGGGGCGATCGCTGAAGTTGACCCTTGGTATTTAAATGGGAATTTTTCCCAGACTGCCACATCGGACTTGCACAGAGAATAGATCTGCACTCCTCGGTGACAAGAATTTCTGCGATTAGATCCGGAGGCGGATCAAGGCGAGATCAGTGCCGTGGGAGAGAAGACTGGAAGGGCTACAACATATATTTATTTTAGATCCATCCAGTAAGTGGATTGGAAATGAAAACTACTATGGTTTGCTATTTTATTTCTGGAGCTAATTACAGACACCCAGGACAGACAACCACTCTCCCTGCTACATCTCTCTCTCTCTCTCTCCCTTACTCTTTCTTTGGGTGGTGGTGGAAAGGGGATCCCACGGCGGAGGTCTCCCTTCTTCTTCTCCTTCTCTTCTTCCCTGTGTGTCTACCTATGCCTCTCTTTGTATGTCTCTCTCCTTTTTGTCTGCCACAGAAGAAAGGGTCTTTATACCCTAGCGGCACGGTGCAGTGGGTCGGCCATCGGAGGCGGGAACGTAGGTTCCTTAATGCCGATTTGACTTCGGTCGTCCTTGACGCTAGGGGAGTAGGTAGCGTGCTGTGCTCTCCGCTTGCCACCTCGGATGGGCCACTGCGCGCCAAGGATCCCCACGACGTGGCCGTAAGATTTGGTCTGCACCGCTGTGGAGGTGTGCCGCTGAAGGGCCCTTGCATGTGTGCCGTTGAAGGGCACATTGGGGCATGCCGGCGAAGCTGGGCTGGCGTGTCGTTGAAGGGGCACAGGGTGTGTCGTTGAAGGCATTTGAAGTGTGCCGTCGAAGGCACTTTAAGTGTGCCGTTGGAGGATACGCAAAGCTCTCTTTTAAGGGGTATATGAGTGTGATAAAAGGTGGATCTTGGGCCTGTTTTGGGCCCGATTGACGATCCGTTTGATTCTCTTCGGGGGCCCACGCATAGTGAGCTTCCCCAGGGGTTGGTTTCTCTTCGCTGTCGTGATTCCGGAGACGGCTCCACGGCAGCATGTTGTTTGTTCGGAGGGTTCGGAGGGGACGTGTCCTCCATGGTCTCTTCAATCGAAACTGCTATTGCTATTGGACTGGTAGGGACATATGGACGTGCGATTTTACACGTCCACAAATGCCCCCCACCCACGGGTAGCGCGGGTGAAGGATGAGTCGGGCGGTGCCTGTGGGTGTGCTAGTTCTTTGAGGTCGGACCCGAGGTCCCACCGTCCGGGGGAGAAGACGGCCCTGACCCGACGTATGATGTCTTTACATGTGCGGCCGGGTATGTATTCGTACAAGTACATACGCATGCGTATGTCCTTGAAGAATTCTTTAGGAAGGAATCTCATTCCATCATAGTTTAAATCCTGTAATCAGTTTAATTCCATTGTGTTCTGTTAGAAAAGTTTTAAAAAATCTGTAATTTCGGTAAGGGGACAATTCAACCCCCCTTCTTGTCCGCCATCTCTATCTGGGCCAACACAGTCCAACAAAAGTACAGTCTAAAGTAGTAAAGCGTACCACATGCCAAGTGAACACTCGGCCTAGCAAGCTAGCAACTAGGAACCTTTACGCGACATTCGCGAACCCCGAGGATGAGCTACCGCACCTGAAAACCAGGGTGAGCCTCCTATCACTGGCTCAATAGGGATCCTGCGGAACCCCAACCGAGAAAACAACGACAGAAAGGAAAGTTACGCTAGCTACGAAAGTAGGAAAGTAACTACGGTGGCCGGTAAAACCTCAGCTCTACAGCCCGGTCTCCCGTCGGGGGACAACCAAGTCACACACCCGACATCTCGATTCCATGATCGAGAGACCACCACACACTAACCGCCTTAGTCACGCTACCAGGGAAATGACACGACGCCTTAGTCGTGAAAACCTGCCCTCACAACAGGGCCCAAGCCGAAATTACATAGTTAAAAAACACAATCACGACCTCGTTATCATGAATTCCACAGCGTCTAGGAAAAATTCTCGATGACGCTCCCCAAAAATCCTAGACCTCGGCTACGGAAACGCTCTCGAAAATAATACCCGAAACCCCATCTCGCAGACGAGAAACGGAAACCCAGGACATGATAACTCACATCACGTGATGAGAGCACCACCCACTAGAAGAACGACCGGATGCATCCCCTGACGTCTTACACCGCGTCACAGGTGTCTAGCTATAACGCCCCGGGCGTGAGACTCAGACACGCAACAAGTACCACAACAAGGACTAGCTGGAGTCACGCTCGTCAGTGCGTGTCCTAAGCCCCCAACTACGTGTGCACACACAGACCATCTGCTCTAGGTTGGGTCCTCTGGCTGGTTTTTCCCCCCACCAGACTCTGGTGGCAAAGGCAAGGGGCCCACGAAGACCAGCCTAAAAATGCAAGGGGGTTGAACTTGGGGATGGGAAGACAAAGTTACATGCAAACACTACCTCCCACAGGGAGGGGCTGTAAGCCAGCCAGGCGGGGAGGGGAATTAGAGAGCTAAAAAATCAAACGGGATGACGACATGGAATCTGCCCGCTCTCTGGAACAGGGGATAGCAAGTCGAAGATGATGCCTATGTAGTCACTCCCGAGCTCCGTTGTTGACGAGACCAGTGGCAAAGCCTCCCTGATAGGTCCAGGAGGACCTCTAAATTTTGGTAGGACTTTTGGAGGATGGCACTGGTCGGGGTAGGATAGTGATCAGGGGATCTATTTTCTGGCTCTGACTGTTACAAAATTTGAGCAGCAAGAATTCAGGGTCACCACTAACACTCCTGAGCTTGGATTCTGGCATGGCCAGAGTTGTTGGAACCGTTTCTAAGTCCTCTTTGAAAATGGTACCCACGGAGACACCAGAGGAGGTCGGAGCAGATAGCAGCAGCACGAACAGTGGTCTGGTGTCTGCTCAGTCCTAGAGTGGACAGAACAGCGCACCCGAGGGAGAAAAATGATAACTCACTCGTCTAGGGTCCAATCGGGGAGCCGCTTCTTGATTCTGGACGGTGACTCGTAGTGGAAGACCTCAGTGAATTTTTGTTCCCAAATCTTCAGGTTGCTGGCCGTGGGAGTCATTGGAGTCAGCTTCAGCTTGGCAATCTGGAGGTAGATGCGCAATCGGGGGAGAATGACTCCTCCGGACGGCCACGAGCTCTGATTGGGACGAGATGACCGCCGATGCGAAGAAGACTTGGAGACACTTCCAACGGTACCACTTGGGCCTCCTGAAACGGCCACGAGCTCTGATTGGGACGAGATGACCGTCGATGCGAAGAAGACTCGGAGACACTTCCAACGGTACCACTTGGGCCTCCTGAAACATCGGGATGAAGCTGCAGTCACCTCTGCAAGCTACTAATTCTCTACAGATTCTGGACTGTGAACTGGTTGCTTGGGGTGCAGCTCCTTGGGTACAAGAAATGGAGGAGGGGAGTGGTGGAGTCGCCCCGTCGCCGCTACACCCTCCCGTGATTCGAGAAGTCCTACCTGCTGCTCTCTGCAACCAGCCTGCAGTCGAGATCGAGCTTGTAGAGGCTACCCCGGCATTCTCAGTATGAACCAGCCAAAGTTGTCTTCTGTGCACTCGTTATTCGTCGAGCCAGCTTCGCTCCAGAAGTGGTCCCGCTACGATCCAACCTCAGCTCCGTTCACGTCGTCCATTCTCGTGCAACTGTGCCAGATTCAGGTCGGAACCCGAGTACCATTTGGTAGCAGCTCCACCGCCCACCCCTGTGCCAATCATTCAGAGCTCTCTTCATGAGAGTTCTTCTTCTCCGAAGCCCCGACGAATCGGAGGTGGTCCTGCCTGGTTTTGACAACACCTCCGTCCAGGGCGTCCAATCTCCCTCAGTCGCGCCAGACCTGGAGTCCCCTGTTTGCCAAGGATAGATTGCTGTCAAGTTGGCCCCGACACCCCCTCCTCCTCTCTGTTTCAGGTCGTGCTGTCTTCAGCAAAGTTGTGTCTTTCGATGAAATGAAACCAACGCAATGGTTCCGTCTCGTTCTAATGTCAGCACTGGAAGTTCCACCACGACCATCGGCGTCCTGTCCTGTTATTCACCCAGGAACCTGATGCCGTCCATTCCTGCGACCACATCCAACTAGGTGATCAGACGACTGCCATCTTCTGAGGGTTCGTAGATCTCCCTATCAGCAACATCCACGACTTGGTCCCGTCATGTTTGGAGTTCTACAGCGCCCGTACCGGTCGATGCACCATGACCGTGCCAACCAGTCTTGCGTGACAGAACTGCACAGGCCCACAGCTACGGCCGCCGTCTCCATCCAGTGACATCAGCTCAGTGCCAGACCTTCAGGCGTCCTTCGACATCCCTCGGGCTTCATCCAGGAGTTGGCTGCACCCCGATCGGATGCCTGAGCTCGGCGTACAGTCGACCGCTTGTTTCCTCACCCCGCGATCCCCCCTCCTACGCGAGGGTAGTGCATGTAACTGTTTTCCCCTCCCCGTGAACCCCTCCCTGCTCAAATGTTTACACCACTACGCCTCACACAGGAGGGAGATCTTGGGGTGGGGGTTAATTGATTACAACCAAAACTACCTCCACGCAGGGAGAGGCCTTTAGCCAACCAAGCGGGGAGGGGAAGAAGTAGGTTAGAAGCTTCAAAGATTGTCAGAGTCGATTCTGTCCCTTCTCAGGAATAGAGGACAGGCAGTCGGTGTCGACGCCACTGTGACCACTCCCGAACTCAGATTTTGACAAAACCAGAGGACAACTCCTCGTAATTGGACCAGGGTCTTGATTGATTTTTCTGTAATTCCCAAGTTGTCATGGCTGGTTAGGGAAGAGCCACGAAGAGGGTCTCTGCTTCCTAGTTCTGATTGCTACAGAGCCACAGCAGTAGGAAGCCGAGGCCGCCACGAACACTCCCGGACTCAGAATCAAGCGTGGCAGGAAGCGTTGGAACCGTTGACGAGTCACCGTTGAGACGAGATCTGCGAGGATGCCAGTGGATGTTGTGGTAGGCCGGGACAGTCGAAAGAGTGACAGGGTGTCTGTTTAGTCTAAGAGGGGACAGAACAGTGCACCCTGGGGAGAAAATTAAGAAGTTGCAGCTCCGGTCACCGAATGGAGTCTCGCTTCTTGGAGAGGGAAGAAGACTCATTGTAGAAGGCCTCGGGTGAGCTCCGTCTTCAGATCTTCAGGTTAGCTAATGTGCCAGCTTCTGCAAGCCGTCTCTAGTTGACAGTCTGAGTGAGGTTGCGCAGTCGAGGAAGATCGCCTCCCCTAGACAGCCACAAACTCAGAAGGGGACGAGATGATCATCGATGCGAAGAAGACTCGGAGACGCTTCCATTGGTAGATCTTGTGCCTCCTGAATCGCCTGGATGATGTCGCAGCTTCCTCTACAAGCTGACGGTACTCTACTACCTGTGACCCAGAACTGCAGGTTGAAGAGCAGAGGTGGGGAATGAGGTAAATAGGATGGGAATGGGGGTGGATATGTGTGGGGGAGACTCCGGGCTGTGAGGGGGTCTGGGAGGGGGTGTTCTAAGGTGTGAACAAGTTCATTGAGTTGGGTCGGTATGCGCCGCATATTATCGCTGATGAAGCCTTAAAGACCGAACAATTTCTCCATGGTTTAAAAGTCGAATTGAGAGTGCCGCTACTTGCTACCCATGTGAATGTCATGGATGATGCATATTAGGCAGCTGTCGCGGTTGAGCTTGATTTGGCGAGGTCTATAGGATTTTCTCAGTCTGGTGTTGCTCAGTCGATTGTACCATTTCAGCAGTCTTTTTAGCCGTCTGTGCCTGGAATTCTGTCTGTTGCACCTACCTCTAGTGGCACTTCGAGGCGGATGTTTAGAAAGTCTAAGAAGCGTTTTAACCGTCAAGCATCTTCGTGTTTTGTGCAACAGCAATCGGCATCTTCTGATTCTGTCCAGCAGTCTGTTCCTCCTTTTTAGCAATGCCGAGAGTTTTTCGTGAGTCAGCTGAGACCGAGTCCAAGGTGTGGTGATAGTCACCCAGGTGTACCGTGTTCCTTACCGGTAGTCTGCTATCGCTGTGATCAGTCGGGTCACGTTGTTCGAGGTTACCCGATGAAGTCCGTACCGACGCAGTTCTCGCAGTTCACCCAGCCATGGCAGTCTCAATTTCATCTTCCTGCACCATCTCTGCCTCAGCCATCTTATTTGCAAGTTCCAACTTCTTCCCAGCAATCTTCTGCAGCCTCTAACCGGAAGCCGAGGAGCCGGATTACTCACATTACTCGTGCAGAAGCCATTGCGTCCAACCTCGTAGAAGGTATGGCTTCGATTTTTGGTCGTCCAGCTCGCGTTCTATTCGATTCAGGTGCTACACATTCATTAGTTTCTGAGGATTTCCTTGCTCGTCTCGGGGAGCCGGTAACCAAGTCGCCTTGTGAATTGCTCGCTGAGTTACCATCTGGAGATTTCATGTCCACTCTATTTTGCCTAGAAGATTCTCCTGTTATCGTCAATGACCGGTAGTTGCCAGCAAAGTTGTATGCGCTGCAGTTGGCCGATTACGATGCGATTCTAGGCATGGACTGGTTAGAGCGGTATGGTGCCGTGGTGCTGGGCTGGTCCGCCTATACCCCCCTAGGGGGTTTATGCGGACCAGCCTGAGGGGTCAGGTTGGTCCTCCTAAACCCCTCCCCAGGGGGGTTTAGGCGGCCTGGGTGCTAGGGAGAAGTGGGGGTGGTCCCCACCCTATAAAATCCCTATTTTGGTCTTTTTTCTTCCTAAATTAACTAAGAAGAAAAGGACAATTGCTGGGAGGATACGTGGAGACTTGTGAGCGTGTTGACTGCCGAGGACCTCGTCGTGGATGTTCTTTGCGACTTCTTCCACAAACGGGTAAGGTGAATGGTCCCTTGCACGAATCTTAAATCGCGGAACTGGGAATTTGCAGGGAGGACCGTCGGGCCTTCGGGCTGGGAAGAGGGCACGGCCCCCAGGGAGTTTGCCCTCCCTGGGGCACGCGGCCGCGCCCTGAGGCGAATGGGCCCCAGGCAGGCAGCGACCCCGAGGGATGGCCCCCGGGGGTCTTGCCTCGTCGTCTGGGAATGTCCTTTGGGGGACACTAGGCTCCGGAGTGCTGGGACGGGCCCGTGAGGGCCGTTGTTCTTCGAGTCGTAGTAGCCTCTCGCAAGGTGTTCGGGTAAATATCCAACATATCTCGAGTTGTTGAACGGCTTGGGTAGGTGGCTGAGGGGCCCCAAAGTGGGCCTTGGACTGAGGATGGGAGCTCGTGGGAGCTAAGAAGAGGCCGTTTAGGCACACGGGTCGTGTCTCGAGCTATGTGTCATGTTGCACGACGGGTTGGCAAGGTAGCCTCGGGTTGGCCCGAGAGCTAAAGATGGGTGGCTCGTCGCCATGTGTCTGAGGGTTGGGGGTGGCTCCGGATCGCTGGGGGGTTGTTGTAGGACCCAATTAGTGCGCTGGAACCATGGGTTGGCCCGTGGTTTGACTTCGGAGGGCTGGAAGATGTGCGCCCACAAGGTGTTCGGAACAATGCCGAACACACGTGTGTGGGTCGTATACGCGTGCGGCGGGCCTCCAAAGCCCTTGGTTGACTTGATTAGGTCCCCCTCTGACCTTGGAGGGTTGGAAGATGTTGTTTCAGCGTATGGAGCCCCAGGTTGATACATGGGGTGAGATGAAGGTCAAGCTTCGGCAAAAGTACCTTCTTACCACATACCGTCAGCGACTCATCGATAGGTGGCAGAATCTCAGCCAAGGAGATCGATCCGTCTCCTAGTACATCATGGAATTTGATGAGTATTTTCTGCGATGTGGTGTTACGGAGGAGAGTTCCATGCCTATTT
Organism: Amorphophallus titanum; assembly: GCA_024336825.1. NCBI lineage: Eukaryota > Viridiplantae > Streptophyta > Magnoliopsida > Alismatales > Araceae > Amorphophallus > Amorphophallus titanum. Next base: position 526,367 of record JANBPO010008525.1, read on the forward strand.
CCCGCTTCTGACGTGGTTTGCGGCCACACTACCAGTATGAGCTTTTCCGCCGCAATGCGAAAACGTTGGAAGAGGCATATCATGTTGCTCTCGAGTTGGAGCAATTCGAGTCCGATTTCGAGTCGGCCCAACGACTGGGACCCTTTCCTCATCGTGGGGTTGAGTCTCGTAGCTCGTCGGGCCCCTATCAACGGGCTCCCTTGGCTCGACCCCTGGAGCCCGCCCGTCAGGAGCCACCTAGGCCTCGCCCCCTCCCACCAAGGGACGTTCCACCTCAACACCAGCCACCTGCACCCATTGCCCGACCCCCGGCACCCACTCCTTCTACTCATCCTTTGTTGCCTGCACCCCTGTCCGTCGGGAGGATAAGGGCAAGGGGCCACTTATTGGGGAGGCTAGTGGGTCACGACAGCAGTGTTATCGCTACCATGGGTTTGGCCACATTGCCAGCCAATGTCCCACCCGTACATCACTAGTCATCAGGAACTCGAGAGTCGAGGACATCTCAAACACCGGGCTTGTTGCTATCAGCTATGAGGCCGAGTAGGATTTGGTTGAAGAGTTCTTTTGTGAGGAAGGCGATGTCCAGGGGGTCCTCCGGACCTCCAAGATGCCCAGTAGCCAGTATACCAGTTGCACTTGTGGGTGGTCTGGGCCACCGTTGCATTTTGTATGAGTCTAGAGTCGTGTGTTAGTCTGTGTTTTGTTATTTGTTCAGTTTGTCAGCATTTGTCGAGTGCATAGTGAGTTAGCATACGTCGAGTCTAGTCGGTCTCATGCAAGCTCATGGTGTCAGTCCCTTTCGAGTGTAAGGCGAGTCGGATCATGAACGCACCTATAGGGATGCGTTAAATGACCATAACGCACCGGGGGTGGCGCGTTATGTCACCTGGGTTTCGTGACTCCGGAGGTCAGAATCGAAACCCCACCCGATCAATCGAAATCGACGGGGGACGCAGCGAAACACAAAACTAAAACAACCTGCCAAGCCATACTGACATTCCAAGCCTAAGCATGCCACTAGAATTGAAATACAATGCCCATGGATATAATTTCAAGCAATTAAAAGATAATTTCAGACATTAAAAGATTAAAAATATACTAAACAGAAATATGCACGAAATATGAGGTAAAAGGCATCAGACCACAGCGCAAGTGGTACCAGCGGTGTCGTAACGAGGTAAGGAATCCATCCCCCTACTTGGATGACGACGAAAATGACGATACGTTGCCGATCCGGCGAGAGGGCAACGCGATGCCTCCTAGCCCGGCTCGACTCCACGTTCCACGAATCGAGCAAAGGTGGGTGTCAATGCGATCCTCGCTACGCGACCAATCCAACGGTACCTCTCTAGCTTCGATCAGCGCCCGTCTAGACCAGAAATCGAGAGAGACACGTAAACTGAGAAATTAACCTCAAAATCACCCAAAAAAGGAATTGCACAGAAAATGAGAAAGATGGCGACGGATGGCGACGCAGAGGGCGTCAACGGATTCCTGGCGAGATGAGGAGTCCATTCCCCTACCTCTTGGGCCGTGAAGTCCGCGAATCGGTGCAGATCGGGTGACGGGGGCCACATCGTCCTTCTGCTCACACGCATCTCCACGCTATACGATCCGAGGGAAGAAGGGTACTGGCTCGATCCTCGAGTCGAGCCCGTCCCGTCGGTACCTCCCACGCGTCGACCGGGGTCCGTTTGGATCGCGAATCGAGAGAATGGGGGGTTGGAGGAGAGAGAACGTGTGATGGAGAGAGAGAGTGTGTCGAGATGGAGAGAGAGAGAGATTCGAGAGAGTGAGGAGAGAGAGAGAGTGGGGAGAGATATTTTGTAAAAATTTTGATTTTCTTATTATTTTTGAAAAATTACCGTTGATATAACGCGCCTCACCCTGTGCGTTTTGTGGCTATGACGGATTGGTCTTGGTCCGTTATGGGCCCTTGGTCTATGGTTAATATTTTTTTGTGTCTGTGGGGTATAACGCACCCATCTTTGTGCGTTATATCAGTATAATGTGCCTATTGTGGTCCGTTATATTTTATCTTAGTAGTGTATTTGTCCGTTTAGCATAATGCACATGTTCTGGTGCGTTATGTCGATATAACGCCCTTAGCTTGGTGCGTTATGTCGTCTGTATGTGGTTTCAAGTCTGGTTGGCATAACGCCCCTCCCTTGGTGCGTTATGTTGGTATAACACCCCTATGCTAGTGCGTTATAGTCCTATTTGCCATGATGACCGTTGGTTGGGTATGTGTTGTGTGTCTGTCTGTCTTAGGTCCTTGTTCAGGATGGTGTCTGTCTGTCGGTAGTTGTTTGGATTGGTCGGGTTAGGTGACAGGCTGTGGTCTTTTCCTAGACTATGACAGTACCCTAACGACTCAATCTAGAAGCTGCCATTGACATTGTCTCTAGTCGCGTAGCGGCTATCTCTTGAATGTTGGGTTTCCCCTAGCAGTAGACTGACAGGTTGCTCTGCCCAGAGTGTTGTCGTCGTCCGTCGCCCTTGTTCCTGTTGGTTCTGTTTGTTTGTGTTGCTGTGGTGGTGGATGTGTTAGTGTGTCGGTGTCGTGTCTGGTTCCGGTCAACTCGGGTTCACCTAGTAGTTGACAAGCAGTCTTGTTGTGTCTCGGCGGCTTTCTCCAATTCGAGACATTGGTTCTGGATGTCTCGAGGTGTCGTTCTACCTTGGTTTATGTGTCCAGGTGTGCTGAGGGTTCTCAGTGTCCCCTCAGGTCTCCGTGCGTCATTTTCACGAGGTGTTGTTTTCCCTGGCTTAGGATTAGACCGATTGGTAGCTTTGTTCCGCTGTGTACGACTATCCTGACTCAGAGTCGTAGGACTCAGGGACCGTTGTAGTTGTAGGTCTAGTTGCCTTGCCCCGAGGTTGTCGGCAGTCTCCTGTGCTGCCTTCGTACTTGATCATGGTTGGCTCGCGTGCCTCGAACTCTCCTCTCACTTGGTTGGCGATGAGCATGGAATCACTGTATGTGTGCACGCTGGTCGCTCCCAAGTGTTTCGCCATGCGTAGTCCTGAGAGAAGCGCTTCGCACTCGGCCACATTGTTTGTGGTCGGGAAGTTGAACCACAAGGCGTACTAAAGCTCGAGCCCTTCTGGCGAGAGTAGGACCAATCCTGCCCCGCTTCCTGCAGCAGAAGATGATCCGTCAACATATAGCTCCCATGTGGGTCCGGAGGACTGCTCGGGCAAGTTGTCGACAGGCACGGTGCATTCAGCTACGAAGTCGGCGAGGGCTTGTACCTTGATTACGGTCCTCGGGCGAAACTTGATGTCGAACTCCCCCAGCTCAATGGCCCATTTGATCATCCTCCCTGAGCCATCAGGGTTCTGGAGGATTTGTCACAGCGGCTGATCGGTGAGGATGATGATAGGGTGGGCCAGGAAGTACGGCCGTAGTTTGCGAGCAGCTATAACGAGCGCCAGGGGGAACTTCTCGATTCGTGAATATCAAAATTCTGGACCCTGAAGAGCTCGACTGACATAGTAGACTGGCTTCATGACTCCTGCCTCTTCCCGTGCGAGGATGGCACTAATGGTGCTCGGTGTCACAGATAGATATAGGAATAATTCATCTCCCTTTTTCATCTTGGCGAGGATGGGAGGGGACGCTAAGTAGCGTTTTAATTCTTCGAATGCCAGCTCACACTCCTGGTCCCAGTCGATGTGCCCTTTCTTCTCTGGCACTTGATTGGCTTGCTTGATCAGCCGAAAGAAGGGGAGGCACCGCTCGGTGGCTTAGGATAGGAATCGAGCTAGGGCGGTGATGCGACCAGTGAGGCACTATACGTCCCTCACTCGGCCTGGCCGTTGCATCTCCAACACTGCTCGGATCTGGTCGAGGTTGGCCTCGATTCCTCGGTGGGTTATGAGGAAGCCCAAGAACTTACCTGAACGCACTCTGAATGCGCACTTGGATGGGTTTAGTTTCATGTTGTACCTTCGGAGCGTGGCGAAGGTTTCCACCAGGTTATCCAAGTGTTCGACGGCTTGGAGGCTTTTGACTAGCATGTCGTCGATGTATACCTCCATGTTGCGACCGATCTACGAGTTGAACATGTGGTTGACAAGGAGTTGGTAGGTTGCCCCCGCATTCTTCAGCCCGAACGGCATTCAGGTGTAGCAATAGAGGCCGTGATCGGTGACGAACGCGATCTTATCCTAGTCGGGTTGAAGCATGCTGATCTGGTGGCACCCGAAGTCGGCATCTAAGAAGCTCAGCATCTCGTGCCCGACTGTCGTGTCGATCAGTTGGTCGATCCGTTGCATAGGGAAGCTATCCTTGGGAGTAGCTTTGTTGAGGTCGGTGTAGTCGAAGTACATCCTCCAGTTCCCGTTGCTCTTGGGGACCAGGACTACGTTAGCTACCCAGTCTGGATATTGAGTAGGCCGTACCAGCCCAGAGCGTATTTTCTCGTTCACTTGTTCTCTGATAATGGCTTGCCGCTCAGGGTTGCAGCGCCTTCAGTGCTACTGGATCGGGCGACCAGTGGGATCCAACCTTAGTTGGTGCGTGATGACCTCTGGTGGGATTCCGGCGAGTTCATCCTCGGACCAGGCAAATACGTCCTAATTGGCGATGAGGAACCTTGTATAGGCTTGTTTATTGTGTTTGGATAGGTTCACGCTGATCCTTAGTGTTCTGCACGGGTCTTCTCCCACCTGAATGAGGTACAAGTCTTCTGCTGGGGCACTCGTGCTCGGGCCTGGATCCTGGATCTTGGCCTTCTTCTCGGGCGGTGTGTCCTCGGGGCGTCGGTGGCGCGTAGAGATGAGGTAGCATCTCTGGGACTCCCTTTGATATCCCTAGACTTCCCTACCCCCTGAGGGGTGGGGAACTTAAGCTTTTGGTGGTAAGAGGAGGGAACCCCCCGGAGGGTATCGAGGATCCCTTGGCCTATGATGGCGTTGTATCCTGTCATCACATGAACAACAGTGAAGTCGGCGAGAAAGGTTACCTCTTTTGGCGCGGTCCCGAACGTGATCAGGAGCGAGATGCATCCTTCGGTGTGGACCGTCGTTCCCAAGAACCCATACAATGGTGTGCTCAATGGTGTTAGTCGAGACATATCCATACCCATAAGGACAAGGTAGTCGTAGGCAATAACATCAGGCCCGCTTCCGTTATCTACTAAAATGTGACGTACAGTACATTGATTAATGGTGGCCGAGACCACCAAGGTGTCAGAATGGGGCGTAGCTACACCATCTAGGTCGTTGTCGGAGAAGATAATGGGATCTCCTGGGTGGCCTGGGGTGGAATCCCCGCGCGAAGCATCGTCGCCTTGGCCCATGGCACGGACCGCCATCACGTACTATCGCCTCCTGCTCGCGCTATCCCCCCCAACGGCTGGTCCTCCGGAGATCATCATGATCTCTTTCCCATTGGACCGGTTGTCAATTGGCGGGGGCATCTTCTGTCGCCGTTCCGCCACCTTGGCGAGGAACTTGTCGAGGAGTCCCCTCCGGACAAGGTCCTCAATGGCGTCCCTAAGGTTGATGCAGTCGGCGGTGTCGTGGCCATGGTCGCAATCGTAGAGGCAGTACTTCTTTTTGCTCCTCATGCTCAGGTCAGACTTCATCCGAGGAGGCCACTTGAGGAATGGCTCCTCGTGGATCTCCATTAGTATCTGGTTCCGTGGAGCTGTTAGGGGCGTGTAGTGGTGGTAGCTGCCCCTCTCCTTCTCGGGGCGGTCGTGGTGGTCTCCGTCACATCGCTCCCGCTTATTCTGACCCTCTCGCAGGGAGTCGACAGATCTCTTGCAGTTTGACCGATCGGTTCTGGCCGCGAAGCCTAGGGCCACCGTGTTCTCCTCACAACGCGCATGTTTCTACGCCAGGGCGAGGAGATCTAGAAGGGTCACCGAGGCTTCTACTCCGAGGGCGCGTCGAAGGATGAAATCCCGCGTCCCCTGGGTGAGGGTTGTGGTGGCAATGCCAATGTCGAGGTGTGGGATCCGTAGAGCCTCCAAGTGAAAGCGAGAGACAAAATCCCACAGCGAATCCTCCTTACCCTACTTGAGTGCGAGCAGGGTCACCGCGGACTTGGCCACCTTTAGGTAGCCAATGAAGTTCTCCTTGAACAGCTTCTTCCTATTAATTCCACCCTTCCATAGGGGTTAAAAACCCTCCCCCTGTGAGTTTGCCCTCAATTCTTTCATGCTACTTTATGCATTTGCGACAGATTCTACATAGCATTTTCTAATTGGTTTTGCCTCTTGTGTTGTCGTTATTTTGTAGGAAAGTATGGAAAGTGAGGCCCTTACCTTCTAGCCAGTTGGAAGGTGAGGAGAGGTAATCCACATTGTCCCCGCATTACTTATATTGAGCGTGATCATCTTCTTTTTCCATGGTGCACAATGCGCACATAATCTTCTTTCACATTCTTTGGCATTGTCACTCCTTGGTGGTGATCATAGTATTCTTCTACATCTTTTATCGCCTTTGCCTTGCTGTATGATCATGATACCATATTTACATGTTCATGCTATTCACTTGATTGGCACATATGCCTGTTCATGTGATTTGTGGAGTCACATTCTATATATCTACACCCACAGCTTTTTTTTGGCGATCGCAGTGGGACATCTAGTGCCCATCACTTTATCCATACTTTTCTGTGATTTCAGTGTGTATATACATGTTTAGATAGGCTTTCATGATCATATTATTTATCTTATTTACATCCATCTTGTTATGTTAGCATATGTTCGCTATTACCTTAATTTGCTAGATTTAGGCTAGAATTTGCATGCACCCCGGTGCGCATAGGGCCATGCATTCTCATGTTATAGTTGCATTCCTACATTGGTAAGTGATCCTCTCGCCTCCATATTCCTTGGGGTCGACTAGGTGATCTTATCTGTGACCTTTGTAAGTCTCCGTGAGCCGTGGATTCTCACACGGATGCCGGGCTGGTTGTAGCTTTCCACCCCTTAGGCTTGCATTTGTATACGTGTGAGGGAGTTAACCTTATTCAACCCAAAGTCTTGACCTTATGCCGATAGGATTCTTATCTTGAGGAAACTTTCTTAAACTCAAATCACTGAAAGGTCTATTAAAACTTCTAAAATATTTCCCATCATATCAACTTGTTTGACTTGGGTGAAAACTCTCACATTGCATTGTTTGTGCCAACACGGATCTGAAGCTTTCCTAGTCATCAAACGACACTGATTAAACTCATGTAAGATCAAGAAATGAGATTTACGGTGGGATCAAGCCAAGTCGTTGACAATGAGTAAAATGTCCAGTACATTATTTCCCTACATAGACAACAAGAGTAATAACAAAGCAACTAATATGAAGAGGAGCAACACTACTAGGCACATGTGACATTTTTTTAGTCTGCTAGCGTAGTGCCTGGTTGAATCATAGTTGAGGATGATCAACATGCGTATGGCTTCTATTGCAGCCCTTATAACGAGCTCCACACTCAGCATCCCCCACTCCTTTGAGGAAGCGGAACCATCTTCCCTTGCTTGACGGGGCACATTGGAGCAACAAGACTAGCTCAGCGTAAAGGCCAGCCAACCAGACGGCCACACCTGTAAAGTGGAAGAAGGGAAAACTCCTCCCACATCTTTGGATGTCTCGTCCCGCCAAAAGGAAGATGCTCCGGCAGCAGGGAGTGCCTCGTCACGTGGCAGCCATGTTTGTGGACTGGATAGCAGGGTCTGCTACCCAGTCCACCACCCTCTTTGGGCAGGAGAGCATGCTCCTCAACTCGGGGAGGCTCCTTATCACATACCTACAATCACGAAAGGTAGCCACAATGATGCAACAGGAAGATGACGAGAGAAGCAATATTGAAGACAAAGGTAGCAAAATGAACCAGTCCAAAGGCAGATATGCCGATAACAGCCAGAAGTGCATTATGCAAAAGAATCCCCCAATAAAAGCATTCCGTTCCGTGAGGGCCATCTCCATAAGGTCATCAGTCAACGAATCCGGTAACTCCATGAACGAATGCCTAACTGCCTGTCTGCGAAGAGGCCTCCACCAGGAAGAGGCATGGAGGGGAAGAGGAAGACACCTCCACCCGAAAAGGAAGGAAAGTTGAAGACCTGCCCCTCTAAGTGGTGCGAGAGGCGACGAAAAGAAAGGAGGAGGAAGACAGAAGAGGCATGGAGGGAACTTGGCCAGGCCATGTCGCCCGATGTACCCTTCCATCCAGAGTCTTAAGCTAACCAAGTCAGAGCATGCACTGTAGCAGTCCTTGCATGTAGAGTCTTAAGCTAAGTCCAAGTCAAAGCATGCACTGTTGCAAGTATTTGCATGTCCGAGCATATGCAGCATGCCTTCTTTGCAAGTCCGAGCATACACTGTTATTAAGGCGTTGCCAGTCCGAGCAGATACACCTGTAAGTCTGTGCACATCTAACCAGCTTACACTTTCTAACTCCGTGCATACACTCATAAAGTCCATGCATGCCTTGTTCAAGTCTGAGCATGAACAGTCCACTCATAGCAAGTTCGTGCACATAAGTCCGTGCACATTGCACAAATTGCATGGCAAGTCCGTGGAAGCATTGTCCAAGTCCGTGGATGTATAGTCCACTGCTAAGTAAGTCCATGCATCTTCTGGGCTTAGTCAAGACAATCAAACCCCGCGCATACCATGCCCGAGTAGCCAAGTCCTTGCACATTTCTACTAAGTCCATGCACGTCTTCATATAGTCCGTGCATGTCAAACCCCATGTACATTTTGGAACTAGTCTATTTGATGATAAGGTTGCATCCCAAGTCCCTGCAGGTCTTCACATGGTCCGTGCAAGCTAAACTCCGTACATGTTTTGTGTTTCAAACAAACTCCTTGCATCCCTTCACGGAGTCCGTGGAAGCCAAATCACGTGTGCATTTTTTTCCTGTGTGCAACTTGCATTTAAGTCCTTGCATGTTCACTGGAAACTGCATCCGTGCATGTTTCATCTAAACCTACATCTGTGCATGTTTTGACATTGCTTTATAAAATCTGCACCCGTGCATATTTTCAACTAGCTTGTGCATTTGTTAAAATGCGTGTCCATGCATGTTTCAGAAGTCCTGATGGGGGCATCATTTACCCCCTCCACATTTTTTGAAGCTCGGATGGATCTTCATCATGTACCATTGTGTTCTTAATGTCATGTCATGTAGCTTTTATATTTTATTTGAGTCTTATCATTGTATTTTTCATTTTATTTGAGTCATGTCCCTAGGTCTTTGGCTTATTTCGACTTGGGCAACTGTTGGACGTGGGATGAAGCCTTCCTTGGATGGATTTGACTCCAGGATGCAGCAGCACTTCGTGACAACTCCAGAAAATCTCCCCTTTTCACCAAGAGGTCAAGGGTTCTATTTATAGACCCCTCCAAGTATTGGGGCGAGTTGGAGAGAGAACAACCAATAAGTGGAAGAATTGAAGACAAACTCTTGAAGATAATACTCCCAAGAGTCCATAGAAACCAATAGAAGGTTCTAAGGATCAGATTTGGGAGAGAAATCATGATAAGAACCTATGCAATCCATCCACGGAACTGCAGAGAAACAGAGTTCTGCTAGAACTCCTCTGTGAGGCAGAATGCATCCACGATAGACTGCTATGCCAACATAACGCACCTCCAACAGTCCGCCATGTGACCTTATCCAAAAGAGATAAGAACGGCAGGCAAGACGTGCGGGCGTAGGACTTTGATGATCATAACGGATGTAAATATGGGCGTTATATGGATTGCATGACGGGATGAAATAAGTCTGTTATGGACCTGGAGATATGAAGACAAACGGGGTTTGAACAACAAGGCAGGCTGTGGAGGACTTGACCCTAGGGGGGTATATAACGGACCAAAGAGAGTGCGTTATGAAATGTATGACGGTGGGACATAGGGCCGTTAAATCATTTAGGACATCAACTAAAACAATGGGTGAGATGGTGGGTGAGATGGTAGGTGAGACGGTGGGTAAAACGACTATAACGGCCTCTAGAAAGAGCGTTATGTTAACCATAACGGCAATTAGTAGCTCCGTTAAACTCTAGAGACACTAAGTGAGACGCTGGATGAGATGGTAGACTAGAAAACTATAACGGACTTATGAGGACGTGTTATGTTACTATAACATGCTAATGAGGATGCGTTATGCACAAGAGGGTGACAAAATAAATCGGAAGTGCTTGCTTAGCATCAAACAAGGGCGAGATTCAACCAAGGAAGGCAATGACCCAAGAAAGAGACTTCTAACTGATCCAAAGAAGACTCAACAAGGGTGAACAACTCGAGGGGACAACCCTCCAATGCTTAAGTCAGTGCTCGGGAGATGGAGAAGTAGGAAGTAGAGAGAAAGAGAGAGAGTTGCAGAGTGGCATAGGCAGCCGGATCGGTGTGAATTACCTTCTGGGAGAGTGCTCGCGGTGACCAGCGGGAGCTCGGTGAGTGCTCGCTAGACGGTAAGGGAGCCCAGAGGGCAGCCGAAACGTGGTGAAGGCTCTCTCCCTTAGCAGGGTGGCTTCTCTTGTCTCTTACAGGAGCGGAGCAAGCTTTTCTTAGTGAAGTTCACTGTGTTCTCTGCTTGTCCGTTGAAGTCTCTTTTATAGGGGGTTGTCCTGGCGGCAAGGGCCGATCCCTTAGCAGGGAAGGTCGTGAGTCGTGGAGTAACGTCTCCCTGCGATCGTGGAGAGTTTCCCATTGAGAGTCCATTCCTTCGGAGCCGGACGGTTCCCTGGTGACTCTTACGGCGCCTGTAAGGCGAGCTCTCCCTTAGCGGGGTAGGAACCGACATCGTGGAAGGTAACGTTTGGGTGCCGGAGGGTCATCCGGTGACCGCTGCGCCAAGGTTGAAGCCTTGCATACGCTGGCGGATCTAAGGACGACCTGTGTTGGGCCGTCCGTGACAGGCTACGACTGTTGAGGCCCGACAGGCGCGTCCCAGACCGTGGGCCTGATTGGACCTGGAAAAAATGGGCCTTTAATGGGCCGAGTCGATTTTAACCTCCTCAGTAGTTCCCCTACTCTCAGATGCCGAGCACTTTTTTAAGAATTGGGAGTCGAGTTCGAGAGGGTTTGTCGGAGGATGATCATGGGGATGGTCTCCTCGTATTGTTTGAGCTGGCGGTTCTGGCCGTATGCTTGGCGCGCAGGGCACCCCTGGCAATGGTAGATGGCATCACTGTAATCATGACGTGGGCTGCCTTGTCTGGGAGTGCGAGCGTGAACGGTCGCCTGAATTCAGCAATCGTACATTGATGGTGACAGGTGCCTTTTCGCCTTCTGTGTGTTTTCGAAGTGGCTTTCTTGCTTCTGGAAGCTATAAGAACCACCAAAAGTAAAATTCTGGGGACAAACCAATCCCACCCTCAAAGCAAAGTCCACTTTTTTCTCACGAAGCGGCACGCCAGAAGAAGCAAGAGAAGAACCGCAGGAAGAATTTGAAGAGAAGGTTAAAGAAGCAAGCTGAGCAAGCAACGACTATGGAGGCCCCCAAGGAGCCGACTCCTCTGCAAAGACTACAAAAGCTCATAAATGAGTTTGAGGAGTACACTCTCCCTTATCCCACCAGGGTCGTCACTCTAGACGAATATATTCCCTGGGATAAGCTTGAGCATAAAGCCTACCTTCTTCAGTGGCTCCGGGAGATGGTTCACCATCTCGAAGAAGGTGAGGACTTTTCAATCCCGGAAGAGCTCTCTTTATTTTACAAGGATGAGGAGGTCACCATCGAAATGCTCGAGGAAATGCTACAAGAGCTCTCCTGCAACATAGTGGCGATCCCGCCGCCTGACAACATCAACTCCCCTGCGGTTGATAACACCGGGGGCAAAACTCCCATGGCGACATATTAACGTCGTCTGGCAAAAAACAGCCGAGATCGTGGTCGAGGCCTAGGATGCGGGCCTGAAGGTCCCCTAACTCTCGACCGGGTCATACTGTTCAGAGGGGAGGAACCGAGTCCTACCCCGGAAATCCAAGTTCGGGGGATCCCTTTCATCATTAACTCCTCGGAGGGTTCATGCCCCAGCTCAGAAGCTAAAGCAGGTGGCGTCCCTTTCATAATCGCCTCTTCTGATGAAAAAGAGGAGCCAACCAGGCCGCCACTGCGCGAGGGGGCGTCCGAGCAGGTTGGACCCTCTAGCAGGGCCGACCCTACAAGCCAAGCAGGTCCTTCTAGTAAGGACCAACATGATAAGCCCTCACCACCTCCGGAGGAGTCTCTGGCACTGTTGTTCCAAGAAAATGCGGATGGTTAGAATGAGGAGGAGGGCCCTTCTAAAAAGCGGGAGAAGCCTCGCCAGGCACCGAAGACTCTGGCGGAGATCATCCCGCCATTTGACAATACCCGTGCTCGGGCGGACCGTAAAAGTATTAACTTTAGAGTCATTGGCATTAAATTTCAATGCACGGTTCATCAGTATGCATATCATCTTTGTGCATTTGGTCTTTACATTTCCAAGCCCATGCATATAGATATAATCTTTATTAACTCCATGCATGTGATGGACTTAGTAGAAAAACTGAGCTCATGCACATTGGTTTGCATTTACTCTGTTTACTTGGTTTGCATTTCCAAGTCTGTGCATTTGCCTGAGTCCGTGCAGATTGTTAGTCATACATGTTTTGGTGTGATCACAAGTCCATGCAGATTGTTAGTCATGCATGTTTTGGTGTGATCACAAGTCCGTGCAGATTATTAGTCATGCATGTTTTGGTCGCATAATTCCATGCAGACTGTAAGTCCATGCATACATCTAAGTCCACACACATTGTTCAATCAAGTCCGAGCACACCATTGGAAAGTCCGTGCATATTCATTGTCCCATGCATTCGCTGTGCCCATGCATAGGTCAACCCCGTGCATATTGAGTCAGTACATGTAAGTCTTTTAAGTCCGTGGACATTGTTTAACCCAGTGCATATTGAGTCAGTGCATGTAAGTCTTTTAAGTCCGTGGACATTGTTTAACCCAGTGCATATTGAGTCAGTGCATGTAAGTCTTTTAAGTCCATGGACATTATTCAACCCCGTGCATGTTTTAACTCCACTGCACAAAGCCCATGCACACTGAGCATCTGTGCCACATGAAGTCCATGCAGACTTTGCTATCTAAGTCCATGCATTTTTCCACCAAGTTCGTGCAGTTCTTCAACAACGAAGTCCGTGCACATTTTCTTATCTTAGTCCATGCATAAGTCTTGGGTGTTTTGAAAACCAAGTCCGTGCACGTTTCTACAAGTCCATGTACACTCTAGCCCGTGCATGTTTTCACTAAGTCCGTGCCATTTTTCAGCAACGAAGTCCGTGCACATTTCCTTGAAACTAAGTCCGTGCAACTTTTGTGTCTGAAGTCTGCACAAACTGTTGCAAGGTCTGAGCATATAGAAGTCAGTGCACATCTCATGTCCGTGCAAATTTGAGGGAATTTTTCAAAAAAAAATAAGAAAAATCAAATTTTTTATAACAATCTCACACCACTCTCTCTCTCTTTCTCTCGAATCTCTCTCTCCCTCACACGTTCTCTCTCCTCTCTCTCCCTTTCACTCGGTTCATGGTCCAAACGGACCCCGGTCGACGCGTGGGAGGTACCAACGGGACGGGCTCAATGCGAGGATCGCGTCGGTACCCTTCATACCTCAAATCGTGGAGCATGGAGATACGTGTGAGTGGAAGGGTGGTGTGGCCCCCGTCGCCCGATCTACACCGATTCGCGGTCTTCGCCGCACAAGAGGTAGGGGAACAGACTCCTCGTCTCGCCAGGAACCCGTTGACGCACATGCGTCGCCATCCGTTGCCATCTTCATCATTTTTTGTGCAAATCTTGTTATGGATGATTTTGGGCTAATTTTTTGATTTACGTTTCTCTCTCGATTTCTGGTCCAGACGGCCGCTGATCGAAGTAAGGGAGGTACCGTTGGATTGGTTGCGTCGCAAGGATCACGTTGACGCCCATCTTCCCTCGATCCGCAGAGCGTGGAGTCGAGTCGGGCCAGGAGGTGTCGCGTCGCCCTCTCACCGGATCGGCATCGAATCGTCAGTTTCGTCGTAGTCCAGGTAGGGGGATGGAAGCCTTACCCCGTTAGGACACCACCGGTACCACATGCGCCGTTGTCCGACGCTCTTTGCCTCATTTTTCGTGCACGTTCCCGTTTAGTTCATTTTTAGCCTTTAATGCTTGAAATTGTCTCCATGAGCATCGTCTTTTATTCCTAGTGACATGCTTAGGTGTTGAATGATGGTATGGCATGGTAGGGTAGTTCAGAATCGTGTTTCCCTGCGTCCCCCATCGATTTTGATCGATCGGGAGGGGGTTTTGGTTCCAAACTCCGGAGTCTCGAAACTCAGGTGACATAACGCGCCTGCCCCAGTGCGTTATAGTCATTTAACGCGCCTACTTAGGTGTGTTATATCCCATCGTGATGAACTCCTCAAGGTCCGTTATGGCTATTCAACGTGCCAGGATGACTACCACCACATCTCGTACACAGCTTCGGAGGTCCCATCACTTGTCTCTGCTGCTGCTGAGAAGGCGGAGCAGACTGCTACACCATGCACGAAGATACTTGTCACTCGAATCTCTTCCTCTTCTTGAATTTCTTGAACTTAGGCTTGTAGGAAGAAGTACCACTCACAGCAGGAATGACAGGAGTAACTCCCAACACAGAAGGCTGATAACTCGGCTGAAGTGGAACAGTCGGCTGAACCGACACCGCTTAAGGAAAGCCATGAGATCTAGCCATATCTAGCTCAAGTGCTACTGCTGCTCGATAAGCATCATTCATCATAGACATTCGGGTTGCAATTAAATGCTGCCTCTGATCGGGCCTTAAACCACATAAGAAATGCTTAGTTTTAAGGGCTTCATCCACTAGAACATGAGGTGCATAATGACCCAATTCCATGAACCGATTGCGATATTCCAGCACTGACATTCCACCTTGTACGAGCTCCATAAATAGATGCATATTGTTCATGCAGACATATGCAGGACTGAAGGTACGCTCGAAAGTGGTAACAAATTCTGTCCAGGTGATTTGTCGAAGAGGACGAGAACGGAAGGCAACTTCCCATTCTGTAGTCCACTAAGTGCTGTGCCCTGAAGCTGAAAAGTACCAAGCATCACCTTCTCATCTTCAGCACATTCCATAGATTGAAATACACATTCAGTTGCATCCAGCCAAGCCCTAGCTACATCTGGATCAGCTTGACCTTCGTAAGTCAGCGGATGGAATAGTAAAAATTCCTTCAATGTACAACCATGGCCACCAGGGACATCTTCTTGCGCTGGAATAGTAGGAGCTGGAGCAGGAACTAGAATAGCTTGAGTGAGCTTGATTCGGAACAATCAATGCGGGAGATGAGGCACTACTTTCTTCCTGAGGAGCAGGACCTCGACCTCGACCACGACCTCTCCTATGAGGCTACATATTGAAGCTGGAAATCTCGCACAATAACAAGAAATCCATCATTAATGCAGAAAACATCCTAAGCCAGCTTGACCACGAATCCAGCAACTCTAGCCACGCCTGAATCAGAGCTTGGGAGAGTTTGTGGCAGCTTCATCTTGCTGCTACTGTGGTGCTGAAGTCGTAAGAACCAGAAAGCAGAGGCCCTATTCATGACTCTGCCCCGAACATTGCCGCCAACCAGAAGTTCCTCCAAAAATCAGACGTCCTCTTGGGCCAACCCCGGAGATTTCACCACTGGTTTCGTTAACAACGGACTTCAAGAGTGGCCGCAGTGGTGCCGACATCGACTGCCTATCCCCTGTTCCAAAGGGCTGGCAGAACTGACATCTTCTTCGTTTGGCCTTTCTAACTTAGTTTTCCCCACCCCGCCTGGCAGGCTTAAAGCCCCTCCCTGCATGGAGGTAGTTTTGAGTGCAATTCAACTTAACCCCCACCTCAAGATCCCCCTCCTACGAGAGGTGTAGTGGTGTACTATTCTAAATTCTCAGGTCAAAGCTACACAGACCCGACGAGCGGGTGCATCCCCTCTCCTCCTCGCTCACCCTCGTCTCCGATCGGGATTGGCATCTTCATGTCCATCAGGTGAGCCTCTGGTCAATCTTCTTTGTTGGCATTCCTTGCTTATTTAGTATTGCATCCTAGCTCCGTCGGTGGTGAGGGAGTGCCCGGTCCAAAAGGCCAATAGATCGAGTGACCACCACGGGGTGAGTTGTGAGAGAGACCCTTCATCCCACACCCTCGGTGTGCTAGCCGCCCATCAAATTGGGCATCCTAGAGCCTTAGGGGTTCAACCTCAAGCTAGCCGAGCCCCGAAATAGTGAGGTCCCGTCCCGGACCCTCTCCACCATCACCGAGTTGTCCATGGGCACTAGTGTGTGCTACGCGAGTGAGCTTGCCCGAGTGAGTCCACTGTCAAAGTTGCTTGCTTGCGATTGTAGGTCCAAGGTGCATCAGTCGAGTGGCTACCACCCCCAAGGTGGTGTCACATCACGGTGAGCCCTGTATGGCATACTATAGAGTCACCCCTGGTTGTCTGAATATTCACTCATAATTAGAGGAGGCAAATTAGCTGATAGGACGGTACTCCTTAAGCTTTGATGCCTGAGCAGTCTTCGGAATTAGGGACTCAATCCACCTCCGCGTGAACCCACCTCTGACTCCCTGAGTGGGGGAGGCAAAGCTAACACTATTTGCTGGCCGCCTCCTTCCAAAAGCGTGACGACTGCCTCTGCCTCCGCCACGAGATCCCCATCTGCAAGACCATTAGGCTGGGGTTCTAGTGCCGGAAGATAAAGCAAAGCTCCTCCTTCAAGACCCTAAGGTACTTGTCGGAACTGCTTTTCGAATAGGAGGGAGAGGGAAGGCAGATCCTCCAGGGCTACCTCCCTCTCCCTACCGCCACTACAGCCCGCACCAACAGATCGCACGCTTGTCGGAAGACCGGCATCCGGCTGACCTTTATTTGACGCATGCGATTTCACGGCGCCACTGTCAGACCACACTGCCTTTGACCTCTAAGGGACATTGCAAGCATTGAGAGTAATGCTACTCAGCTTATCGAGACTGACTGTCGGAAGCCCGGCGGGAGTGGTGGCCTCTGCCTTGCGCCGCCTCTGTCTCAACCTCGCCCGCACCTTCCGCTGTCAAGCCAAACATCGACAACACATGTTCCTCGCGAGGGTTTGGTGAAATGGCCTTTGACGACCCTGAACTGGCTGAGAGGGAGGATTCGGGGCTGTGGGCAAGAGGAGGTCCCAGCTAGCCCCTCCTTGCCCTACCATCCCTTCCAGAAGGTTTAGGGCCACCTCCTTGCGGGGCGAACCTAACAACCCATCTCAGCCTCGGAGCTCGACAACTTTCTGGCATCAGTGGCTGGGACCGCTGCCACTAGCATTCTCGGAACCCCCTCTTGTCGGTGGGGGCCTTCCTAGGCCACAACATCCCCACTCGAAGGTAGAGCGAGGGGGAAAAGCGACGCCTGCACCCCTGGAGTTTTATCGACATTCGACAGAGCAACTACGGGTGCCACCGAGAACCCTTGCACCTCTCGACCGTTGGGTTGAGATTGCTATAGCACAGCAGGCGAATTCGAGTGGAGAAGAAGGGAGGTTTCGGCTTCGACAAACCGATAATCAGGACATATTGGATGCTGGTAACCCAGATCCCTGACTCGGACACCCCACGGCTCCTGTTGGCTCGAGCCATAGCCCAAGCACACACCTGATGAGGGAGCGACCTGGACTGGATGAAACAACCCTTGGGAGGGACCCGCAGAGTGATTCAAAATTTGGACACTTGCCCAAGAAACCTTCCGTACATAATCTCCTACCTCCCGCCTCGCCGGATGATGCCCTAACTCTGGTGGCCGCAGTGAGACTTGGACAGCGAAGCGCTTTGCTCCCACCTTGGCGATGATGACCGCTGGCACCACCCTTGGACTACTAACATAGAGTGTTGTCTCCAAGACGTTGAGATTCCCCACCGGCATCGTCCGGACGAACCTTGGCACAACCACGCCGAAATGGCCGACGAGTAGTGAGGTCCCATGTTCATCACACATGACCAGTGGGACTCCAGACAAGCAGACACTGTAGGGTCCGGATGCATGCCCCCTGGCAACCTCCATCTCTCGATCCAGATGAGAATCCCATCGGCCGACATATATCCAGCCTTCGCTACCTCCTCTGCCGCTGCCACGTTGGGACCAAACGCCAAGAATCCCCCTCTCTGAAACCTGGAAACTACCCATCCAACCTCCTGACCTTCACCCCTCTCCGGCATCCTCTTGACCACCTCTTCTGACACTTGTCCCTCGACCGACGACACCCACACACATAATTTGTGAAGCCAGTCGAGACGCACCTGCAGGAGATCGGCTGGCCACGGGGCTGCATCGATGCAACCCCCTCCGGTCTTCTCCCCTCCACCTGTGGGAGTACCTCTGAGGGCCTCTGCATACGAACGTAGGCATCGCTGGGCCCCTTCCTTCTTACCAATCTCCCTGCCTCCGGAAGATTGCAGGCCCGCCGGAGGTGACTCACATAGCCGCAACAAAAACTCATCCTGGGGGCTCTGGAGGCCGCCCCCAGCGAGGAAGCAGGTTCTCACCCGCCATCCTCTTTGGGGGCCCTCGCCCCCTTGCTGCTCTTCTCCCCAACGTAGCCGAGAAAACACAGCGCGTCTCTCTCTAGAAGTGGTCTCGAGAGAGAATTGAAGTCGTCACAATGGCATCGGGGAACGCTGCAGAAACAGATTCTATGGGGGAGGATTTGCCTAGAATCTTAATAGAGTCTGCTGCATTACCAAATGATATGAGATCAAATCTGATTCCTGCTTTTTTTGGACACAGTCCCCTGTCCAAAATGCATAGGGAGGTGGGTGTATACAGATTCCCCTCCTATCCAAAGAAAAGAGGATGGGAAGAAAATCTTGATAAATTTACATTTTGAAAAAAATCTGTCACACTTCAAAAATCTCCCCACCAAGCCCTAAAAGTATGACTTGGACCTTTTCTACCATGTTCACATTTTGAGAACTTATTTGTCGCAATTGCATCCCATTTGTACTACAACTTAGTTGTTTGAGTGCATAGTCACATGATGCTGGA
Organism: Amorphophallus titanum; assembly: GCA_024336825.1. Lineage (NCBI taxonomy): Eukaryota > Viridiplantae > Streptophyta > Magnoliopsida > Alismatales > Araceae > Amorphophallus > Amorphophallus titanum. The sequence goes on from JANBPO010008525.1 coordinate 545,424, forward strand.
TTGCTGGTTCTTATAAATTAAGCCAAGAGCAAATTCAAAATTTTTGTCCCCAGGCCGTGTCAGAATCATGTGCTTCTATTTGTCCTTGCTTTACATCAGTTTCCTTATTCTTGCTTGGTTTTGAGTTTTGTACTTCAGTGGTTTGCAGCAGCTCTTCCTGGATCTTCCTTATTGACCTTTCTTTTCTTTTGTTATGTTCCTTGAGAACTTTGTTTTTAATCTTTAGACTTCATGTTTCAGAGTACAGGCAAATCCACAATGTAACTTTTATTTGCTAGATTTAAACTTGATAAATCCCCTATAAATTTACATTTAATCAATGTGCAACATTTTATGCTAGCTGATCTAATATCAGTAGTGTATGCAACTTATTATGCAGTGGTGACCATACATTTTCTATGGTACACGCTGTCCCCGTATTTTCTTGCTCCTCTCAGTCAGTGTTGACATCTAGCTGTTGACACTCTTCTATTATGCTTGTAACTTCATTTATAATAGTGTGTAAAACATATGTTGCCACAGGCTGTTCCATTAAGTGCAAGGAAAGCAACTGGGGGGTCTGCTGAAGGCAGTGCACCGTTCTTACAACTTCCACATTTCAGCGAGACTATTGTCAAAAAAATTGCTCGCAAGGTATATTTTCAGAATTTTTTATTGATGGCAATGAAATATCAACTTCACTTTGATGCGTTAGTGCAGACCGAAGTCAGTGCATGATCTGTATGCAGGCACACTAGGTCAGTGCATGCTCTATTCGTCACATACTAGGTCGGTGCATGTTTCTGTACGTCACATGAATAGGTCCGTGCATGCTTTGTTCTTCGCATGTATAGGTTAGTGCATATTTACTCTGCATACCTATCAAGGTCTATGCTAACTCTGGAAGAAAGCTCATGAAGTCTGTGGACATTTTCTCTTCATGTATCTAGGTTGGTGCGCATGCTGCTCGATCGCATATGAAGTCCGTGCACACTTAGCTTCACATCATTCATAGGGTCTGTGCACATTTTCTCTTCATGTATCTAGGTCGGTGTACATCCTGTTCGATCGTATATGAAGTCGGTATACATCTTGCTTGACTACACATAAGGTCGATGCATGTTCCTGTAGAACTGCACATAAGGTCGGGGCAAGTCTTTCCTTGTGCACATTCAAGTTAGTGCGCATTTGCCTTGTGTTAAACAAGGTCGGTGCACATCCTTTATTAGGCAAAACATGGTCAGTGTAGGATTTGCAATATGCATATATGGGTCGGTGCATAGTCTGACATACGGATGTATAGGTCCATGCACATTCGCCATGTATATATTCAAGGTTGGTGCACTTCTTACTTTTAACATATAGAAGGTCAGCGCATCTACCTTATGTCCCTATAGAGTCAATGCACATTCACAAGTGATATTGAACCCTGTTGGTGCACATTTCATCTATTACATAACCTAGTCAGTGCTCATTTGTACTTAAGAAGGGACACTTATGCTGACTATAGCACATAAGGTCGGTGCAACTGCACAGATCATTTCAGAGCCCTTCTACTTAGGGTCTGATCATCTGAGCACATGTCTGGTTGGGCTATCTTATTGGATTTATATTCCGTCTTATGTCAAATAATTACAAGGCATTTGAAGAAATGTCATTTACTTTGCTGACGGGGACTCTATCATAAAAAAAAGGGCACAAGGGAACCAGGATAAGATGATTTTCTTCTCCCCCCTTTTTTCTTTCTCCATTTTTCTTTTCTCTTTTTTTCTTCACTTTTTTTTCTTTCTCTTTTTTTATTCACCCTATAAATAGGGGACGGGGTGATTCGAACGGGCACCCCACTTTCGAATCCCCCATTTCCCTCTCTCTCTTTCTCTCTCTTCGGTGGCCAAGCGGATGATACCTCCTCTCCCTTCTTCTTCTCTGCCGCCGAGACCGAATGCCACACGTCACCGTCGCCGTCATCGTCATCGTCTGTTGGTGAGGGCACCGCCGTAGAACCCCCCCTCCCTTTTTCCTCTTCTCTCTTCTCCCCTCCCTCTCTCATTCTCTCTTCTTCTTCGCCTTGGGGGAGCGTCGGAGCCCTAGGCTCCTTCCCCTCCCTCTCTCCTTCCTCCTCGCCCTCATTTCTCTCCCTTTTTTCTCTTCTCCATCTCCTTGTCTATCGCCGGTGCTGTGGGCGGGGAGGACACCGCCGGCCGTGCCGGTGAGGAGGCTTCGGGTGCGTCGGGGAAGGCGGGTTACGGTATGCCAGGGAAGGCGTAGTTAGGGTGTGCCGGTGAGGAGCACCAGGATTGTGCCGGGGAAGGGCACCACAAGGTGTGCCAGTGAAGCCCCTTCAGGTTGTGCCTACGAAGGGCGTTCACAGTGTGCCAGTGAAGCCCCTTCAGGGTGTGCCGGTGAAGGGCGTTCACAACGTGTGCCGGTGAAGCCCCTTCAGGGTGTGCCGGCGAAGGGCGTTCACAGCATGCCGGTGAAGCCCCTTCAGGGTGTGCCAGCAAAGGAGATTTGGGACACCTCGGCTGGAGGATCTCTGGTGTTGCCCTGCGGGGCCCACCACCACTTTGTTGGGGTCGTCACTCCTTGTGGACATGCACCCGTGTTTCCCCTTACGCCTTTAGCCTAGAGGAAACTCTGCCAAAATTTCATCAGAAATTGACGGAGACTTGTTAGTTTCAGTCGTAGGAGAGTCCACTTGTGGTCCTCATCACCCATCTCTTCCATTCATCATGCCCCACCTTTTCCTTTCTTTGTTCAATAGCAGTGATCTCCATTCTTAAGTCTTGGCACCTTCATCCTCTCCTAGTGTTGGCCAAAAATTACCCCAAACTTTCTTTGGATTGGCATAGTATTTCAGCTCTAGTGGAGATATGGCACCCTCAAACCCAGACTTTCATCTTCCCTTCTTTTGAGGCCACCATCCTTCTAGAGAAGGTGGAGACCTATTTGTCCTTTCCTAAATCCAAGGTGGGTGAGGAAGACCTGGTCTGTCATACCGTTGCCCTTGTAGACCCGGCCCTCATCTTAGGAGAGTTCATACCTAGTATGAAGGACATCCGCACCATGGTTAGCCAACACCACATCCATTTGTTACCCCTTAGCCAGTGGGTCATAGCACATTGTAAGAACAAGTGTGGGTGGGATGAGGCCATAGCCAAGGCTGCTTCCATTTGCTTGTGCGGGGCCATACTTTTCCCCTCTGCTGACCATGTCCTAGATATCCCCATCCTTAGTACCATTAGTGATTTGTGGTAGGGTCTTTCTATCTCCCAGGCCGTCCTTACTTACCTTTATGAGGGTCTCAGCTCTGCAGCTCTAGGGGGTCCACTCTTTGGCTCCATGATTCTCCTAGAGTGTTGGATGGGGGTTAGACTGAAGTTCTTGCCTAGGGAGGATATCACTACCATTAGCCAGATCTTTGGGTGCCATCCACTCTTCTTTATTGGTAGTGCTTTCAGGTTCTCTCCATAGGTCGAGTACAGGACTACTGATAAGAAGACCAGGGATGAGTGGCGGCTCGACATCAACACCTTGCCCCTGGACTAGTTCATGATGCACCGTTCTTTCCTCCACGGCACTACCCTTAGGCTTCCTAGGAGGCCTGGTTTGGACTTGAGGCTCGTGGGTGACACTGCTTTGGCGATGTACAGCCCGTACAAGTGTTTCTTACAGGTTGGACTTCCGTGGACTACACTTTCGACGCTGCCCCATCTTCCCGCACTACAGGCGAGGAGACTCGAGACAGAGGAGGATGAGTAGGTAGTCAGGAGTGCCCTGATCATGTGGGAGATAAGCATGCCCCGTGGGGATATCGTCAAGCCAATGTGTTTGCAGGATGAGGTCGATGACTCTTCTTTGCCCGGATCTCAATCCAGTCACCTTTCTATTGTTGTAGTTGGAAGGTGGTGTTGATCGCCTGTTCGATGACCTCAAATGGTAGTTCCTGGTAAGCTGGGATGCTGAGGCTGGCGTCCGAGGACGTAGGCACAGTTTGATGTCTTAACTGCGGTGGCTGTGGGAATTTACCATGAGCCAGCTGACTTGTACTGGCGTCCGAGGACATGTACACCTTTTGATGCGTTAGCCACAGTGGCAAGGGATACTTTTCTCGTTGAGATGATGTACTGGTACTGGAGTCCGAAGGCGTATGCGCGGTTTGATGCCTTAGCCGCGGTGGCTGTGGCTTCTACTGAGGAGTGGCTTGAGGAGCATGACTAACATCCTACTTCCTGGCCTGACCTCTGTGGTCTGACTGAAGGCAGGGTCGGGCGACACTCGATGACGTCTTGGGGCCTTGCTACCCCTGGTGGTTGTCTTGATCTCGCGCGTCAGATGGCATTTGTGATGGCAGACCTGACTTGTGAACTGTTGGGAGGACCTGGTCTGGTCGAGCCGAGACCTCGCCCAACTTCTATTTTCCCTTCCTATCCTGGAGCATAGGAGATAGAGGTAGGGTAGGGAGAGGGTGAGAAGAGCTTGAGGAGCCTATCATAGTCTCGCCCACCAAGACATCCTCTCGGCCAAGAAGGACTCGGAGGAGCCTAGCAGTGTCTTCTCTAGAAAAGGGCAGAGACTCTAGTTCCTGCCAGGGTCACCATTGCGCGACTGGAGTGGCAAGGGCTGGTTGACCGGCCTGTGGTGTCGAGGAATCAGGAGAGACCGGGGGAGCAGGAGGATGAATGACGTTGACCGAAAAGGTGCTCGACGCCACCTTCGAACTGGCGTCTTGCTCCTGGTGCCCCTGTAATTCCTCGAGTGCTTTGCGATTATCGGTTCGAAACTCGAGCCATTCTGGGGGATGCTGATAAGGCAAACCGTGTCCATTTTCCTGGGGAGGATACCTCTCGCAGGAGGGGGATCTCGGGGTGGGGATTAATCAAAATTACACCAAAACTACCTCCACGCAGGGAGGGGCTATAAGCCGGCCAGGCGGGGTGGGGAACGGAGGTGGTCGGGAGCCAACCGACTCCGGGAACGTAAATCCTTCTTGGGACGTCCGACGGTGGCGAGACTAGATGCGTTGGACAGCTGGACACCTTGGCTCGCTCCAAGAGGAAGAATCGTCTCGTTCCGAGCTCTGATGCGTTGGGAGTGCTAGATTCTGTGAGGCTACGCTGAGCATCACTGCTGTAGACCAGAAAGATATTGTTCAGGGTCGTACTCCTAGCTGGAGTGACGGATCGAGGCGGGACCAACTCTGGTTGAAAGATGGTCCACTCTAGTATATCCCGGCCAAATATCTCCTCCTAATTCGCCCAGACGACTTGACGGCAGCCTCTGGACTCTAGCAGGGTCGTGCTGGTCCTTGGACTGAAATCTGAGTGTGACTTGATGGAGTGTGCAACTGTCCAATTTGTGGCTGGAACGAGGCGGGGCTGGAGTATTCACGAAGGGGGACGTCTCAGGGATTCTCTAGAGCTAGAATTACCCCGTTCTGAGGTGAGATGCCCTGGCACCGTTGATTGTTGTGAAGTCGCGCTGCCCAGGACGCCGGCCAGACAGGGGAGGCTTGTTGGGGCGTAACTCCCAGTGGGAAGATCAGAAAGAGGTAAGATCAATCTTCACTAAAAGCTGACTGACCTCAGATTAACTGTTCCAAAGGGCTTGGGCAGAATGTGATGACAGAGATTGAGGTGCTCCTTGTGGTGGACTACTTGTTCTGGCCACTGGTGACTTGGACTGCAGGACAGGCTTGGGTTGTCAATGCCGGTGCTCTCGACGGGGAACTCCAAATGGGTCGGGACCACTTTTGTCTGAAAGCTGGATGACCCTAGTAAGGAGTCTCCAAGGGCCCTGATCAGAAGATGGGGGATGAAGTTGGAGGAGCTTCTAAAAGTCACACATGTCGCTGGTCGGACCTTTCCTGCACAGTCGGTGAAGCCTTTCTCTCTTAATCTCTCTTGCCCGGTGGTCGCCGGAGGACTTTACGTCGGAGCTGTCCCCTTCCTCTTCTCTCTTCTCTGGCAGCATCGCAGTGTTTTTTTTTCTCCACTAGTGTGTGTCTGTCTGTGTCTCTGTCTCTTGTTCACCGGAGAAGAGGGGTTTTTATACTCCCAGAGGCAGGAGCCTTCGAACACGAACGGCGGAGGCAGGAAGCGACTGGTATTAAATGGAGATTTGACCTTTCTGTCCTTGGTGGCAGAGGGGTAGGCTGCGTGCCCTCGTCTCCGGTTGACAACTCAGCTGGCTCGCCGTGTGCCAAGGATCTTTAGAGCATGGTGTAAGATCTATTCTGTCAGTTGCACCGGGTGAGGCAAGTCACAGCATGTCGCTGAGGAGCCAGAACAACGCACCGCTGGAGGACACAACGAGTGTGTTGCTGGGAAGCTCTCAGGGTGTGCCGATGGAGCGCCTCTGCAGGGTGTGCCACTGGAGGGCCTTCAAGTGTGCCGCTGAGGGCGCTAGAGGCGTGTCGCTGAAGAGCTAAAAAAAAAAGGTGCCGCCGGAAGACTTTTCATGGGCGTGCCATTGGGAGGGGCCACCCAAGTGTGCCACTAGGGCACTGGGGAGTGTACCGCTGAAGGGGCACCGTGGGTGTGCCGCTGAGGCTTCAAAGCTGGTGTGCCGTTGAAGGGGCATTGGAGCGTGTCGGGTGAGGCACTTTGAGTGTGCTGGATGGAGGACACCAAGGGTGTGCCGGCCAGGGGGTGTGCCACTGAAAGGGCATCACCCGGCGTCACCGAGTTACCCTCGGGTTCAGGGTGAGTGTCGGGTGAGTTGGCCGCCGATTTCGGCCCGTTCGAGTTGCGAATTGTGCTTGCTAGATAGGTTCAAGGTCGTGCCACATCAATTAGTATCAGAGCAAGTCATTGACTTGTCTCTACAAGTCAAGTCCTAGGGCACGCTTGCATTTAGAGTCATTCAGTGCATCAACATGGCTACCTCTCTTTGGTCATATCCGCCCCACTCGGCCCTCCACAAGCGAGTGCTTCTTGTTTGGGCATCTTTGTCCCTTCGGGAGCCACGTTAGGTGATGACTTGGTCGTCAGTTGCTGGTCACGTCATCTAGTGAGTCGTGTCCCTTCGTCTAGGTCATAGGTTCGTGTCCACCTGTCGAGTCTCACCGTCGTTCCACATCACAGGATGAGATAGTAAATTAGAATTTTTTTCTAAAGTAATTCTATTAATTCCATAGGAATTAACTAATTAAGTATCCTTTCAGGTTCCTTATCTTAACAATGGCACACCGTGTTGACTGGGACGGGATGTAACCGACTATTGTAGGTCTCACGCAGGCCTTGCAAAATATGGCCCAAGTTGGCGCAAGGGCTGGTGTCGACGACTTACATCGAAACTTTTGAAGTCTAAATCCTCCAAGGTTTACTAGTTCTTCCAATCCAGATGAAGCAGAGAACTGGATTGATGAAATGAACCGTATATTCGAGGTCATGCAATGTGCCGACCAAGAGAAGGTTCATCTCGCCACGTTCCAACTCAACAAGGATGCACGTACTTGGTGGAAATCTATTCGCCTCAAGAAGAACCACACATTTGGGAAGGATTCCTCACACTCTTCTGAGCAAAATACTTCGAAGAACATGTCACGGAGAGGAAGGCGGTAGAGTTCACTTCTTTCCATCAAGGCATGATGACAGTGGCAGAGTATGAATTACAATTCTCCTACTTAGCACCCTATGCTCAACATTTAGTGAGCACGGATCTCCTCAAAGCTAATCGTTTCACGGATGGGCTACAGCCCATCTTCATTCAACAACTTGACGCGCAAAATATTTGGACCTATGTGGAGATGGTCCAGCGAGTCCATCTATATGAAAGGACCTTGGAGAAGGTTGAGAAACTCAAAGGCAAAGGAGAGGAGTCTATCCAAAAGATGGATCGACGTGAAAAAAAGGAGAAGTTCAGCATCACGGAACCTTACAAATATCATGATAGTAAGAAGAGATCCCAGAACGGGAGTGGTAGTGGCTACCAGGAGATCAAAAAGGCAAAGGAGGAAGGTAGTCCGCATTTGGATCCATTCACCCCCCTTTGGATCCATCCTCTGATATAGTAGTTCACGTTCCCCAGGCCATCCAACAATGTACGTCGACCTTCCCTCTTGAATTTGCTTAAGGTGCATTTACCTGAGACATGTACGTCGACCTTTGCACTTGAATTTGCTTAAGGTTCATTGACCTTACTAGACATTCAGAAAAGTTACACAGACCTTCAAAACGTGCATCGACCTTAGCTGCGTGCTAGCAAAAAGGTGCTCCGATCTTGGCTTGTGATAGCGAAAGGTGCTTCGACTTTGGTTGCGTGGTAGCAAAAAGGTGCTCCGACCTTGGGTTATGCTAGTGAAAGGTGCTTCGACTTTGGCAATGTGCTTCTAATGTAAAGAGCATATGTACGTCGACCTTTATTACTGTTCTAGGTAGATGTGCTTCGACCTTGGTCTTGATTGGCCAGATGTGCATCGACCTTAGTTTGGTTCTTGCCACAAAGTGCTCGGACCTTCTACTGTGCTAGCTGGAATGTGTTTAGACCTTGCCTTTGTGGTAACTGGAATGTGCTCAGACCTTGTGTTATGCTAGCTGCAATGTGCTCGGACCTTGCCTTCGTGCTAGCTGGAATGTGCTTGGACCTTGTGTTGTGCTAGCTAGAATGTGCTCGGACCTTGCCTTCGTGCTAGCTGGAATGTGCTCAGACCTTGTGCTGTGCTAGTTGGAATGTGCTCGGACCTTGCTTCGTGCTAGTTGGAATGTGCTCGGACCTTGTGCTGCACTAGTCTTGGATGTGCATCGACCTTATGCACTGTCAAAGAAGCTGACTCACGATTTTGAACAGTTGACCTGTTCACAGTTCTTGAATAGTGGTGTTGACCTGTGTTGACTGGTGTTGACCTTACATTGACCCTTTATTTTTCATGCTTCTATTTATGTGATGAGATCAATAATGCATGCATCAAGGTTAAAAGTAATGATACATAATAATTGACATTATCAAAATCACAGAGACACAACAATCTCCCCCTTTTTGATGATGACAATATTATGAGTCATTCGCAGGGAGGGGATCACGGGGATGGGCAAACCATTACATGCACTACCCTCGCGCAGGAGGGGGGAACGAGGGGAGGGGAAACCAAACTACCGATCGTATGCCTAGCTCGGACATCCAAATCATGGTGCTGTCAATGCCTGGACGAAGCCTGGGGGGATGCCAAAGGATGCCTAAAAGTCTGACATCGAGCCGATGTCACTGGAAGGTGGAGGAGGTCACAGCTGATGGCTTGAGCAGCTCTGCCTCGCAGGACTAGATGGCGCAGTCGTGGTGCGTCGACAGGTACGCTCGTTGTAGAACTCCAATAGTGACGGGACCAACTCGTGGGCATATCAGACAGAGAGTACTACAAACCCTCAAAAGCTTATGGCCGTCAGATCACCTCGCCGGTCATGGCCACCGAAATGGTCGGTGTCAGGTTTCTGGGAGAACAGCAGGACAGGTCGACGATGGCTGAGGTGGAATCTTCTGTGCCGATGTCGGAACGAGACAAAACCACTTGCGTTGGTTTCGTATCATCAAAATTCACAACTTTACAGAATACTACATGGCCTGAAACTGAGTGGAGGAGGGAGTATGGGGGCTGACTATGTGGCAGTCTATCCTGGGTGAACAAAGAGTTCCGGGTCTGGCGCGATCGAGGGAAAATGGACGCCCCATGCGGAGGCATTGTCGAAAGAAGGCAAGACCACCTTTGGTTCTTTGGTGCTTCGAAGAAGAAGAACTCTCGTGAAGGGAGTTCTGGCCGATTCGCACAGGGAAAGTCTGTGTCGGCATTGCCAAGTGGCACTCAGAAACAGATGCGGTCCGGACGTAGTTGCACGGAAATGCCTGTAGCGGTCGATGTCGTTGATGAAAGGAGGCGGGACCACTTCAGGAGCGTGGCCGACTTGAAGTTGGACGACTTTGCTTAAGATTCCTTGAGCCGAATCTCACTGTGGATGCCGATAGAATGCCTGCCAACCGAGTCTCTACTGCTGACTTGTAGCAGAGTGTAGCAGAATGAAGCTTCTTAATCCACGGGGAAAAGGAGCGACGACGGTGAGGTGAGAGCAACCCCTACAACCCACGCCCTCGGCATGCTGGCCGCCCACGGAGTTGGGTATCCCAGACCCTTAAGGGTTCAATCTTTGGCTAGACAACCCTAGAACAGTGAGGTTCTGTCCCGAACCCTCTCCACCATCACCGGGTTGCCTACTACGATACGAGTGTGCGCTTAGCGGGTGAGTCTGCTCGAGTGAAGCTATCGGTCCGTGAGTTTCTTGCTTGTTAGGTCCGAGGGTCATTTGGTTGGTTCCAACTCATCCCTAGGTCATGTCACATCACAGACGGACACACAACATAGCAAACAGGACTATAACGCACCAGCATACGGGCACTATACCCACATAACGCACCACAGGAGGAGTGTTATGCCAACTAGACTGAGAACTACAACAGATGATATAACGCGCCAGCATAGGGGCGTTATATCAACATAACGCACCCAAGGAGGGGCGTTATGTCCAATAGATCCGAACACAAATGAAGCGAAGTATAACGAACCATAACAGGCACGTCATACGAGTATAATGCACAAGGGCAGGTGCGTTATACCCAACAGACACAAAAGCACACCAACCGCAGACCAAGGGCTTATAACAGACCATACCTAATCCGTCATAGCCACAAAATGCACAGGGTGAGGTGCGTTATATCAACCGCCATACCCTATCAAAACATCGATCCACGAATCCATAACGGCTCTGCACTTGGGCGTTATCTTAAACATAATGCGTGGGGAGAAGACCGTCATGCAAACTGACTAACACAGTCTTCGAGGCAGGCACGGTCGTCGAGTGATCTGACATGGTAGTCAGCCTTAAAAATCACCCGATCATAACGCACTTGGGCATGGGAGTTATGCTCCACATAACGGACTAGGCCAGGTCCGTTGTGCTCCAAGACCTCCGAAGATGAAAAATCATACGTGATGCATAACGGTCTATCGGGGGACCGTTATGCACATACCGATCTCTGCTAGGACCGTCATGCCATGAAACGGCCCAATCGGAACGTTCCACGCCCCATGCATGCCATAGCGGCCCCCGCTAAGTCGACATCTAGCATGGGTCTCCACCCCACGGTGTTCAACTCCTCAGCACCCTACTCGGGCCATCAACCCTACGCCTCCCCTGAGCTGGCTCCCCACACGGGTCCCCTGACCTGGGGGCACGGCTCTCCAACACCCCGTTCGAGCCTCTTGACCCGAACCTCAGAAGAACAGCTGCCTCACTAGGGTTCTCAACCCCTGGTACGAGGTGCCTCAGCATCCATATCGGGCATACAACCCCAGGGTTTCCCGCAGACGACGTCTGGCACGAGTGGTCCACGTCAGGCTCCGGATCTCTTGGCTCTGTCTCGGGGGAATTGCTCCCACAGCCTAACAATGCTGACTCCCAGCACTGGTTTGCCTCTATGGGATGCACCAACTCCGGCATGGACCGAGGGCCTCCTATCGTGCCTCCCGGTCTCGCCAGCTCCCAATCTAGGCTCAAGTCCTCAAATTGCTGGAACTCTGGTACCCCCTATAGTGTTAGCTCTAGCTGCAAGCACACCATTGCAAGCATCTGTAACACTACTATCGGCTTGGGCGAAGGCCTACACTCGAGTCACCCAGCCACCAACCTCCACTACAGACTTTGCATCTCGGGGGCCCATTCCGGTATTCCCGGTGGGTGGCCTTGCGCCACCAGCATTTACAGGATGGGTTTTCTCGATCTACCACCTCAGAGCGGAATCATCTTCGGCTCCCCAGAAGAAGCAACGTCATAGCCGTAAAGGCAAGAGACCCACTGCTGCCACCAGCAACTCCGGCAAGACCATCCTTGTCAGGGATTTATGGATTCGCCTGGATGGGGGTGACCCCATTATACCTCCAGAATGAATTGTCTCTATGGTCCCTACTACCAACCACTTTAGCCTCTTGCATCGAATGGGGGAAGACAAGGTGAAACTTAAAAGGGTGAACGCTTTGGCAATGGCCCAAAGGCACCAGCGCCGGTTCGGCATCCCAGCTCCCAAGTCCCGTCAGAGACATGGGGACGAGGGGGACCAGAAATTCGACTTGAGAAGGATCTGGGTTACCCCAGAGGAAGCTCAAGCTATCCGGGAGGCACGTCTCAAAAACCCCTTTCGGGCACTAGGGCGCCACGCCAAGCAAGGTGCAGTTGGCACTACAGCTGCATCGTCTGACGGCGCCCAGTCCCTCATCGCCTCTCACTCAGATAGGCGGAAGCAGAGACGGGCTTGTTCTGGGCCCCACCAACATCCAGCCTCGAGTTCTCCTCTGGCAGATGTCGCGATAGAGACTCCTCCGCAACGCACCACAGTCTTTGATAGGCTGAGGACACCTGTCCGTCCCAACAGGCATTCTCAGAAGAAGCGGACTGTCTGGCTCCTCAATGACGCGGTTAGAGTGTTCGCATGCTACACCACTGGGCATCAGCCTGAGGTCCAGACTGATGATCTGAACTAGCCCATAGCTCAACTCAAGAGACTGCGGCACCCGACTCAGCTGCTGACTTCGGTCGGCCATGTCAGCACTTTTGCCGGGCCTTAGACATCGACATGAGCAGAGGAAGTTTACGTTGAGGAGCGTGCCACCCCCATCAACACGGAGCCGATCAACAATGACCCTCTAGCTGGTGAAGTCCAAGAGGTAACCCTTGAGACTCTCATGAAGGAGAACCATCACTTGAAGGCCCTCCTGCAAGACTTGCTTCAGGAACGTGACCTCCATCCTCAGTTGCCCACTGGGCCTTCAACGGAGGCGCCGATCCTGCTAGGTGGGCAAAATGGTGCTAACACCTCAGCAGCAGCTGCTCGGACCCCTACCATTGTTGGGTTCGACAAGCCCTTGGCCAAGGCTCAACCACGGCCATCCAACATGTCGGTGCCAGAAAATCTCATGGCACAGCGCCAGATGATCGAGTGGATTGTTGAGACCAAGCTCACCCAGTTTGGAGAAGGGGTCATGACTGTAGATCTTTACAGTGTCCCCTATCCACTCCACCATCAGCTCAAGAAACTTCCCCCGGAGTACGCCAAGCTGCCGAAGTTGCAGAAGTTCGACGGTCAAGGGTCTCCACATGAACACTTGGCTTACTACGTCACGGCCATGGGTGAACTCGCGTTGGATGAGTCTTACCTCCTCCGCTACTTCGCCACCTCACTTACGGGAACGGCCTTCCAAAGGTATTCCCACCTGAAGCCCAACTACGTCATTGATTGGGCGGATCTCCAAAAGAAGTTCCTCGACCATTTTCAAATAGTCGAGCGAATAGTCTCTTTAGTCGAGCTCTGCTCCCTCCGACAGAAGAAGGGCGAGAGCACCCTCGACTTCATCAAAAAATGGCGAGACCTCAGCATGAGGTGTGTCAATCCGCCAGTCCAGGAGGATGCCATCACCATCTATCGTCGAGGCTTGGCGGCTGAGGTCAGGGAAAAACTTCTCGGCACTAACATCAAGGGTTTCAACCAGCTTAATTCGGCAGTCATCAAGATAGAGATGTTCTTCACTGATAACCCAAGCTACATCTCAGCTAAGGGTAAACAAGTGCGGGAATGCTAGCCCGGTAAGGAGGTGAACATCATCGAATTCACCCCCACCACTAAAGCCAACAAGGGAGCCGGAACGAGTGATTTCGACAAAAGGCAAGATGATAAGTCAGCTACTCCCTCCTTCTCAGAGCGCACGAAGACCCCCTTATCCTTTAAGAAGGAACACACGAAGATGCTCTTCGACCTCTGCATGGCCTAGAGAATCGTCGAATTATCAAAATTCCACAAGTCAGATGAAGCCCATAAAATTGACGATCCCAACTACTGCTCATACGACAGCATGCTGGGTCACTCTCTCGAAGATTGCTTCTTCTTCAAGACCTAGGCACAGAAGTTGATCCGAGACGGCCTCATTCAAATGAAAAGCGGTCTCGTCGATCCTCCGTAGCCACATACGTGGTCCAGACCAGTGTGGACGCACTTTCGGGACTCTTCATTCTTTTCATTTATTTATTCATCTTTTCATTTGTTTGTTCGATTTATGGGTGCGAGGGCGTGCCAGTCACTGAGGTGACGATTTATGCGGGCTTAAAGAAGCCCATGGTGCGCTTGTTCTGACTAATCAGACGATTGTGTGATTTGTGTCGGGACTGAGGACTTGTCGTACCATAAAGGCTACGACGTTAATTACATCCCCTCGGAGAGGGGAAAACCCTTGATTGATTGCCAGGAAAAGGGTAGGTGGTGAAACCAACTCCCCTGCCACTCCAGGCAACACGACCTCAACATGTCCTCCAAAGTCTGGATGGTCCTCCCTGACTGACCGTCCGACTGAGGATGATACGCTGAGCAAAAAGTTAACTCGGTGCCTAGAGCCCTCTGGAAACTCCACTAGATACCAGATGTGAAACGCGGATCTCGATCGGATACGATAGAAATGGGAATCCCATGCAAGGGTACGATCCGCTCCACATACAAACGTGCCAACTTGGGCACACTCCAGCTGACTCGGATCGGTAACAACTGAGCCGTCTTCGTTAGCCGATCTACAACCAACCAAATGTTGTCATGCCCACTCGGAGTCCTCGGCAATCCCACCACAAATCAGTGGTCACGTGGCCCCATTTTCACGCGGGAACCTCCAAGGACTGAAGCACACCTCCTGGTCGCTGATGCTCCGCCTTCACCTGCTGATAGGTCAGGCACCTGGCCACGAACTCGACAACATCTCTCTTCATGCCAGGCCACCAGAACTACCTCCGCAAGTTCCGATACATCTTCGTCGCACCCGGGTGTATGGTGTACCTGCTCCCATGAGCCTCATGCAACACCGCACGACGAACTTGCTCTTCGACTGGGACGTACAGCCTGCCACGGAAATGCACCGCACCGTCCTCGCCGAGCACTACCTCAGCCAAAGCCAAAATTCAGGGTAACTCAGCGTTCGCATGCTGAGCCTCTGTCACCTGATGGTGGATAGCAGGGGTGACAGTCAGACTCGCGAGCACTGCTAACCCTGGCTCTTGAGGAATCTTGAGCCTGAAAGACACTTCGGGCACCTGTTCCCATAGCCTCCACTTCCTCAACATCAAGGCACTGACCGCGACCTTCCGACTCAAAGCATCGGCGATGACGTTCATCCTACCCGGCTGATAAGACAGGGTGAAGTCATAATCCTTCATACACTCCATCCAACGCCGTTGTCTGAGGTTCAGGTCCTTCTGAGTGAACACATACCTCAGACTCTGATGGTCAGTGAACACCTCGAACTTCTCACCCTACATAAATGGGCTAGATGAATATGTACAGCCTGAACTGAAGCCTCTGCTAATGCGGGACCATGTCCCGTGGCAAGAACTAGAACAGCTTTCACTCAAGCAGGAGGAAGAAGCTAACAAAGCATCTGACAATGATGGCATCCTGTTCTGGGGGCAAGCGCCAGCCAAAGGAAAGAAGAAAAAATAAAAGAAGAAAAGAAAGGCCAGCAAATCCAAGAAAGAGCTGGCCCTCTCCTGCAATACCCTCTCGGCTCTCTTCACTTTGCTCAGTGAAGAGGAGGAAGAAGAGATATGCTTCACACCCGCTGTCGGGGGAAGCCGGGCTGAGGCCGCAACCGCTACTCATGCAAACCGGTCAGGCCGGAAATGGGGGCGCCAGCCGCCCGCTAACCACAATATTTATCAGGATGCCACCCCCTCCTTCCTGAAATTTGTGAAAATGTCAAAGGAAAAGCAGCCGTATCAGGATGCCGACCCTGCAATCGGGGGTACCCACCCACAGCCCCAGCAACCTTCTGGAGTTCCGGATGAAAATGAAGCTTGCTCGACAACAGCCAATGAAGGGCGGCAAGAGCATGACACCAAACAGAAGGATGTTGAGTCGGAGCCCGATGAAGTAGGCCCGTCAGAGGCCGTAGTTCAAGGCCTTTCCAAGCCCAAGTGGGCAGAAGAAATGAAGCTATCTAATGTCCGAGCTGGAAGCAGGATAATGAAGCTACTCAAGAAGCTCCCAGTAAGGTTTACAATCTGGGAGCTCCTTTCTCTGAGTGAAGAAACCCGACAAGCGATCATCACTGCTTTGCAGACGCCTGCTCGATATGAAACATACATGGCTGAAGCATTGCCGGAGGCCAGCATGACCTTCACTCAGGATGACATGCTACTCCCTACTATCAACCACAACAGGCTATTGTACATGAAAGGACACCTAAACAGACGGGAGCTGAATAGAATACTGGCCGATCCCAGCGCAGCTGTCAACATCTTGCCCTACAGGATATATCAGAGGTACTACTTCAACGTGCACCTCAAAAAAGTCAGGAGCGTGAAAAGATACTAGAAAAGTAATGCCAAGGAGCAAGGGCCAGATCTATACCTTGCCGAGTTTGAAGAGACCGACATCGATCAGAGACGAAGGCACACCAGGGAGCGTGCACACCCGGCGGTCACGCTGCGCCGAGGAGGCTTGGCGAAGTCCCTGCTGTTACATTTACTATGCTCCACGCACGGAGGGGGATCACGAGGGTGGGGGCAATCAACTACACGCACTACCCTCGCGCAGGAGGGGGAACAAGGGGAGGGAAAACCAGACAGTGATCGTACGATGTGCCCCGACGTCCAATCGCAGTGCTGCCAATGCAGGGATGAAGCTTGAGGGATGCCGAAGGATGCCAGCAAGTCTGACGTCAAGCCGATGTCATTGGAAGGTGGAGGGGGTCACTGCCGTTAGCTTCCACGGTTCTGCCTCGCAGGACTAGATGGCGCAGTCGTGGTGCGTCGGCAGCTACGCTCGCTGACTAACTCCAAACGCAGCGGGACCAGCCCATGGGCATAGCAGATAGGGGGTACTACAAACCCTCAAAATCTGGCGGCCATCAGATCTTCTCAAAGGTCATGGTCGCTCAGACGATCGGCGTCAGGTTCCTGGGCAAACAGCAGGATAGGCCAGCAACGGCCCTTGTGAAATTTTTGGTGCCGATGTCAGAACGGGGCGAGAACACCAGGGATGGTTTTGCATCGCCAAGTGCTGCAACTTTGGTGAAGATGCCTTGGGCCAAAAACTAGCAGAGGGAGGCGTGCCGATGCTGTCGAGGCTGCTGCAGGTTCTGGGCGGACTGGGTTGCACCAGTCTAGCGCAGCCGTGGGAGAATGGACGCCCCGGGCTGTGCTGTCAACAAAAATGGACAGGACCACCTCAAGATCGAAGGAGACTTGAGGGGGAAGAACTCTCATGAAGGGGGCTCTGGCCAATCCATACCGGAGAAGTCGGTGTCGGTGTTTCCAAGGTGTTGTGCCCCTGTGGTTATTGGTCATTTGTATCTCATGATTTTGATAATGGCTAACACTATAAGTCATTGTTGTGCGACTTTGAGACTCTGTCTTTGCGGATTTCTTCACGCTGGTACACTGACAGATCTCGAACGAGGCTGGGACAGA
This sequence comes from Amorphophallus titanum, assembly GCA_024336825.1. Classification (NCBI taxonomy): domain Eukaryota; kingdom Viridiplantae; phylum Streptophyta; class Magnoliopsida; order Alismatales; family Araceae; genus Amorphophallus; species Amorphophallus titanum. The sequence continues at coordinate 562,886 of JANBPO010008525.1, forward strand.
GATGAACTCGAGCTGGGATGGGCCGGGCTGTGTAAAGGGGCCCCACCTCAGGGGAGTTCACCCCCACATGGGGCGAACTCCCCCCGAGCGGGCCGTGGCCACGAGGGGTGATCCTGGGGGCCCTTCTATCATTGTTTGGGGTTGTCCTTTGAAGGACGGGGTGCTCTGGAGTGCTGGGATCGGCCCGTGGAGACTTGTTGTTGTCGTGCTATAGTTGCCACTCGCAAGGTGTTCGGGGAAATTCCCGACACACCTCGGGTCATCAAACCGCTCGGGTAGCTGACTGGAGGGCCTTAGATTTGGCCTCGGGCTGAGGGTGAAAGCTTGCGGGAGCCAAGAGATGGCATTTTGGGCATGTGGGCCTGACCTATGTAGCATATACCATGTTGTAAGGCGGGTTGGAGCGTAGCCCCGGGTTGGCCCTGGAGCTGAAGATAAAAGGCTCATCTTCACGTATCTGAGGGTCAGGGGTGGCCCCGACTTGCTAGAGGTTTGCCATAGAACACAGCTGGAGTGCTAGAGCCACGGGTTAGCCCTCGGCTTGTTGTAGAATTGCTGGAATACGCACGCCCGCAAGGTGTTCAGGGAAGTTTTCGACACACGTATATGGGCGATATAAGGGTAATATGGGCCTCGAAAGCCTGTGGTTGACCAAGATGAGTCTTCCTTTGACTTTAGAGGGTTGGAGGGAGGCATCTTGGGGGTAAATCCCGGCCTCGTTGCTGGGTGCCACGTGTCGTGGTTTGTAATCAGGGTGCCCCCGGGTCGGCCTGAGTGACTAGGTTGAAGGGGGGTAAACCCGCAAGTTGGGCGATGAGGGGTGGTCCCAATCGATTGTAGATGTTGTCGTGGGTCATGGCTAGATGGTTGGGACCCTTGATTGGGCCCGGTGTGTCACAAGAAGGGCTGGGTAGCCAGCACTTTAAAGGTGTTTGAGGAAATTCCTGAACCCTCATTTCTTGATATCATAATTGGCTAATTATGTGCATATGAAATGATGTATGTGATGTGAATTATCATAAAGAAATGAGCACTCATCACACCCCCCAACTTACTCATTGTTAGTCCCTTAGCAATACACTTAAATTAAAATTTAGGACCAACAAGAGTTTACAAAGTTCATACCTCCATATCTAGATCCTCTTTCATAGAATCAACCAAAAATTAAGAATCTAAAAGCATTAATACACACTAACATTAGATTGGGAATTCAGGGACATGACTAAGAATGCAACCCAAAGCTCAGTAGCACTTGTGCATGAGTAATACTAAATTCACAGCGAAGACAATTGCATCCCTCATTTGTTATTGTAGATAGGTATCTTTCAACTCTGCACCTCCTAACTCAAAGCATTAAGCACACTAGCTTTTTGTCTACCTTATTTCTTTATCCCTTTTGGAAATTTTTTTTATACACACATGATACTGCACAACCCTTCACCGTTTCACACGAATCTCAACTCTTACCTTAAGAGAAGTAGGCTCGGTTACTAAGATCATGGATATTTTTCATAGTGTGTTTTTTCTTTTTTTATAACAATGTGCTTTTGCACTTATCTGATAGATAACTTGGCAGAAAGCTATATTAAAAAGATATCTTCTTCAAGAAGTGCAGAGTATCAGATAACATATCCAAAATAACAGAAGACTTGTCCTGCTTATTTCATTAGCGTGCAACGTGATTTATTTTTTTCTAAAGTGCACATATACTTTAAAGAGATTCTTAAATCAATTTTTCATAGCTAGATCGAATAAATTATCCATCATCCTCCTCCCTAGTCTTTTCTATTCCAGAATTACTATCAATGAAAGCATGAATCAAGAAACTCAATTGGGGATTTCATATTCACTTTCATGCTACAATGAAGGATAATATGATCAATGCAAGACATTATGCAAGCACACATATCAGGTTGTACTATATGCATCATGAAATTTCTCTCTCCCCTCCAACTTGAATGTCATTGTCCTCAATGGCATATGTAAACAATAGAAGTAACAAAATAACCTCTTTATTATTATTATTATTATTATTATTATTATTTTCTTTTCTTTCTCTCTCTTTTTTTATTTATTTTATTTTTTTTATTTATTTTTATTTTATGTCTTATATTATATATATATTATTTATTTATTTATATATTTTTTCTTCTCTTCATTCTTCTATTTATTCTTCACTCTTTTTCTTCTTTTCTCTCTCTTCTTTTTTTGGTGTCCACAAATGCCCCCCACCCGTGGGTGACGCGAGTGAAGGATGAGTAGAGCGGGGCGCGCGGGTGCAGCCCATTTGAGAGATTTATTATGGATAGGAGAGCGGGTACACAGACCGAGGTTGAGGTCAAGAAACTGGGCCACATGGGCCAGAATCGGGCAGCAGGCCATGAGAGCCGAAGTTGAGATCGGGCTACAAGAGCCGGGAGGTGTTAGACGCGCGGTAGGACTGGGAGAAGAATTTGTCCATTCAATAATCTGGCCAGGAGGTCTGGGTCAGAGTGACTTTCGTTCTCTCGTCGGACGGAAGGTCCGATCTGCAGTGGAGGGGTCTTTTGGTTCCCTGACCGGATGGAAAGTCCGATCTAGAATGGAAAGAGTCTTTTTATTCTCTAAAGCACCGGGAGCACCAGGTATGAAACCCGAACCGGGAAGGTGGGCCACAAGGACCGGAGTTGATGTTGCAGAAGTAGGCCACTAAGACTGAAACCGAAGAAGTGGGCTACGGGAGCCGAAGTCAGGGGGTTGGCAAGCCGCGGGGGCTAGAAGCAGGCCATGAGGGTCGAGATTGGGCCTTATGGGCCAGAATCGGGCAGCAGGCTACGAGAGTCGAAATTGAGATCGGGCTACTAGAGCCAGGAGGTATTAGAAGCACGGTAGGACTGGGAGAAGAATTTGTCCATTCAATAATCTGGCCAGGAGGTCCGGGTCAAAGTGGAGGGGCCTTTTAGATCTCTGACCGGATGGAACGTCTGATCTAGAGTGGAGGGAGTCCTTTGTTCTCTAAAGCAGTGGGGGCGCTGAGTATGAAACCTGAACCGGGAAGGTGGCCCACAACTCCACCTCCTCTGCAGCCACCCAAGGTATGGGATGTCAGAACGCTCTGTCGTGCCATCATCTGTTTTGGAGAGAGGGAGAGGACTGATGTGGGTGCGCTTCACAGAGTCGTCAAACCGGAAGAGGAGGAGGGGGGCAAAGGACCAGAGTGTCGCCGCCTTAGAGACGATGGGGCAGCCGAAGCTCCGGGAAGAGACGACGCCGAAGGCCACCAGAGACAGCGTGGACATGGCGCTGGAGAGGGCGGAGCAATGCCTGCGGAAGATCCAGCGGGTAAAGGAGATGCTTGCCCACGGCCGCTGACGCAGGCGGCGTGCACACACAGCGTGGGCGCGGCGTTCGAGAGCTCTCCTTCAGCTCCGCTTCCTTTCTTCCGTCGTCTTCTGCCTCCCAACCTGCGCTCCTACTCTACTCGCCGAAGCTGTACTGGTGGGAGGCCAACGGGTGAGTGTGAAACGGGACAGGTAGCCATGACCAGAAACAAAGCGAAGCTTGGACGGGTCTTGAAAGGTATGAACGCGGCATCCTTGGCCAGTGGTATTGTCTCGGCTTGTTCTTACCTGAACAGCTTGTGAGGGGAACAAAATTAAGCATAGTGTACGTTCTTCGCATGTCGGCCTTGGGCCCTCTCCTCTTGTCTTGTTGTTATGAAGCTGCTGCACTGGGGATCTGAGGGGTGCCCGTGTTAGCCTCGAGGCTTCTGCTGCAACAAAATTTTGTGGGAATGACTATAAAATCCAACAATGGGAGCAAGCAGAGGACGGCCATTCTTCGTTGTCTCCAACTACGAGAAATGTTCACTATTAAAGATGGTTGGGTGCGAATGTTTTTTAGTGTTACAGCCGTGTATTGGTCTGGTCCACGGAGAGGGGCATATAACGGGATGATGTGATTGTATTACAGATTTGATGCATTTTCGAGACGACGTATCTGTCCATGCATGTTATTTCGTCGTCACGACGGTGAACGGCATTTTTGAAAAAATAACTTTCGATTTATTCTTCATGTTGTGTATTGAGTTCTCACACGGTCAGATGCTATCCGCTGCGAGAGAGAGTGAGATACCATCCCGTGACCCGACCCGGGCACGAGAGAGAGAGCCGACCACCCTTGACTCGTTGCCGGTTCCTCAACCGCGCACGTCCGATCGCTTCCCTCGCGTGGGACGGACCCGAGCTTGCTTAGAGTCCCAGTCGGAGTCGAGCCTCATCATCGTCCCGCATCATCGGCTGCGGTGGATGCCGAGATATGGGCTGCCGTGGATAGCGCGGTGGAGTTCATTCTTCCAGCGGTACCTTCAATTGGCCACGCCGCTTCGGACGCACTGGTTCGACAGATGTTGCTGACGCTTCGCTCGATGATGCTTGCCAACCCCTCCCTTACGTACCGAGGGGCGCATGCGATAGTGATGCAGCTAACCGGTGCATTACAAGTGCTGGGTTGCCCCCTAGAGGAATGGTTGCGACGAGTCTTATTATTGTTGAAATATGTGAACCGTCGCGAATTCCTTAAGACTCGAGCCCCCAACGAGCTTACAGCCATCAAGGCCCAAGAGGGTGAATATTTGCAAGCTTTGGAGGTGCGTCGAAGTAGCGAGGAGCAGCACGAGAAGGCCTTGGAAGGAGGTCACCGCAATGTCCACGCCCTCAGGAATAGAATCGAGAAACTCGAGGGCTATCTCGCTGCAGCCAGGTCTGAGCTGGCCGAGGCCGAGGCGACCGTCGAGAGGGAAAGAGAGGCACTTGCCGTTGCCAGGGCCGAAGCGGCATCTGTGGAAACGGAGCTGGTGCACCTCGAGGAGCAGAGGGGCCGATTACGTGACATGGTAGGCTTCCCTTGCGTCGAGATTCTCCCCCTCGAGGCTATCTTTCGGGGCATCGATTGAGTGCTGCTCTCCTCGACCCTCCTCTTGTACTCTGCTTCTCTCTTTCTCTTCTCTTCTCTTTTCCCTTTTTTTTGACATGTAACTAGGGGTGCACCCCGAAGCACATGTATCCCCCCTTTTTGAAATAGAAAATCATTCGCACACATACTTTTACATGCTGGCCCACGAATCTTCCCCCCTTTTTTCTTTTCTTCCTTCTCTCCTCCCCCCACCCCCAACACCCTAACTCTATCTCCGCACCCTCCGTGGTCCTCCAATGGCGCCGGTCCGTCTGGTCGATGAAGAAGGAACCCGCGCTGGAGGCGGCGCTCTCTCGCAACCGCCGCTGGATCGTGAACAACCAGGTCAAGAACATCCTCCTCCGCAGCCCCGGGCGCGCCGCCAGCGTCCGCTCCCTCCAGAGGCGGTTCAAGACCCTGGACCTCCAGGGGAAGGCCCTCGACTGGCTCCAGAAGTACCCCTGCTGCTTCGAGACCTTCCCCGACCCCGCCGGCACCGGCGACCTTGATCTACCGCTTCTCCAAGCGCATGGAAGCGCTGGTCGAGGAGGAGGAGGCGGCCGTGCCGGCCATGGCGCGGCGGCTCGCGAAGGTCCTGATGCTGTCCCGCGACCGCAGGCTGAACGTGGTGAAGCTGAACGAGCTGAAGCGGGGCTTCGGGCTGCCGGAAGACTTCGTCCTGCGGATCGTCCCCGAGCACCCGGAGATGTTCCGACTCGTGAACCCCAGCGGGAGGCGGAACTCGATGGAGATCGAGCTCATCCGCTGGGATCCCGACCTGGCGGTCTCCGCTGTGGAAGCCGCGGCCGTGGAGAGGAATACGGAGCCGCAATTCGTCTGCTCGCTGCCGCCGAGCTGGATCAAGACTCGGGCGAGGTTCGACGAGTTCAACGAGGGGACGCCATACCTGTCACCGTACTCAGCGAGTCAGATGGAGTCGGAGAAGCGGGCGGTGGGGATGGTCCACGAGCTGCTGTCACTGACGCTGTGGAAGAAGCTTTCCATCCTGGAATTGGGGCATTTCAGGAGGGAATTTTGGTCTCCCGGAGAGGCTGGACTCACTGCTGCTCCGGCATCCCTGCATCTTCTACGTGTCTAACCGGTACAAGATCTACACGGTGGTGCTCAGAGAAGCGTACGATGGTTCGGAGCTGGTCGAGAAGGATGCTTTGGTGGTGGCGAAGGAGGAGCTTGGGGAACTGATGCAGGAGGGGTTGCATGAGTACAACAGGAGACGACTGAAGTAAGCACGTTGACTGATAGTATTTGTATTGACTGATAGTATTTGCTATCATCAAAACACAGGGACACAACACATATGATGATGCCCTTCTCCTTCAAGAAGTAACACACGAAGATTCTCTTCGACCTCTGCATGGCCCAAAGGATCGTCGAATTGTCTGAAGTCCACAAGCCGGACGAAGCCCAGAAAATTGACTATCCCAACTACTGCCTATATCACCACATGCTGGGTCATTCTCTTGAAGATTGCTACATCTTCAAGACCCAGGCACAGAAGCTGATCCGAGACGGCTTGATCCAAATAAAAAGTGGTCTCGTCGATCCTCCACAGCCACATATATGGTCCAGACCAGCCAAGGCAGCACGTGTGGTTCACCATCCGGCCAATGTGATCCACATGATGGCGGCGTTCTCTATCTCTGATGATGAATCGGAAGAGCGCAGCACCAACCAAAGTGAGCATTCGATCTGGTACCTAGGGTGGCGGCCCTGGCATGATCGCAGATCCCTCTCCTTCCTCAGGGAAATAACCTGGCGACTCTTCGACATCCTCATCAAGCGGGCGCAAATCTTACCCCGCAATCCACCGGCAGACTACACTCAGTTGGACTTTAATCAGCCCCAGTATTGTCCCTTTCATGCATGAATCTGCCACGTGATCGACTCCTGTGAGGAAGTCCAATATCTCATTGAGGAACAGATCCGGTAGGAGCAGATCGATGCTGAAGGAAATTCCATGGCACTTGTTCGACTGTGACAAGCTGTCGAAGAAACCCAAGCTGTCACCAGAAATGTACCAGAGCGGCCTGAGCCTCCCTAGGAAAATGGGCACGGGTCGCCTTACCAGCATATTCCAGAATGGCTCAAATTTTGGACCGATAATCGGGAGGCTCTCGAACAACTGTGGAGACGTAGGGAGCAGGATGCCAGCCGAGAGGCAGGACCGAGTACCTTCTCGGCGAACGTCATCCACTCTCCCGCTCCCTCGGCCTCTCCCGAGGCTCCAACACCACAGGCTGGTCAACTAGCCCCTGCCACCCCACGCTGCGGTAGGAGTGGCTGGGGGGCACCGACGGCCCGTAGTATGCCCCGTTAAGGTTGCCCTCCTTGGATTCAGCCATAATTTGGAGAGGTCACAGGCAGTCAGATCAGATCAGAGAGAGGGAGAGAGGAGTGGGAGATGGGATTTCGGAGATGATGGGCTAATTACTTCCGAGAGGAAAGGGGTAACCGTGGCAGGTGAGGAGTCGTGAGGAGGGGGGTTGCTATGGAGTCATTATATATAGGTTGGACGTGTGTGACAAGTAACTATGAAGCTGAGGAAGTTTCCTCAGTGCTGCAGGATCCGCGGTTTTCCATGGGAGAGGTGAGCAGAGCAGATGTAAAGGCGTGGGTGTGCACCAAACGCGTTTTGGTCTGTGCGCGTTGTCGGAAAAAGGACGTGAAAGAGAGCTTCAGATGAAATTGTTGGCGTACCGAGACACGGATCGAAGAGTTCGGATGCCGTCACATCTCGGCCATCTAAGAAACGCAGCAGGCGATCGAGCTCGGGTCAGCAAATGCAACGCAAGCTCCCGAGTCCTGAGACTCGGGGTACGTTTTGGAAAAGGGTCCCCGGCCCCGGCCCCGGCCCAGACGGATCGGCTTTACTCTGTAGGACGACGTGCTCAGCAAAGAATACTACGTACTCTTCCCATATGATCACTTGTATTCAATGATCAACACCATGAAAAGGGTCCTGCAAGGATTTTGGAGCGTCCGTGTGGATGATTTGGGAACCCCGGCCGGCCAGTTTCAAAAGACCAGAGAGGTGGCGTCACAGTGGCTTCGTGACGATTGTGTTTGGAACAATGCCCTTTGGTGGTGGTTAGTTGATTTGTGGTGGTTTTCAGCGTAGCCGTTTGAGAATGTGCAGTCGGAGCATGCGACCAAGCGATTCCCAAGCTGGCGGCGGCAGAACTTTCTACGCAGTTTCGTGGGCTTGTTATAAGTGAAGTTTGCTCCGAGGGGTCCGCCACAGAAGAGGTGCACGGGGCAGCAGACACGTGCCCATGCACACATTATTCTGGTTCTTACATTTGAATCCGCGATCGAGAGATGGCGACATGTGTATGATAGACGTACGATTGCTTCGTGATGCCAAGGGTGGAAGTATAAAATATATGACAAGAATAAAACCCTTGTGCAGATTGGTCGCACCGCCCGCGCGAGAGACCCTCAAGGGCGCACAGTTTACCGCCGGAGCATAACGCTTTGCGTTCGTGTAAGTTGCGTAGTCACTCGAGGAGGTCCACTCGATCAGAATGTTCATGTAGAGCTTGAGATCAATACTGTAGATCCCTTCGGCCTTCTCTTTGTTAAACCTGACGAGGATGGAGTCGCCGGGCAGCGACGCCTGTCCTTGGAAGGCCGGATAGATGATGGTGGTGGTCTTGTGGCCTTGGGTGAAGTAGGGGACGTCCACTGCACCGAACGAGTTGCCACCATACAGAGCCTTTGCGTTGATCCTGTTGTAGTAGACGGTGGCATGGTTAGCGTTCCTCACGCTTACGCCGAGGGTAAGGTTGTAATGGAGGGTGTTGTTGCTGTCGAGATCGAAGCGGGTGAGGGCGGCGGACTCGACGATGACCTTGATGTGCCAGGAGGCGCTGGCGAGCCAGACGAAGAACCACACGACGCCGGCAAGAATGGCCAGTCCTATGACTCCTATCACCACCCACTTGATGGTAGTACGCAGGCAACCCATATCGAAATAGGCAGTATGCGTTCCCCCGTGTGTGTGTGTGTGTGTGTGTGTGTGTGGAGAGAGAGAGAGAGAGAGAGAGAGAGCGAGAGAGAGAGCAGTTCGTAGACGAGAAGAAGAGCTAGCGATATTAATAGGTTGAGGAATAAGGGAGATGGGAAGGATCTGCACTTCGCAGCATCTTCCCAATTGGTCTACGCTGTGCGCAATCCGTATAGAGTGATTCACAAGAAGTCTTCGAGACATTGCTTAAGCTCCTAAGTCCCCACCTACAACGCGGATAGGGTTACACGGCGGTGAGGCCTCTCTTTCTTCCCTCATTGTTTCTGGGTCGACATTGTATATTCCATGCGTTATGCGGGTAAGAATATTTTTTAGCGGATCTTCCTGGAAACAGTGTAACATGGAAATGTCCTTGGGAATTTGCAGGAGTTTCAGTTCATCCGACTAAGATATTAAACGTATGTGAAAGATCGCCAGCTATTTCAGTCATTAAATTATTTGATTGACCCCTGACTTCGAGGGATCCAGGAATTGACATGATCAACATTGGCAGCTAGAGCATTTTGTAACTAACTAAAAGATTTGGTTAGATAACTGGAATCTACGAGTCAGACCCACTTCCTTCCTTTCTGTGTCATTTGTATATTCCATGTTACAGTTGTAGTAGGGGAGAGATTATTTAATGATCTTCCCGGAAATAAGGTAACTCGTCAGATGGAGATCTCCTTCAACATTTGCAGGAGGTCGATGGTGCTTCTAACCCTGGATCAGATAGGCATCGGAGATATTACAATAGTTCAGTTAGCTACCGTACCCTGTACTTGCACCAAATCACTTGTTTATATTCTTGCTCAACAGGAACAAAATTGACTTGTGTGGTCAAGTCTGTCTTTCGTTCGGTGATCTCTTTCCTTTAATTCTCTCTCTCTCTCTCTCTCTCTCTCTCTCGATGGGTTGCCTGTCTACTGACATCAAGTGGGTGATCATTGGACTCGCTGTTCTTGCCGGCTTCGTGTGGTTCGTCTTCTGGCTCTTCCGCCAGGCCCCCGGGAAAACAAGGCCGGGGTCGATCCCGCCCATCTCATGCTGGCCTTTGGAAGGCCGGATAGATCATGGTGGTGGTATTGTGGCCTTGGGCGATGGTGGGGACGTCCATTGCCCTGAACATGCATGTTGCCGTCACAGAGCGCCATTGCATTGATCTTGCTGACGGTCTGCACATATATACTCGGTGGGTGCGAGGAATGATAGTTTGATTTAGTGTGCAGATCGAGTAGTTGAGTGGGTTTGAATAGTGAGGTATTTTTCTCATCAGTTTAGGTGCCCCATAGGGAATGTGAAAAGAGAAATCATGTTTATTGTGAAGAATCTGATGTAAACCTGACTTATTTGTTTCTCTAATGTTACAGGGACCCCCACAATGGGTACATACTCCTCTTGAGAAGGCAGTATAGCATCTTGTTACAAATATATTGCTCTTATAACTGAGGGCTGGGCCGTGCCACATGAATAGCTATGCAGAAATCAAGAACAATTCAAATTAGAAAATATAATTAATGAGAAAAGGAGAATGTGATGAGAGAATATAAATTGATAACTCACACTTGAAAAAAAACCTGTCGAAATAATTAAATGCAAACAACCTCCACCCCATCTCCGGCCCTTTTGATGCAACTTAGGGTTGTCAACAGATACGCGGGATCCGAAAATCTGATCTGAGTTCGATTTGTTTTTCGGATTCGGATCAACATATGTGATGTGAAAGCCCAATTGTCACACGGAACCGGGGCGAGCTCCTCCTGATCCGGAATCTCAATCGTCGGATCGGGTTCTCAGGGTGCCGTAAAAGCCCTCTTTTCGAGGCAACGATTGGGATCGCGACAAGCGATAGGTCGATAGGCTATAGCTGCCTTTCTCCCCTTCTCACCTCTCTCATTCTCACCTCTCGTGTCTCTAGGGTTTCTTCATTGACGGCAGGCGATAGTGGTGGTCTCTCGACGACGGTGACACGATCTCCTCGACCACCCATGACGACCACAACCATAGTGACGGTGACAGTGATCTTCTTCCCGATCGTGATCAGCTTCCCTACTCGGCTCTCTGCTCTCGCCATCTCAGAACATGGTTTCTCTCTTTCTCTTTCTCTTTCTCTTTCTCTTTCTCCCTTGCCTCCTCTCATCTCTCTCTTTAGCGGGTGCGGATGTCGGCTTCAGAGTCGGGGAGGAAAACCCCCCTCCGGCACCCACTCACTCTTTCTCTCTTTCTCTTTCTCCCTTGCCTCCTCTCATCTCTCTCTTTAGCGGGTGCGGGTGTCAGCTTCAGCGTCGGGGAGGGAAACCCCCCTCCGGCACCCACTCACTCTCTGTGATCTCTCTCTCTCTCTCTCTCTCTCTCTCATCGATCGAATTTGGGTGGGGTTCAGATGAACTCATTAAGAAATTTGGAGCATATTTGAGTGGCTACTTCTTCTTCTTCTTCCTCTTCTCTTCCCCCTCTGTTGCATCCCGCTTCTCTAAATCTCTTTCTATAGTACATCAGGTCCGTGCATGTTTCGGATTGAACACTAGAGTCTGTGCATGTTTCAAGACTTAGCATACATCAGGTCCGCGCATGTTTCGGATTGAACACTGAAGTCTGTGCATATAATTCATGCTTGGTTGAAGTCTGTGCAATTCAGAGTCCGTGCATTTCTCAGTCTTTGAGAGGTTAGGTCCATGCATATTCTTATAATGTCCGTGCATGTTTCCTTTCAGCGTATCAATGTCCGTGCACATTTGTTCAAGTGCTCTATCAAGTCCATGCAAATCTGGTATTTGTCTGAATGTCTCGTGAATAACTAATGCTGACGAAGTATTTGTTATGTTGTCAGGGACTAGAATTAAAAAAGAGATCCAGAGAATCAAGAGCTAGGTTGGTAAGGTTAACCGAACCAATGATTGGTACATGATCCAAGGCAGACCGTCCTAGAAAGAAATTGCCACGTGGACTCTCTTTTCTATCTAGATTCTGACACGTCGCTAACATCTTCGAGAAACCTCTTGGCAGGAATGAGCTCTCCACTCACCCAATGTGTGAGCTCGTGTGTCCCAGATCTGAAGATATATAAAAAGGCCTCCTCTGCGATTAAAGCATAGTGAGCGATTAGAGAAGATACAACGGAGAAGAAAAGAAGAAGAAGAAAATGAGAGTTGGAGTAGAGAGCTGAGGAGAACAGAGAATGCGAGCAGCAGGAAACAAAGAGAAAGAAAGAGAGACGAACTAAGAGGAGAATAGAAAGAAGAAGAGAGAGCTTTGCCTGAAGATCTGTTTATTTCTTGACTCGTGGATCAAATCTAGAGTCACTGTGCTCCTTGGAGCTACATTCTAGTTGTCCTTTATTTTTTAGTTTTTCATTTGTTCTTTCCATTTTCGTTAAGTGTCTTCCGATCCTCTGGTTTGAGGTCGGGTTCCTCCTGTGAACTCAGGAGAAGGGAGACTTGGTGTCTCCGGTTTGTAAGTGACTGGGTGTCACTTGTGGTTTCCCTCTGGGTTTCAGAGGAAGGGAGACTTGGTGTCTCCGGTTGCAAGTGACAAGGGGCCAAGCCGAACGGATGAATTAATCTATTTGTTCAAGTGTAAACTGCAGGGGCAAAGAAGGAGGAAAAAGAAAAGAAGAGAACAAACACACAAGTACACAAACCATAAGTGCTCAAACTCAACAAACTCAGGTAACAAAATGTCATATCTATATATATCTGTCAAAATGAGTACAAGTATATGAAAGGTGGAGGGATACAAAATCTCTCTCTAACTCTCGCCTCCCCCCTCCTCTCTCTGTCTCTCTCTCTCTCCTCCCCTGTCGCCTCGACGACGAGCTCGCGGTGGAGGCATCGACCCCCGTGCTGCACTCAGAGCTGAGCTTCGTACCGCCTCCTCTGCCTGCTGGTGCAAAGAAGAGCCTGTGATGTACGTCGTGCTGGCGAAGGCGTTGGAGTGCCCCGCCGCTCAGGCTCACTCTCGCCCACGCTGTAGCTGCTCCTCTGTCACCCGTAGCCTCTCCTGGACTACGGTGAGCTGTGCTCTAATGGTCGTGAGCTCTGTCCTCTCTCGATCCAGCTCCTCGCGCTCCCTGGCGCGCTCTCTCCGCCCTATCTCGAGGTGGATACGGAGGTCCTGAACGTCCCTGGGCAGATCATCCCGCTGTCCCACCGCTGCTGTAAGGCGCGCCACCTCCTCCTCCAATTTCACGACCCACTGGTCACGGATGGCGAGGTCCGCCCCAGCCAAGGCAGCCCGGGTGCTCGCATCCTGTAGCTCTGCCACCTGCATTTTAATCAAGTCAACTATCAGTTTCAAGCTTCATTTCAACATTAACATAATTGAAATTAAATGATGTTAACTCACCCGTGCTGCATGGTCGCGCTCTGTCTCCTGTGAGCCCCGCGCCTGCTCTAGCTCGGTGATCCGTCCGTCGCGGGAGGCAATCTCGGAGCGCACTACTGATAGCTGCCTCTTCGCCTCGGTCAGCTCTGCTGCCTGCATCACATTACATCATTATTAATCTTTGAAAAAAAGGAAGAATACATGAATTTTTGAAAAAAATAAAACTCACCAGCGCCTGGCGGTCATGGCGGTAAAAACTTTTTTATTTTATAACAAAATATTACATTGTGTTATAATTAGTTACATCAATATTTTAATTAACAATGCAAACTCATTGTAAAAACCCTAACCACTTCTCACCCGCACCGTGCCGACTCCCTCGCCCACACAACTCCTACATCCCGCTTCTCTCTCTCTCTGATTCCCTCCACATTCTCAACCAGTGCGTGATTCGTATCGATCTCCTAGAACTCAACCTGCGCGTGATTCCAGCCTCCTCCGCATCATCGGAAGCCAACCGCACGCCGTCGCCAGTGGGATCGCGGTGTCTGCCCCGTCTGCACCCTCGCTCACCCCCTCTTGCCGACCGCCGATCGAGGACACTTGCTCCGCCTCCTGCGCCCTTTGGAGTGTACGACGAGTGCAGCCCAGAACGACCTCGGTAGCATCGACGATCTCGAAGACAAGGAGAACTGGTGCTGCAGCTTCTTTCTTCCCAGCCGGAGACCTGTACAACTTTCTGTTCAAGGCCGGTTTCGAGCTTGTTCGTTCTCCCTCGATGACCTCTAAAACATCTGGCAACTTTGACATGTATGTGTTCGTAGAGTTCATTCTTTCTTTCATTTAGCTTTCTCGCTGGATCGCTTGCTCGCTTGCTCTTTCTTTCCCATGATCAGGTTTTAGACGTGGGGACCGTTAGACATTGATGCTTTTTGGCACAGTTTTCTTTGAAGGGTTTACGGGGGCTGCTTTGACTGTGTACATCACAAAGAATTTTCGTTTATGTTCTTCCAGAAACTGATATGAGATGCTAGGTTCCATTCTGTTTCTTATAGAACTCTGGCCTCCCAAGATCGCCGTGCACTCTGGCCTCCCAAGATAGCTGCCCAGGTTCGCCGAGGGTCGAGTTGGCCGCCCAAGTTCGCCTTCCAAGTTCATTGTCGAGGATCGAGTTGGCGCCGAGGATCGCCTCCCAAGTTCGCCGCCCGCCCAAGATCATCGCCCAGCTCGCCCTGCCCTCTGGCCACCCAAGATCATCATCCTCGATCACCGCCTAGGATTGCATTGGTCTGCAAAGGAGATGTGGGATAAGTTGGAGGTCATATACGAAGGAACCTCGCAGGTGAGAGAGACCAAAGCTAATCTACTAGTCTCAGAATATGAAGCTTTCAGAATGAGGCCCAGCGAGACCATTACAGAGATGTACGTACGCCTTACGATAATCACCAATGGTCTCAGAAGTTTGGGGAAGACCTATACTGATTACGAGATTGTGAGAAAGATTCTACGATCTCTGACTCCTATCTGGCATACCAAAATAACAGTCATTAAGGAGTCGAGAGATTTGTAGAACATGAAGGTGGATGAACTGATTGGTTCATTGATGACGTATGAAATGAACCCGTCAAAGATTGAAGAGCTGGAGAAGAAGAAGAAGCCAATTGTGCTGAAGGCCAGTGCTAGTCAATCAAGCCAATCCAATCACAGTGGATCATCGAGCGATCAAAGCCTCTCTGGATCAGATTTTGAAGGAGATCAGCTAGAAATGATAATTAAAGAGTTCAGAAGGTTTCTCAGGAAAGAAGGATAAAATTTCAACAGAAGACAATATAGTGGCAGGAGACACAACAGGTGTAAATCGAACCCTACCAAGAAAATTGACACTAATATTTGCTATCACTACAGGAAGGTGGGCCACATGAAGGCAGATTGCCTCAAGCTCCAGAAGCCTAAGGAGAAGGCAAAGAGGAAGAATGCTAAAGGGAAAGCCATGGTGAGTACTTGGAGCGATGAGGACGAGGGCACCTTGAGCTATACCTCGGAGAGTGAAGATGAAGGAAAGCTAATCTGTTTGATGGCTAAAGATGATGTAAAGGAAGAAGACTCTGATGAGGTATCCTCTCCCTTTGAGCATTATACTATTTCTGATTAGGAGAATGCTTATGGCAATTTGGTAAATAAAGTAGATGACATCAGATAGGAAAATAGGCATTTGAAAAAAAAGGTCGATTCACTCATGAATGACACAATCATGTCAGATAAAATTACCTATTTACAAATTAAAAATGATAGGTTGAAAAATTCATTTGCTGAATTTGATGATGTAAAGCATGATGGGACAAGACGAAGGACGGTGCCTATGTACGGAGGTCTCTGATGAGACGTTGACATTAGATATGGTGATCCCTGGTCTGCGACTAGCAAGGGAGGATTCCTCGTAAGTCTGAGTCGAGTGATGTGAGGACCGAGGAGAGATCCTGTCATGTGGTTTTGATGTGCTTCCCTGAGAAGGTAGAGTTGATGTGAGGCTCGAGATCGGTTGTGGTGTCCGAGTGAGGTTTGGCTTGAGTTGTGGCATTGGTCTGTGGGAGAGTCAGTGGATGGCCTGTCAAGATTTGGAATGTGTCCTTCAGATCTGGTGCAAGACCAAGAAAGAAGGAAGTAGCTGAGCAAGTCAAGGTTTCCCGTTGATGCGTATTTGGTGACCTGTGGATGGTCTTTCATAGACAGAAGACACTGGTTGTTGGGGCTCAAGAATGGTGAGAGTCGTGTGCCAGCGAGGCCTTAGGTGGCTGATTATAATGTGTGCCTTTCCCTGGATTGGATTTGGGGTTGTGAGAACTTTGTCTTCTGGCAGAGTTGGCCGTGTTGCTGAGGGCGTTGTTTGGCTTGCCAGGTGTAAGCTGGTGGAAGCTCAGTGTTGGTCGTCCTTGGTGCAAGGTGTGGGATTGATCAGCGAGCTGTAAAGCTGGCATCTGGTTGGTCCGCCGGGCGTGGGCATTACCGGTGTTGATTCCCATGATGTGGAGCACGTGTCCTCGGTGAGCGAGATCGTGCTGGTGTCAGCGGTGTTGTGGTTGGTTTTCGTGTTGGCTGAGTTGACGCCAGACTTGTACTTCTTGCATGTGCCTACTCTGATGATCGATGTGTCTTGGGTTATGAGTGAGGCATTGTCCGTGATCATTGTCTGGCCACGTCCCTCAGGATCGCAGTTTTTACAAATATCGAGGTTTGGTTGGGGCTCTAACGACGTTGTTAGGTGGTTTATGGCATTCTCCCCTTGTCGCTTGGTGCTTGTCCTGAATTTCGTGGGCAAAATTCTTTTAAGGAGGGAGGGCTGTAATGCCCCGAATTTTTCAGGTATTATTCAGATCTCGACTTGGCGCGCAGTGGGGGTTATGCGGTCTATCGTGCGACCGCATAACCCAGGTGTAGCCAAGGTCCAACCGTCCATCCCCTCCGATTTCGATCAGTTGCTCAGTGCACCGGGGTGTGCGGCTAGGGGCTAGTCGCATGTCCCATTGTGCGGCCAGGGGTTAGCCGCACATCTCTTGGTGCCATTGGAGGACGTGCGGTCCCGGTGGGTCCGCACATGCCTTGTGCGGCAAAGCTCTAGCCGCCCTTCCCAAGGTGCAGCTAGGGACCAACCATTCTTATGTTTCACCGTTGGGGTGATGAAAGGCCGAGCTGGACCGTTCATCTCACCGTGCAGCTAAGTGTTAGCCGTTCAACGTTTGTGTGGCCTGGTGATAGTTGCATGTCTCTCCGTTTGATTCGGGGGTTGTACGGTCCGTGCATGGCCGCCCATCTCTTGGTGCAGCCCCTGTCTCGCCGCACGTCCCTAAGCGACCCAGTGTGGACCGTTCAAGGGGTTGGTTGAGCCAACATTTTCTTCTTGACCGATTCGAGTCCCAGGTGTTGGTGTTCTCGACTTGTGCCACTCTGTGTTGGCACACGTGCGGTGAGGGTTCCCTGTGCGTTATCAGTTTGCTTTAGTGGGTTGTCCCATGATCGTTCGAGTGTCGTGTTGGACTCCGGTCAACCCGGTTGTGACCCAGTGGTCGACTTTCGGTCTCGTGAGTGTCCCAGACACCCCGGAGGTTTCGTGCCCATGTTTTGATGTGTCCGTGGGTTCCGTGTTACCATGGTTTGGACCTAGGGATTAGGCTAGATTGACGGCGTGGTACCATCGCGTTCAACAGTCTTGACCCGAGTCATGTGACTCAAGGACCGTTAGTTTAATAGGTCTAGTGGGCTGTCTAGAGTTGGTGGCCTCGAGCCACCAGTTACTTCACGTCACTCGCGATGGGTGCATGCGTGGTTTTCTGTGTTCATGTTTAGTGAACCCCCACTAGTCGTAGCTTTCATGCACACGCGGGTGCAGACCCACCTAGGAGTGGTGGAGAGCGTGACCCGGGGGGGGGGGCGAGCCACAACGCCCGAATCCATCCCGGTCTGACCCTTGGGGGGCTGAGGCTGAGTGCCGGGGTCGTGGAGGGCTTCTGTCAAAGCTACAGGAAGGCGAGGCCTTTGTTGAGTCGACCAGGGATCTGGTGGCAGTGGGCCACAAGCGCTGGTGGTCATCTGGAGGTCAGCCCGGGGTGCGGTACCTTCGTCTCTACGGTGGGTGCTGCTTCGGCTCTGTTAGGGACAGCAGGACAGCGGGTCAGAGTTGGGGCCACCACGAGCTCGAACGGAGGTTGCCGGGGGTGGGACCAGCTTTGAGACGACCAGAAATGACCAGAGAACAATTCGTAGAAGCCCGATGCCGCTCAGTGGTCAACGGCGGTCACTACAGCTCGGAGTTTAGGCCTGGTCCAAACTACCCCTATTTGGAATAGAGTCCTAGATGGCTCTTGCAGAAGCTGCTCCAAGAGCTCCCGGACTTCGATCGAGGTGGGGTTGGCGTTGACACGACTGTGGTCGAGGCAGCTTCGATGCAGAATAAATGGTGCCATGAACAGAAGTCGGAGAAGAAAGCTCTGATCAGAAGAGTGAGGGCCTATCTAACCTGGGCCTGGCTGGACCAGTCTGCGTGCTTTGACGACGTCGGCTGGAATCGGGTGCTCTGGAGGGAGATTGACCTCCTTCTTCTTGGAGGCGATGGGGGATTCGTAGAAGTATGTCTCAGCCAAGTTTTGCTCGAGGAATCACAAGGGGGAGGCCGAGGGAGCTTCTGCAATGAGCCTCTGGTTGTCTGCCTGGGAGAAACTACACAGGTTGCCAAGAATCGCTTCTGCGGATAGCCCCGAGATCAGAAGAAGGCGGGACTACTCTCATTGCGAAGCTAATAGGAAGATGAATCCGCCGGTATATGGTACGCCCCCTGAAGACTCACGATGACAACACTGCAGCCTCTGCAATCTGCTGGTACACTACTGCCTGTGAACTGGGATCAGCTTGTGGATGAAGATGGGTGTGGTGGTGGGGATGGGCAGCAAGGAGGATGTGTGGGGTCTGGCGATGGACCGCAAGGCTAGGGGCGATCGTGTGATAGATTGCTAGCCATTTCTGACCGTTGCATCCTCGGGGCACGTGTTTCTGACCTTTGGGAGTCACGTGTCGGCAAGCGGCCAAGGGCATGACCGTTTACCATTGCCTTGCAGTCCAAGGAGGACCGTTTGGCTTTCCAAGCGGTCTGGCGATAGACCGCTAGGCCTTGCAGTGGCTCGATCCCTTGCGATCTTGGGTTTGACCGCTAGGCTGAGCCTTGCGGTCCAGCGATAGATCGCTAGGCTGAGGGGCAGTCCTAAGTGGACCGCCGTTCCATTTTTCGTTCGCCTGATGATTCCCGAGAGTCGAGTCTCACCTCCAGTGACACCTCCACTAGTCATAGCCTTCTTATGGCACGCGTATGCTGACCTACCCGGGAGTGGTGGAGTGGCTTACCTGAGAGAGACGGTTGTTAGGCTGGTTACCGTAGGGCCCTCGCGCGCAGCCGAGTCCGGGCTTCGGGGGAAGAACCAGCTAGAGGATCTAACCTAGGACGCATGGTTTGTGTGTGCACACATGATTGGGGGCGTTGGACCCGTGCTGACTAGCGTGACCTCAGCTAGTTCTTGATCGTGGTAGTGGTTACTGTTATGTCTCTATCTCCGCCTGGGGTGTCGCAGCGAGACACTGAGGCGTGGTGTAAGCCGTCAGGGGATGCATCCACCTTTGCTTCTAGTGGGTGGTGCTCCTGTCTCTTAGCAAGTACAGACTCGTGTTTTGGCAGACTTAGGTTGTTTGTACGGCACGATTAGATATAGAGAGCTTTTTTTGTTTATTTATTAATGTTTGTTGATTCTGCCATATGTTCGTTAGGTAGCGTTGCCTTCCGTGTTTGTTCGTGTCTTTTCACATTGTTTCTTTCATGCGAGGTGGGGGTCCACGGGATCCCTACTGAGCCTATGAAATGAGACTCACCCCTGTATTTTTAGGTGAGGCGGGGTCGTCGGGAGGCGCGTTCGAGGTTCTACGCGGTCCTTTCGGCCAGGGTTAGTCACCAGTTGCTTCACGTTCAACGGTCTTGACCCTGAGTTTCGTGACTCAAGGACCGTTAGGTTAATTGGTCTAGCGGGCTGTCCAGAGTTTGGTGGCCTCAGCCATTGATTACTTCGTGTCACTCGCGATGGGTGCATGTGTGATTTTCTGTGTTCACCTCTGTGACCCGTCCACTAGTCGTAGCTTCTATGGCACGCGTGTGTCGACCCACTAGGGGCACTAGTGTGGCGTACCCGAGTTAGACGGTGAGTAGGCTGGTTACCGTAGGGCCCTCACGTCCCGTCGAGTCTGGGCTGGTGGGGGAATTACTAGCTAGAGGACACACCTAGGGTGTCTGGTCTGAGTGTGCATACGAGGCTGAGGATTTAGACCCGTGCTGACGAGCGTGACCTCAGCTAGTCCTTGTTTCGTAGTACTTCTAGTTACTGAGTGTGTCTTTGTCTCCACCTGGGGCATGGTAGCTAGACACTTGTGACGTGGTGTAAGACATCAGGTGACGCATCAGGTCATTCTTCTAGTGGGTGGTGCTCCCATCACGTGATGTAAGTTGTCGTGTTCCAGGTTTTCGTTTCTAGTCTGCGAGATAGGGTTTCAGGTGTTGTTTTTGAGAGTGTTCCCGGAGTTGAGATCTGGGGTCTCTGGTGAGCGTAACTGAGGGTTTTCCCTACACAGCTTTGAGTTTACAACGGTGAGGTCATGACTGTGTTCTAGACTACGAGGTTTCAGCTTGGACCCTTTAGGGAGAGCAGGCCTTTGCGACCGAGGCGTCGTGTCATTTTCCTAGTAGTGTGGCTAGGGTGGTTCGTGTCTGGTCGTCCCCCGACCGTGGGATGGGGATGTCGGGTGTGTGACTTGGTTCTCCCCCGACGGGAGACTGGGTCATGTTTTCCAGTATGGTAGGAGTAGCTATAGTGCCGAGTTTTGACCAGCCACCGGTTTGCTGTTCCTGCTGTTCCTGTTGTTCCTTCTGTGGCTAGCGTAGCTTTCCTTTTCGTCATTATTTTCTCGGTTGGGATTCCGCGGGATCCCTACTGAGCCAGTGATAGGAGACATTTTTATCTTGTTGGTCGCACGTTGTCTTGCAGGTCAGCAGCCATCCAGCATGAGGCCCACTCTTTCTGGCCGGCCAGAAAGAGTGGAGGTTGAGGTCCCACGGTTTGGAGGTAGGCGGAGTAGAGCGGTTGATGGTCGTCCTTCCAAAACCTTGAGCGGCTGATTCTCGACCGTCCAGCCTCGTCCTACGGCTGATCCAGAACCGTACTACTGCCAGCTTGCTTCATCCTGCGTTCCATTCCAGTGTTGGTAGGCGGCCTGAAGGGAGCCGCACAACTATTAGGCGATTGGTCGTCGGCTGTTCATCCTTCCAGCGCTAAGAAAAGGCGAGTGTCTCTCCCCCTTTCTCAAGACACGGCGTGTCTATCGCGTCCGGGGTCTTGAGTGGTGATCACACAGGTTCTGTCTCCACCTTACTCTTCTGATTTTCTCAATTCTTTCATGCTTTCCTAGTCATGAGGAGCAAAAGGTGGTCTTATTTCATTGCCGGCACCTTTGAAAAGGAAAAGTCATTTTTCCAATCTACAGTCGCGAGGGCAACTCAGAGAGCAAAGAGTTACGACGGCCTTCACAGAGCTTGCAGAGGTTACGGTTGTGACGATTCGCCAACTTCCGTTTCCCCCTGAGTCATCTAGCTCAGTGTCTTCTTCTTCCTCCTCTAGCTCTCCCGGATGCTCTATGGCAGACCAACATCCCGAGGCCGAGGTGCAAGAGGTTGAGCGGGATCCTAGGGCTTTTACGGTGCTGGCAGAACCTCTACGCAGTGAGCTGTCTGAGGATGAGGTGAAGCGGCTGGAGGGTCGGTATGGGCTGCCCTGAAAGTATTACTTCTCTCCTGCGGAGACTCACGAGTCCAGTCTGGACACTTGCACCGGCCTCTTCTATTCCTCCTCTTGGCCTGGAAGTGTGGGTTCTGCCTTCCACTCCATTTCTTTGTTGCCGCATTGCTTCAGTTCTACCAACTGGCTCCGGTCCAATTGGTCTGTAATTCTTATACCTTCATATTCTCCTTCATTTTCCTTTGTCATTTGTGCAGGGTTGAGCCTTCGTTGGACCTCTTCCATGCGTTTTTTGAGTTGAAGGAGCATACCCATGTGGGTAAGGACTTCTTCTATCTTCAGGCGAAGAGGGGGAGGAGTTGCGTAACCCTCTCTGCCAAGGACTCTTCCCACAAGGGCTGGAAGACTTAGTATTTCTGGGTGGGCGTGGCCTTGGACATCGGGTCTTGGAACTTCCCGTTGGTGCCCAACTTTCACCCAAACATTCCTCCAAAGTGTGCTGTGATTTCCCCAAAGGTGGAGAAGAAGGCTACCCTTCTTCAAGAGAATCACCGATCCACCGTCGAGTTGTTGACTTAGGCCAACATTGAGGAGTATCCCTCTCGGACGGTGATGCCTCTAGGCAAGAGCTTCAGGGCCTTGTATTGATGTTGGGTCAAATTAGCAAGTTTCTTTCTGATGGTACTCCTTTCTTTTCTCAGATTCGAGGCGCATGGCTGATGAGGGGGCGTCGTCGGCCGAGGTGGTGATCATCGACGAGGAGGAGACACCTACTCCCAGCAGACCTCAAGCATCTGGGAGTTCCTCCCGTGCTCAGGATAAGGGCAAACCGATTGCTCGGGATAGAGCTTCCGAGTGTCACGGGGCCAAGCACAATGATCCAGTGGAGAAGATGCTACGGTCCTCAAAGAAGGCCGTGGCTGCTGAAAGGAAAAGGGCAAGAAGGGCGGAGGCCGCTTGCTCGGTCGAAGGAGACGCTCAATTAGCTCTCTTGTCCATTGAATCAGAGGGGGCCGCCACTGTCGGAGGTGTCACGGTCGAGGCAGATGCATCCCGAGCGGAGGTGGCTGGTGCTGGGTCGCCTGTCGAGGCTGAGCAGGCATAGGGCGGTGGGATCCGCTCTGAGCCGATGGAGGATGAGGGGTCACGAGGTGAGGCGAACCAATCCCAACTGATCGAGGCTGCGGAGGTGCGGAGGAAGCGGCTCAAACCGAGGAAGTTCTGTGGGCCCCCAGGAGTGGGGATACCCGGGGGGGATTCCCCAATCCTGGTCATCCCAGTGAGGACCCTCCCTCCCACGGTGGTCACCTTCGCTGTCCGAGCGTCCTTGTACTGCAGGTGCCATTGCGGGACCTCGGAGGTAGTTCAGGGAGGTCTCGGGTGTAGTTCCCCTTCCGTGCTTCTCGAATGAGTGATAGAAGGCAGTTTGATCATGGCCCAGCTAGGGGCCAAAATGACCGATCTGTTCACTCGGGTGAACTCGGAGAGGGAGTCCCTAGCCTGGGCCTGTGGCATGTCTGACTGAAAGATCGAGCACTTAGATCTCAACCTTGAAGACCTTCGGTGGGAGGTGGCCTCACTCAAGGCGCAAGAGGATTCGAGCCAAAAAGAGACTCGGGAATCGACCAAGCAACTGGTTTAGGACCGCTACATGGTTGAGCTGAAAGATAGGGTCCTGGACGCGGAGCGTAAAGTGTAGGCCCAACGTGCCGAGTAGTGGAAGGCCGAGCGTAAGGAGCTCGAGGGCCGAGTCTGAGAGGCCGAGCGACAGCGGGCGGAAGCCAAGGGCGCGTGAGCCGAAGCTGAGAGGGGGCAGACCAAGGTAGAGCGGAGGCCAGCCGAGCTTGAGGAGAAAGTGGAGCTGGCTGGATTGGAGGCACTCGAGCAATACAAATGCTCAGAGGGTTATCGGGCGGCACTCTAGAAGGCTACCTTTGCCAGCTACAAGCCTGGCTACTGTCGAGGCCTACGGAAGGGGTTTTCCAAAGGCTATCGTCGGGTGACCTCTCTGGCTCATGAATAGGCACACGGAGAGCTCGAGTTTCCTTCTGGACAATGCTAGGACTCGAACGAGGATACTACAGATTCTTCCTTTTCATCGTCGAGCATAGGCAGAAGTCGAGGTGCCTCCGTTTCGTCCGAGTGATCGTCAACTCTAGCAGCCTCGGGAGGGCACGCGATTGAGACAGCTCCCACGCCGGTGGGGTCAATGTCTGGACCGGCCATCACCGAAGGTGCAGGGAGTGGGTCGCTCGCTGCCGAGGATTCTTCATCTGTCGAGCTTCGTGATGGGCCCGAGGCTTGATGTAGATTTTTTTCTTTTTTCATCCCTTTCCTTTCTTTAGTATGGCCACGTAAAAACTTTTCCTTGGATGCACGAAGGCGGTAATAATAAATGCTGAATTGACTGTTCCATGCCTAAGTCGGTAAATATTCTGCCTTGGCGTCATGACCTTCTGCCTAAGCCAAGTTATACGGCGTCATGACTTCATGTCTAAGCCATTAAATATCATTGTCCGGCATCATGGCTTCCCGCCTAAGCCGGTAAATATTCTACCTTGGCGCCATGGCCTTCTGCCTAAGCCAAGTTGTATGGCGTCATGACTTCATATCTAAGCCGTTAAATATCTTTGTCCGGCGTCATGGCTTCCCACCTAAGCCGGTAAATATTCTGTCTTGGTGTCATGGTCTTCTACCTGAGCCAAGTTGTACGACGTCATGACTTCATGTCTAAGACGTTAAATATCATTATCCGACATCATGACTTTCCACCTAAGCCAGTAAATATTTTGCCTTGGCGTCATGACCTTCCGCCTAAGTCAAGTTGTACAGCGTCATGACTTCATGTCTCCATTAAATATCCTTGTCCGGTGTCATGGTTTCTCGCCTAAATCGGTAAATATTCTACCTTGGCGTCATGGCCTTCCGCCTAAGTCAAGTTGTACGGCATCATAACTTCGTGTCTAAGCCGTTAAATATCATTGTCCGGCATCATGACTTTCCGCCTAAGCTGGTAAATATTCTGCCTTGACGTCATGGCCTTCCACCTAAGTCTAGTTGTACGGCGTCATATCTTTATGTCTAAGTCGTTAAATATCCTTGTCCGACGTCATGGCTTTCCGCCTAAGCCGATAAATATTCTGCCTTGACGTCATGGCCTTCCGCCTAAGTCAAGTTGTACGGCGTCATGACTTCATGTCTAAGCCGTTAAATATCTTTGTACGGCATCATGGCTTCCCGCCTAAGCCGGTAAATATTCTGCCTTGGCATCATGGCCTTCCGCCTAAGCCAAGTTGTACGACGTCATGACTTCATGTCTAAGCCATTACATATCCTTATCCGACATCATGATTTCCCGCCTAAGTCGGTAAATATTCTGCCTTGGCGTTATGGCCTTCCACCTAAACCAAGTTGTACGGCGTCATGACTTCATGTCTAAGCCGTTAAATATCCTTGTGCTCCTCCGCCCTTACGCGCCTTATAATTCGGACCTCCTCCATGGTGACCCATATCTTCTTCAAGTGGAGTTGGCGCTCCTCTACTGGGTTGTCCCCCGCCCTTGGTCGGGGAGCTCGTGACTTGGGTTGTAACAGGGGACCCTGAGTTGCCGCCGATACGGCAGGCTTCTTCTTCTTCGCTCCGTTCTCCCGAACTTGTCGGAGGAGCTCGAAGCGGTTGGAGGTGGGAATAGTCGGGACGTGACGATCCCGAGGCAAGATCGGCTCGCCTCTATCAAGTCGAATGCGGATGTCTCTGACAATTATAGTTTTGCCAGAGCGAGATGGTACCGCTACAGGCTGTGCACCCTTGCGGTTACGACACTGCCCCCGTTGAGCAGGAGCGGCGCTGGCGACGCCTGCCATAGGCTTGGCGTCATTGTGGTAGCGACACTGCCCCGTTGAGCAAGAGCAGCACCCCTGAGGGTGGCCGTTGTGGAACTGGTGCCGTTACGATGACGACGCTGCCCCTGTTGTGCAGGAGCAGCACTTACAGTAATCTGGTTGACCGAGAAAACTCGGCCATTTACTGAGACGAAGGGTCTGACACACCTGGTCTGTGGAGAGTTGGCCAGGCGGGCCCGGCCAGTTGCTACAGTAGAGGGCCTGACACCCTCAGTGGTTGCCTTGTAGATCGGACTGACCCGGTTAGCTGGTGGGGCCGAGGGCCTAACACCCCCGACGGTTGTCTTCTTGACCAGGCGGACCCGGCCAGTCACTGAAGCCGAGGGCCTGACACCCCCGACAGTGGTCTTGTTGACTGGGCGGACCCGGCAAGTTGTAGAAGTGGAGAGCCTAACACCCTCAGTAGTTGTCTTCTTGGTCGAGCGAACCCGGCCAGTTGCTGAGGCGGAGGGCCTGACGCCCTCAACGATCGTTGCTGCAGGCGCGACTGAACTGGCATCAACCACCAGTACAACGCCTAGGAAGAAGGGCGAGCCGACGACCGCTGGGAAGTCGCCGAAGACGAATGGGGTCGCCAGGTATCCGAACCTGGCGTGTCGCAGGAGGGGGATCTTGGGGTGGGGGTTAAGCTCTTACAACCAAAACTACCTCCGCACAGGGAGGGGCCTTCAGCTGGCCAAGCGGGGAGGGGGAAGAAGAAGACAAGAGCTTCAAAGAGTGTTGGAGTCGATTCTGTCCCCTCTCAGGAACCAAGGACAGACAGTTGCTACTAGAATTGTTGTGGTTGCTCCCGAACTCCTTGGTCAGCGGGACTAGTGCCAAAATTTCGTAGGTTGACCCAGGAAGGTGTTGAAATTTTGGTAGGAGCTTTGGAAGCCAGCGCTGGTCGGGGTGGGACTGGAAGTAGAGGCTCTGTTCTCTGGTTTGGACTGTCTCAGCACTACAGCATCAAGAAGATGAAGCCACCACGAGCTGCCCCGAACTTCAAATTGAGCGTGGTCGATGGCGTTGGAACCGTTGACGAGTTGCCTTCGAAACGTGACCCATGGGAGTGCCAGTCGATGTTGGAGTAGGTTGCAGCAGCCCAAACAATGACAGGGTATTAGTTCAGTCCTAGGGAAGACAGAACTGTGCACCCTGGGGAGAAAATGGGGAAGAATTCGCTCGGGTTGACGAATGGAGTGCTGCTTCTTGGAGGAGGAGGTAGACTCGCAGTAGAAGGTCCCGGTCGTACCCTGCCTTCAGATCTTCAAGAGAGCAGGCGTGGCAGCTTCTGCAAGCCGCCTCTGGATGCTGATCAGAGCCCTTCTGCGCAGTCGCAATAGATTACTTGTCCCGGACAGCCACGAACTCAGAATGAGACGAGATGACCGCCGTTGCGAATAAGGCTCGAAGACGCTTCCAAAGGTAGCCTTGCGGCTCCTGAATCACCTAGATGACATCTCAGCTTCCTCTACAATCTATTGGTTCTCTACTACCTCCGAACTAAGAACTGCAGATTGAAGATGATGGGGGAAAATGGGGTTTATGGGAGGGAAAGTAGGGTGGATAGGTATGGGGGTGTACCCTAGCTATGAGGGGGTCTTGGAGGGGCTGTTCCAAGGTATGGGAGGGGGAGAATGAGGGCTGGAAGGGGGGGCAATGAGCGGGATCACCCTACCCGACTATGGGGAAACGGATATCAATCGCAATGATTGACGCCTTTTTGCGAAGGCGTAAATTAAAAGACGCCCCTCAGATGGGCGCTAATTATGAAAATGACGCCAACAATAAGGTCGTCAATTGACTGAGACTTCCGGCAACCGAATCCTTCTCGAAAATAAAACCACCAGAGCCTTCCCTTTTCGATTCGAACTGCAATTGCAGCACCTGAAGCACTATAAAAGGGGCCTTTCTGGGGCTCGGTTGTGCATCCAACAGAGAACCACCGAAAGCCTTCTTGCCATAGAAACCATACCACTCCACAGGGCTACTTTGGTTGCAGGAACAGAGGAGTGGAGGTACACAACGATGGAAGGAACAATGCAGCGCCCCTTAAAGAAATCCAAAGTGTCTTTTGCAAGGATTAATGAAATTGAAGGCCACATAAGCGGGAGGATAGCTACAAATCAAGTAAGTTTTTTAAAGATTCCTTCTTATCTTCCCTTTCTTCTCTTCTAATCTTATTCCTTCCATTCATTCTTCTCCTCTTTTTATTTTCTATTTTCAGGATTACCCCACTATCCCCGGGGCAAGGAGATACACCAAAATAAAGTGGCTCCCCCTCCTCCTCTCTAAACTCTCCTTAGACATGAGGGCTTATCTCTCTAAGTGGCACCTCTTAGGCCTAGTGACTCATGCCAAGTACTATAATGATGTTCACTTGGATTGGGCTGCCATGGGAGCTCTCATAGAAATTTGGCACCCTTCCACCCCACACATTCCTCTTCTCTACCTTTGAAGCTACAATCCTCTTAGAAGAAGTAGAGATGCTTATAGGATTGAAGAGGATGAAACAAGGAGATGAGGAGAAGATGGCTTCCATACCAAGGGGAATTGGAGCACAAGAGATGCTCTCAAGCTTAATCCCAAGTTCAAACATCATCAACCAAATCAAGGTTGCCAAAGGAATTAACCTCATGAAACTTGCCTCATGGGTCTATAAGAGGATGAATGAACCCAAGGAGGAAGAGTTGGAATATTTAAGTAGTACATGAACTACGCCTCACGCAGGAGGGGTGGACTAGGGGCGGGGAAATCAAGGTTACATTCAAACACTACCTCCACGCAGGGAGGGGCGCTAAGCCGGCCAGGCGGGGAAGGGGAAGGCCTTAGTAAGATCGAACAAGTGGACAACGTCGTTCTGCCCGTTCTCTGGAACAGGGGACAGACAGTTGGAGTTGATGCTACTGCGGCTACTTCAGAATTTTGCTGATGATGAGACCAGTTGGAAAATCTTCGTAGTTGGTTCGGGATGACGTCTGAATTTTACCGAATTCCCTGGTTACTGGTGCTGGTCGGGGACAGGCCGCACACAGGGTCCCAGAGTGCTGGTTCTAACAGAAAATGTACCTCAGCAGTAGGAAGAAGAGGCCTCCAAGAGTGCTCCTGACCTCTGAATCGAGCCTGGCTGGAGTCGTTGGAACCATTGATGAGTCTTCTTCAAAATGGAGCCTGCGGGGAGGTCGGTGGAGGTCAGAGTAGTTTGGGGTAGTTTGAGAGGTGAACGGGTGTCTGTTCAGTCCAGGAACGGGCAGAACGGAACACCTGAGGGAGAAAATTTGGAAGATGCTCCTCCGGATGCCAAATGGGACGCCACTTTTTTCTGATGGATGTTGACTGCAGGTAGAAGCTCTTGGCCAAGCGGTGCCTCTAGAAGCCATGGATGTGGCCGTGGGAGCTCGAGGAAGTCACCTCAGATCACTGACCAAGCCTGATCTATGTAGTCGGGGAAGAATGGGTCCTTCGGGCAGTAGGAATGTCGGATGCTGGCAGGACCACCACAGATGTGAAGCTGCCTTGACGAGATTTCCGACGATGTATGGTACACCACCTGAAGATGCCCGAAGACTCTGGGGCAGGCTCTGCAACTCGTGCCTTCTCTGCTGCCAGAGAACTGAGAACTGTAGGTTGAAGAGGGGAGGTGGGGAATGAGGTAAATGGGCAGGGAAAGAGGGCGGATGAGTGTGGGGGAGACCCCTGGCTGTGAGGGGGTCTAGGAGAGGGTGTTCCAAGGTGTTGCGACATGGCCTATCTCGAGGAGGTAGAACTGCTCCATGAGCCCTTTTGCCTTGGCGTGGTAAGGAAGTAGTTCGGGCTTCCGGACATCAAACTGTCCCTGGACCTGTTTGACGACTAGCAGCGAGTCGCCGAACACTTGCAACATCTTGATCTCCATTTGCAAAGTGACTTGGAGACCGATGATCAGGGCTTCATACTCTGCTTCATTATTCGTGCAGGGTTTATTGATGCAACAAGATGTGTGCATCACTTCCCCGTCAGGAGATTTGAGGACGATGCCCGCTCCAGCCTGTACTCTAGCGCGCCCAGAAGGAGCTGTCTCTGTTCTGGAAGCCCCATCAAAGTATAACTGCCATACGGCCTGCTGGACCTGATCTGCTTCCAGTGTCTCATCTTCGGGCAACTCAGTGGCCAGTGGGGAGTCTTCAGGCACGGGATGCACTGTAAAGAAGTCCGCAACGGCTTGCCCCTTGATGGCTTTCTGTGGTATGTAGGTGATGTTGAATTCCATTAGTAGCACGGCCCATTTGCCGAGACACCCCTTTGGGACTGGCTGGGAGAGAATGTGCTTGACGGGGTCGGCCTGAGAGATCAGGCTCACTTCATGGGATAGCTTGTAGTGTCTCAGCTTCTTAACTGCGAAGACCAAGGCGAGGCAGACCTTCTCGATCAGAGTGTACTTGGCTTCTGCCCCCACTAACCTTCGGCTGAGGTAGTGGAGAGCTTGCTCCTTTCCCTTGTCATTGTTTTGGGTAAGCATTGCCCCCAGTGAGTATTCGGTAGCTGCTATATAAAGAATGAGCGGCTTGCCTTTGGTAGGTTCCCCCAGCACAGGCGGGGTCTTCAAATAATTCTTCAGCTGGTCGAAGGCGTGCTGGCATTCATCACCCCAGCTAAATGGTGCATTCTTCATCATTAGTTTGTGAAACGGCTGGCAGTGCCCTGACAGGTTGGAGATGAACCTGCAGATATAAGCTAGCCGCCCTTGCAGAGACCGGAGCTCTCCCAGATTCTTTGGAGGTGGTAGCTCCTGGATGGCTCGCATGCATGCCGATCCATGCTTGTTTAGCGTAGTTAATGTCCATTTTTAATTTTTCCTAAAAATGTGATAATTAGTATTTTTAATTATCCATGGGCATCATATTTATGTTTTCTAGCTCTTATTGAGTGGTATGGATGCTGGGGAAGGTAGGTTATAGGTTTTTGTAGCGAACCCCATCGATTTCGGTCGACCGGGGGGTGGCTCAAACCGAACCAGCTCGCTGCCCAGCTCACATGGCGGTCATGCCAGTGACCGTTATGTGTATAACGCAATACACCTGGCGCATTATACTTCTTTAACGGACCACACTCAGTCCGTCGTTCACATGCATAAATTAGTTAAGTCGTTAGTATAACGCCCCTATGTATGACCGTTATAGTTGTGGAAAACTGTGGGTTTTTCATGTTCTGATGACCTTAACAGACCGCCCTCGATCCGTTATGTTCTCTGGGTCTTTAGGTTTTATAAAATAACTCAGGTGGCCATAGCGGACCAGTAGTGGCGCGTTATGTTACATAATGCACTATTCCTGATCCGTTATGACCGGTGTAACTAGAAGTAGATCGGATAAATATGACGGACCAGTTGAGGCACATTATTATTACCTTAACGCCCCTCACCTGATCCGTTATGTTATATGACGGGGTAGAGCTGATCCGTTATGTTATGTAACGGGGCAGAACTGATCCGTTATGCTCTATTATGCTAAGAGTAGTGAATCATGTCCTAATGCATTCTCCACTATGTTTAAGCTATTTTATGGATTAAAAACATATCTTTATGTCCCAGTAGAGTTACTTTTTCTTTCCTCGTGATGGAGCCACTAGTCGTAGCCCAGCGACGTTAGTGTCGGCCCACCCGGGAGAGGTGGAGGGGTGTTCCCGTCTAACGATTTTTAGGCTAGTTACCGTGGGCCACCGCCATTACCGTAGCATCCTACGGGGGCAAAAACTAGCTAGAGGCCTGACCCTAGGCAGGGGTCGGTGTGTGCACACGTGGTCAGAGGCTTGGACTGACACTGACGAGTGTTACTCTGACTTGACACGGCCCTTGGCGATGCCGAGCCGGCTTCACTTGTATTCGCAGTTTTGATTGCTTCTTCGAGGATGGTCCCGACTATCCTCCCGAGCTCTCAGGTCTTGCTTTAGCGGCTGCCCCTTGAGGCCGAGCATCTTCTTTGGACTCATCTCTTGTTCGGCTTCTGGCATTTTCCTTCTATTTCTTTCATTTCTTCTCTGTCGGTGTAGGAATATCCGACTAGAACTTAAGACCTGCAAAAGTAGAAGTCTGAAATTGTTAGGAATATTTTCAGTGTCAACAATATCCTGTCTTATGAACGTTATAAGTGGTTCTGAAGCAGGCCGCTGACGGGGTTCACCTATCCATAACTTGGCCTAGGATCTTCTTCACCGGGGTAGCCATGAAAGCCCACTCCCCCCTGAGGCTTTTAGCCACATGTTAGATAGTCGATTATATTTTTCCTCTTTATGTCTTACATCTTCCTTCCCACTGGTATCAACTGTCGATGGATCTCCATCTCCTGTCCTTGGCATTGGCACTATTTGTCTATCTCTCACTCTCACCCCTCCTAATGTGTTATATGTTCCTCAATTTCCTGTCAACCTTCTTACCACTAGTTGCTTAGCACGTGATTATAATTGTTATGTTATCTTCTTTCCTTCCTATTGTGTCTTTTAGGATCTTCAAACGAAGGCGACGATTGGTGGCGAGTGTGAGTATGGCGGCATGTACTACTTGACGGACCGACCGCCTGCTCCTCCTTCGGCTCTCGCTACAAATTCTCCATATCATTGGCATTGTCGTCTCGGTCATCCGGCGCCCTTGAAGCTTCGTCAATTTGTTTCCATTCCTTCCACTTTGTCTCAATTTCAATGCGATGCTTGTGAGCTTGGCAAGCATCATAAAGTGGTTTTTCCTTCTAGTGAAAATAAACGGAGTGCCTCCCCTTTTGATTTAGTTCATAGTGATATATGGGGTCCTAATTTTGTTGTCACAGTCTTTGGGGCTTAGATATTTCGTCGCTTTCATTGATGATCACTCTGAGATGACTTGGGTGTTTACCTTCCACACCTTAGAACACCCCCTCCCATACCCCCTCACAGCCAGGAGTCTTCCCCACTCATATCCACCCCCATTGCCATCCCATTTACCCCATTCCCCACCTCCGCTCTTTAACCGGCAGTTCTGGGTCATAGGCAACAGAGAACCAACAGCTTGCAGAGGTGACTGCAACTTCATCCCGGCATTTCAGGAGGCCCAAGTGGTACCGTTGGAAGCGTCTCTGAGTCTTCTTCGCAACGGAAGTCATCTCATCCCGTTCTGAGCTTGTGGCTGTCCGCGAGAGGCAATCTAGTCCAACTGCACAGAAGAGATCTGGCCAGCAACCTAAGGCTATTTACAGAAGCTGTCACGACCAGCCATCTGAAGATCTAGAGGCGGTGCTCGACTGCGACGTTCTACTACGAGTCTCCCTCCTCCTCCAAGAAGCGGAGCCCCATTCGGCCACCGGAGCGATTTCTTCTCCCTTTTCTCCCCAGAGTATGCAGTTCTGTCCACCCTAGGACTAAACTGACACCCTATCAGTGTTTGGATTGCTGCGGCCTGCTCTGACATCGGCTGGCACCACCGTGGGTCTTGTCTCGAAGGCAGCTCGTCAAAGGTTCCAACGCCACCAACCGTGTGCAATTCGGAGTTCGGGACTGTTCGTGGTGGATTCATCTTCCAGACACTACAGTGCTGAGAAGGTCCGAGTCAGAGAACTGAGTCCCTGCTTCCAGCTCCACCGCAACCGGCAATGACTTCCCCAGCTCCTGCCAAAATTCCAGCATCCTCCTGGGTCAATCCACGTAGTTTTGGCACTGGTCTTTCTAACAACGGAGTTCGGGAGCTTCCGCAAGAATTCCGGCATCGACAGTCTGTACTCTGTCCTGAGAAGGGACAAATTCGACTCCGACATTGTGTGAAGTTCGTGTCGTCATCTTCCCCCTCCCCGCTTGGCCGGCTGAAGGCCCCTCCCTGCGCGAAGGTAGTTTTGGTTGTAACCAATTAACCCCCACCCCAAGATCCCCCTCCTGTGTGAGGCGTAGTGTTGTAATCGCTTTAAGTGTCCTCTATCTGTCTTGCAGCGTTATTAAATTCCTCAATAACTTTTGTTCTAGCTGGAGGAAAATTAATATTGGGTGACCGATCTATTCACCCCCCTCTAGATCGCCCTTTAGCCGTTCAACAGGAACACGGTGATAATTAACGGTCTGCTAATAACCCACACCATCTAAATCAATCCAGACTCGCTCCCTGCAATGTGCTGACAGGTCCATCTCGATGCAAACCAGAGCTTCCGACGTATCAGTCATAGCAGCAGTTCTCTCATGAATGTGCAGAACCGTTCCAAAGTTGCCAGCTATAGAATGCAAACAATCTTGATGATACAGATTTGCCGGCAGGGCTAGAAAATCGATCCAGACAGGCACTATCGGTGGATCAGCTTCAAAATTGAAATCTGCAGTCCAACGAAAGAAATGAAATAGATAGCCTTTTATATACAAATTCTTCTGAATGAGAAGCTTCATAAAATCTGCTTCACAATCAAAGCAAAGGAGGAGATGCCGCGGGTTCAATTTGCTGATGACGAAGCCAGATGAGATTGCCAGCCGTTGCACTAAACAACTCTTGATGTCCAGAAACGCTGGCCGACCATATGAACACTTGGCCACAATTGCGAAGGACAAGAGGTGCAGAGACGCCTGGATGTCGGCCTTGGAGAAGAAGACCACCGGCTCGCCCCGATCTGTAAACGTCGGTGTCTTGATCGGAATAGAAGAGGATCACCGCTGGTTTGACTCCATCAGAGCTTGAGTAAAAGACCGCTGGGGAGAAGCTTGAGAGGATGACGAACCTGCATTCTGTGTCACCAAAAGACTCCCCGCCGGTACCGGGAGAACCCCCGCCGTGCCAGCCATGGCCGGCAGGGAGGGGGAGATATCGACGGGGAACAAAAGAAACTGGCGGGAGGGAAACAAAACTAGAGCTTCTCTCTCTAAAAGCTAGAGAGAGAAAACTATTTTTGTTGTCCAAATAACCTATTAACTGACTCAAATAAAGAAAGATTACACATACATGACTCAAATAAAATGAAAATTACGCCATGTTTTGTATGACGCCCCTATCGTGGTGCGTTATATGAAGTGGTTTCCTGTGGAGTTTTTCTGAGTTTTTAACATTCGGGTGACTTTAACGGACCACTCCTGGTGCGTTATAATCTCATGGCGCACTCGTCCTGGTGCGTTATGGTCTGTGTGTTTTTGAAAGGTTCTCTGGAGAGTATAACACGCGGCATGAGGCGTGTCGTACGTTGCATGATGCCCCATCGGTGATGCGTCATGGTCTGCATGCCTGAGTTTTAATTAGTGCACGGGTGAGCATAACGGCTCTGGGGAGGCGCGTTATAGTCGCATAATGCCCCCAACCCAGTCCGTTACACTCTGCTAGTTTGGTAATGTTAGAAATGCATGCTTAACTCCCGTCTAATGCATGCTACGCTACGTCCATACTATATCTGTACTATTTGTGGTTATTGGCTCGCTCTTAGTATCCCAATGGAGTGCTTAGACTTTCCATGTGATGGAACCACTAGACGTAGCCCTAGACTTCACGGATAGTCGACCCACTTGGGAGAGGTAGAGGGCAGACCCGTCAAATGGTTTAAACTAGTACCGTGGGCCCTCGGCTCGACCGTAGCACTCTACGGGGAGGGAAATCTAGCTGGAGGCCTGGCCCTAGGTAGGGGCCGGTGTGTGCACACCTGGTCAAAGGCGAGAGCTGACACTGATGAGTGTTACTCTGACTAGTTCTCGGTTGGTACAATTCAATTACTCTTCTCGCTGGGCACGTTCAGACTCGCGAGTTGCTTGAGATGCAGTGTAAGTCATCAGGGGACGTATCTGGTCTCTCTCTTCTGGTGGAGTTCCATGTCCTTCTCCTATCACTGGAGTGATCGAGTTTGTTCTGTTGGTAGATGTAGTTTTTACCGCTAGTTCCTGTTGCTAGCTGCCGCTCTCGTTGTTTATTTACTTTAGTTATTTATTTACCTTGGTGTCTCGTTAGCTGATTTAATTGCCTAGATAGACTCTCCTGTTCTAGTCTAGTAGCATGTTGAGATAGTGCATCTGCTTGTCTAATCATTGTACGATTATCAAGGGGACCACGCAAGTAGTATCAAGTCATGTCACGAGATAGTGGCTACTTATTTATTCAAGTACTAGCCCATTTCGGGCCATGCAAGTCAAGCAAGTCAAGGCCACAGTTAAACCAGGACATTGTCGGTTAAAGCAAGCAGGGGAAAGGGAATCCACCGGATGAAGAAGGCAGATGGGGGGTCACCTGATCAAGAAGGGAGGGTGACGAAGCCACCGAATCAAGAAGGAAGGGTGGTGAAGCCACCAGATCAAGAAGGAAGGGTGGAAAAGCCACCGGATCAAAGGGGTGGTGGAGCCATAGGATCAAGGGTGGTGACAAGGCCACCGAATCAAAGACGGTGGCACAGCCACCAGACCGAGGAGGGGCATGGGGGCCAGCCACCAGGTGATGGGCCATCGAGGCCACCAGATGGACATGAACGAGGAGCCACCAGGTGAAGATAAAAGGGGAATTCACTAGATCACGGTGAATGTGGTGAGCCACCGGATGCGGCTGGGTAGCAAAGGCACCAGTTCAAGGGGGGGCGGAGCCACCAGATCAAAAGTGGTCAAGCGTCATCTGATGACAAAGGGATGGAGCCACCAGATCATGGGGGTGGCAGAGCCACCAGTTCAAGCAGGCTAGTGTCTGGTACAAAGAAAGGGGGTAAGCCTCAAGGGATTAGAGAGGATAATCAGTGGGACATGAGAAGGAAACAAAAGAGGTCAAAGGAAGGGAAGCTTCTCTGACTAACCTTAGGGCACTACCCATTGTGTAGAGAAAACCCTGGATCAACGTCTTGCGGGAGCCCTCCCTCTCTGAAGGAATGCAGTTGAACCCAAAAACCCAGGGAAGAGAGGTTAGCTTAGACTGTGGGAGTGAGTGTGACGACCTAACATCCGAATACCGGGTAAACCCGATACCACTTGGATCTTGAGAGGCCTCCCAAGAGCGGTAAAGCTCCGAAGGGTAAGAAAGGTATGTGTCAGTACATTGAACTTCAAGATAAAGTAGTAACTAATTATATCACCATGATCATGATTGCTAAGCCACCCCTCTCTTGCATTGCAGCTCCCCCTCTTGCTCCATTGGTCAACACAAGGCTTCAGCTTCAGTAGCAGTTCATAGGTAGAAAATAGGGTCATGGAAACTAGAGCTTCTCCGGCCCTTCCTCAACTTTTCTGGTGGCAAATCATATATCACTGGAAAGGTCTTCCAGGGGACTTTCCAAGGGCGGTGGTTTCGTCTCCATCCGAGATAGGAGCTGTCTGTGAGAGTGAATCTTCCCCGACTGCGTAAGAGTCTCTAGGCGATGAACCAGAGCCCCAGTAAAATGTCCACCACGGTCACTCCGGAGCAGATCTGGACTTGAAACTTGGCTGAGATCAACTTCTCCCAGTTCTCCTTCAACCCCAAGAAGCAAAACGTCGATCGGATCCCGGCACCGGAAGTTCTAAAATTTCTCCCAAAGTCGCGCCAGGTTGGTTCTGCTATTCCTGAATGGACCACCTCCACCTTTCTGGCCAGCACGATCGACCCTGACATCTTCAGAGGCTGTCGTCACTCTCATCTGAAAGAAGACTCATCCACGGTCGTTTCAGTACCTGCCTCGCCTCTATCCAAGTTCGGGACAATCTGTGGCGCCCCCATCTTCCAGCAGTGACACCCTGCGAGCAGTCTGTACTAGTGCAGTCCGACCCTGTTCCAAGTCCTGTCCCATCTAGCAGCAGATTCAAGGTTGGACCATAAAAATCAAGCTTCTTCCTGGGCCAGATAGTAGTATTTTAGCTCTGGTCTCGGTCCATTCAGAGTCCGGGAGTGTCCGTGGCAGCGAGTTCTTCATCCGTCTGTCCTGTGATCCCAGAACCGGGCAGCACCGACTAGAAGCCTGACACTTCGAGTTCTTAGCCCATCCCCTCCCCTCGCTTGGCCGGCTGAAGGCCCCTCCCTGTGTGGAGGTAGTGTGGACGTCAAAAAATGACGACAAGGCTCCCACGGCATCCGCGGCACTTGCGCCTACGTGCGAGTCAAAGGCGGGAAGGCCGAATAAACTCATACCTCGCCCGGCCAGGACGAGAACTCACTCGGCAAACCCAAACATGCACGGACATTGGACAATGTCCACGGGCTTTGAAGAGGCAACGTGCACTGACTCTAAGTGTGCACAGACTCAGTGTATGCATGGACACAACGAGTGCATAGGACAATGAATATGCACGGACTTTCCAATGGTGTGCACGGACTTGATCAAACATTGTGTGTAGACTTAGATATATATGCATGGACTTACAGTCTGCACGGACTTGTGATCACACCAAAACATGCAAAAACTCTCTGTTGGGCAAGGTGCACTGGCTTAAAAGTGCACGAACTTTGTAAGCATGGAACAAGAGTATGCACTAAGTTGGATTATGTAATGTGCACGTACTCAGGCATATGCACAGACTTGGAAATGCAAACAAAGTAAACAGAACAAATGCAAACCAATGTGCATGAACTCAGTTTTTCTACTAAGTCCAATACGTGCATGAGTTAATAAAGTGTATATCTGTATCCACAGACTTGGAAGTGCAAAGACCAAATGCACAGAGATGGTATGCATACTGATGAACCGTGCATTAAATTTTAAAGCAAGTGGCTCTAAAGTTAAGCACAACAATTAAAGGTAATTAATTGGCAGGTCAAACAAGATGTTGACAAATAGTGTATGACATCATGAAAACAGTAGGGATGCAACAGTCTCCCCCTTTTTGATGATGGCAACACTATGTCAAATAATTGCAATGCTAAGACATACATGATCTCTCAAACTCCCCCTGACATGCTAACAACAATGCAGAAGGCATGTTGACATGTCACTCCATTTTCACCATCATGCAGACACCATGCAGACACCAACCTAATGCAAACACCATGCAACCGCCAAACTAAGTAGAACCATACTCTCCCCCTTTCTTGTATACTCTCCCCCTTACTTGTAGTACTTGAAGCTCCCCTGAACAGACAACACCACCATAGACAACAATGCAATTTTCTCTCCCCCTTTGTCATCATCAAAAAGATATGAAATGAGAAAGGCATGAACAGAAAGAGGAAGATCTAGAAGGGCTAGTACTCCCCCTGGATGCAAGGCCTCTTCCAATGGTAGAGAATAGAACCATTCTAATGCAACTCCGTCCAATGATTGGCAGAACAAATATGCCATGAGGCGATCATCATATTGGAATTATGTCGACTCATATAAAAAGTCTCTTACATAAATAAAGGGATTACTATTTCCATCATACTTTCAGTAATTGGGCAGCTCAGATTGTGGAGGAAAATGGATGTTTTGAAAGCTAGGAACGGGCACATCGGCCAAGGACTGTGGACCAACCCACTTTTAGAGAAGGTCGAGTTATTGTTGCATGGTGGCCCACTTATGAAGGAGTTCCTCCTCCCTAGATGGAGTAAGGGTAGCAAAAGAAGGAGTTTGGACCTGTGGGGCGGAAGGAAAAGTAGCTAAAGGAGGTGGCCCGTAAGACGGCGCCGAAGGATAAGCTGCCCAGGTGGGAGGAAGCCCATAAGAAGGATATTGGGCCAAGGGATGACCCAAATTGGGGTGGACCTAGGCTGCCTCTTGCTGAGGGCGCCAGAAATTTGATGGGCCCATAGAGACTTGTGGTACCGATGGGGTAGAAGTGTGGTGATCCAACTGGAAAGAGAAAGGGAGAGTGGCCTTTCCGTTATCATAAGATGGCTGGGCCGATGCGGAGGACTGGCCCGTTTTAAGATTGAAGAAGGTGATGGTCTTAGGCTGGACCGGAGTGAGATTGATCGGGGTATGTTGGATGGGGGGATTAGACAGGCCTTGCAAAATCATGGAAGGTGGGGTGTTGGACCCCTGCATGGCTTGATAGACAGCCTGAAGTTGGGTCGGGTCTAACTGGGCCATCATTTGGAGGATGGAATTGGCGGAAGAAGGGGAAAAGGATGGAGTGGCCTGGGCACCCTCCATAGGGATGGAGGACGGAGGAGGAGAAGACCCCTCTCCTGATGGGAAAGAGATGACCCTAGAAGGATCTTCTAGGAGTCCTTGAGGAACAGATTCCTCTTTGGAACGGGGAGGAATAAAGGAAGCCATAGGGAACTCAAAAAGGGGATTAGAATAAATCTTTAAGTTGGACTCGACATTTGTGATAGGGTTGCATCCCAAGTCCCTACAGGTCTTCACATGGTCGGTGCAAGCAAAACTTCGTGCATGTTTTGTATTTCAAACAAACTCCTTGCATGCCTTCACAGAGTCCATGGAAGCCAAACCCTGTGCATATTTTTTCCTGTGTACAACTTGCATTTAAGTCCGTGCATGTTCACTGGAAACTGCATCCGTTCATGTTTCATCTAAACCTGCATCCGTGTACATTTCTGTCTCTGCTTCTCAGAACATGCATCCGTGCATGTTTTGCCTTGGTTCACAGAACATGCATTCGTGCATGTTTTGCCCTGCTTCACAAAGCCCTCAACTTGCAATCAAGTCCATGCACTTTCGTTCATTGTGCATCCGTGCACATTGTGCATCGGTGCACTTTGTCTGTTCAAGTCCTTGCATTCTCCTGTGAGTAAGTCCGTGCATGTTGTGCACATTTCACTCTTATAAGTCCGTGCATGAATAGTGTCTGCATATATAGTGATACCCCGTGCATGTTTTGGGTCTTGCAACCCTGTGCATGCACAGTGGTACTCCGTGCATCTTTCTGATTGTCTTTGTGCGGTTCTTCTCTTGGGTCATATAGAGTCCGTGCATATTCCTTTTGCCCGTGCACATTTTAGTTTGTTGCATGTTGGAGCAAGTCCGAGCACATACACCACCTAGTCTGAGCACACTGGAGCTAGTCCAACCCCGTGCATGTTTGAAGTCAGAGCATACACTGTAGCCTAGCCAGTGTAAGTTCGAGCAGGTCTGTGTTATGACTGCCTTAGCTACAGCAAGTCCGATCAGGTACTGTAGCAGCCTATCTAAATGTTCTAAACATACTCCGTGCATCTTTCTTCTATCCAGTACATTGCCAACTGAACTAATGACTACTTTTGTGTTTACAGATAATGTTTCGAGGGACAGATGAAAGGGCACGTGATCCGAGGAGGCTTCCAGCCTTAGATGCTGACACGTGGAAAAGCTTCTGGGTGGGAAGCATGGTCTCCACACTCCAATCCCTCAAGTCTGCCCATATATTACACGACAATCCTTTTTCCCTTCAGAGCTTTACAGCTCTTAGGAGGCTTCGCGAGATCCAAGTGGTACCGGGTCTACTTGGTAGTCCTATCGGGTATATCCGGTATCTGGGATCTGGGTCACCACATCTGGTATCAGAGCATTGTTGTGTGAAGTACATGGGAATCGAAGATATACAGTTTCTAGAGTCTTGAAAGTTTAGTATAGTCTTCAGCTGGCATTAGGTTCGCGATTCCTTATCGCTTCATTTTCTGTGTGTCATCTTGTGCGTGCCGTGTTAGCACTGTGTGAGATGGTTTTGCTCTCGTCAGGATGTGACGAGGTCCTTTTTTTTCGTTGTGATATCTGTCTCGATCACGTTGTACTTGGCAGAGTTCGCCGGAAGGCTTGAATCTGTAGTACATTGTTCGAGATTTTTTTGTCATTTGTTCAGGTGGCTGGTGACTTTTTAGCGTTGGTGTAATGACCATACACGTTCTTACGGTGTTTTTGTCATCCCAGCTTGAGTTTGTTCAGATCCTGATGTGCTTCGCTTCTAATTGAAGTGGTTGATTGGATCCCTCGATTGAGAAGATGCTTAGGCGACCTAGGATTTTCCTTCCTGGTAAGCTTCTGTTAGTGAGCTTGATGCTTCTTGGTGAGGACACGAGAGCCAGTCGCCGATATCAGACACACAGCATGACTCGAGCGACTCCGGCCTCTCTATGGTT
This sequence comes from Amorphophallus titanum, assembly GCA_024336825.1. Classification (NCBI taxonomy): domain Eukaryota; kingdom Viridiplantae; phylum Streptophyta; class Magnoliopsida; order Alismatales; family Araceae; genus Amorphophallus; species Amorphophallus titanum. The sequence goes on from JANBPO010008525.1 coordinate 604,268, forward strand.
GGGCGACAACATGGAGTCCCCGCCCGTGCATTGAGTTTTTATGTGTGGGGCACTAGTATTTTATTTTATCTTTATGTCATTTGACTTGTATTTACGTCCTTGTTCAATTGGGTGTGTAATTATAAGGCTTTAATAGTCAATGTGTCAGTCCATAGAAGTCATTGGGTTTATTTGTAAAAAAATTTGTAGATCCAGTAGGGGCCCTCCACCCTCTTCCCCATTAGTCCACCTATGCCCTAGGACCCATGTGGGGTTGGTCAACATCCTAGGTGGCATCTAGAAGGATGCTTTCCTTCATGGGTAAGGTAAGGAGACAAGGAGGAGTAAAAGTCGTAGTCAACGAAGGCCTTAGCCTAACCATCGGGGACTCTTCCGGGGCACGATATGTGATTATAGGGATAGTTCCCCCCTTTGACTGAGGCTTTAGCTCACAAAAACGGTGTTTCTCGAAGGGCTATGCCCAGGGCAGGTCTCTGGTCCTTGGGGGGAGAGGTGGAAGACGGTTAGGGGTTAAACCTGACGCAGGGGCGCAGAGCATGGGGACCCAATTTCTTCCCGGAGCGCCACCCCTCAAGGAGTCGGTGTATTGTACTTGGGACTTTTGGTTGGCACACTTACGCCCGGGTTAGGTAACCCGCGGGGACTTTGCCCTCTTATCGTGCTTTAAATCGTGATTTTCTCCCACGATACTGCACTACCCTTCACTGTTTTGCGTGAACCTCAACTTTGGTTAGGAGAAGCAGGCCCAGTTACTAGGATCAGTGACATTTTTCGTGGTGTCTCTTTTCTTCCTTTCTTTTCTTTAATTTTCCTTTTGAGCACTCACCCACATTTGAGATCGCTCCCGTATTGGGGAACGCCCAGGTCAGTCATCTAGTCCGTCAGCCCCTTTGCCCCTGTGTTGGGTCGAAAGGAGGAGAGCAAAGGACCGTCACCTTTCCCAGGCATGGCCGAAGGAGAAAAGAAGCCCATGCGAGATAGAACGCCCGAGCCAAAGGGGGAGGCCGTGTGATGTGTGTATGGGTCGTGCCACGGAATCATGCCCGGCAGCAAGAGAGAAGGTTACCTTGTTGTCCAGTGGTTGTTTTAGCTGGACTCTATTACGGATAGAAGCGTTTTAAATATAGACCATTCCATGCATGTGATAATTCTTCCCCTTCGACATTTACAAGAAGATACGCATTCCCGGGATAGACTTGTTTTACTACAAACGGTCCCTCCCAGTTTGGTTGCAGCTTGGACCTAGGACCACCCGTACGAATGAACTTTCATTTCAAAATCATATTACCCACTTTAAATTTTCATTCAATTACCTTCTTTTGAAAATGGCGCGAGACACATTTTTGATAAACAGAGACATGATTGGCCGCATTCCATCTTCAGTTCATGCACAGTAACTGAGGTCGATGCTCATTTACATTTGACCATACTGAGGTCGATGCTCTTTTTTGTTTGACCAAACCAAAGTCAATGCATCTTTTTTGTTTTGACTACACTCTGACTATGACTTATGATCACATAGTGTTTGACAAAATACTTTCTTTTTACAGTGACTTAATTAAAACCAAAAAGGCATATTTTGTCTCCCCCTGTAGAAGATAAGTTGGGCACGTGATCCAAGATATTCCTTAAGTGGAGATTCAGACACGTGGACAGCGCACGCTCAGATCCTGACACGTGGACCTCTAAAGCAATGCCTTTTTCCCAGTTCCTTGGGCAGGAATGTGGTCTCCATGCGCTCATCTCTCGTGAGCCTATATATAGAGGCCTGATCGCACAGAAGGGCAGAGTGAGGCTTGCAGAACACGTAAAGAGGAGAGGAAAAAGTAAGAGAGAACGATCCAGGAGAGTGAAGCAGCAGAAGAAAGGTCAGAAAAGAGGATAGCATTTTGTGAGAGCCCATGAAATCATACAAGAGGGTGTTCTGAGAGAAAAGCAGAGTGCCATAGTTGGGAGTGTGAGGCTTCTACTTGTGTCTCTGGCTTCTAGTTCAAAACCAAGCCAGTCCGCTCCAATTAGAGCTACATTGTTTCGTTTCTATTTTTCAGTCTCGTTTTCATTTTCTATTACGAAATCTTATTTCTCAAGCTGTTAGTCAGCAGTTGTGGCAAGCTGTAGTGCCCAGAGGTAGAGGAGGATTCCTCTGGGAAGCTTAAGCTGTAAGGCTCAGCGAATGTTGGGAAGTTTTCCCTGAAGTTGTGGATCAGCGGGTTGGAAGCTGTGAATCAGCAGTGAAGCCACACTTGGTTTAAGTGTGGGGTGGATGTAGATCTCTGCAGGAGATCAAACCACCTAAAAATCGCGTGTCTCGTGTGCGATTATTTCTTGGCCGTGTACATTTCACATTTCACTCTACTTCACGCTAGATGAATGTCTAGGACCGATTGAGAACTGATTAATTTCAATTGTTCTAGTGAGTGAGTGCCCGGTCCAAAATTCTATCAAATTGTGCGACCACCGCGGGGAGAGTTGAGAGAGCAACCCTACAACTCACGCCCTTGGCGTGCTGGCCACCCATTAGTTGGGGCATCCCAAACCCTTAGGGATTCAATCCCTTGCTAAGCCAAACCCCGAAACAGTGAGGTCCCACTTCGGACCCTCATCCCCATCGCCGGTTCACCTATGGGCACTAGTGTGCGCTACGCGAGAGAGTCCGCTCGAGTGGAGTCACCGGTCTGCGCATTTGCTTGCTTACTAGGTCCGAGGGGTCTTCGGTCTTGTGACTATCACCCCCAAGGTGGTGTCACATCAATATGACTCAAAAATAAATAACTAGACCATGCCGAATGCATCCGAGGTGAGGAGATGGCCGCGTGTGCTGGAATGGATGGTGATGACCCCATCAGGGTCCGAGTCAATGTTTTGTTCATCGATCTCACTGATGGCGACAAAGATCAAAGGTAGCATATTCGTCAGTGTGTATTAAACGCCAATGCAAAGAAAAGTTTATTTATCAATGAGGACGAAGGGTCTGAGTCGATGGTTTATTCGTCGATCTCGTCGATGATGACGAGGATCAAAGGTAGCATATTCATCGGCATAGGTTAAACGCCAAAGTAAAGAAGGGTTTATTCATCGGTAGGGACGAAGGGTCCGAGTCGATGATTTGTTTGTCGATCTCGCCGACGATGATGAGAATCGAAGGTAGCATATTCATCGGCATGGGTTAAACACCGAAGCAAAGAAGGGTTTTTTTATCGACGAGGACAAAGGGTCTGAGTTGATGGTTTATTTGTCGATCTCGCTGATGATGACGAAGATCAAAGGTAGCATATTCGTCAGTGTTGGTTAAGCACCAAAGCAAAGAAGGGTTTATTTATCGACGGGGATAAAGGGTCTGAGTCGATTGTTTGTTTGTCAATCTCACCGATGATGATGGGGATCGACGGTAGTGTATTCATCAATGTGGGTTAAACAACGAAGCAAATAAGGGTTTATTTATCGACGAGGATGAAGAGTCTGAGTCGATGGTTTATTCGTCGATCTCACCGATGATGACAAGGATCGAAGGTAGCATATTCGTCGGTGTGGGTTAAACGCCGAAGCAAAGAAAGGTTTATTTTACATGCATAGGCGTAGGTTCTATGCTGGTGGGAAATATGGTATTTGTCGCACATTGGGACTCTCGTGGGACTTAAACGGTAGATAAAGTAGGAGAAGCTTTCATTCATTAGTTTTTATCATTATCACATTACTGACTCAAGTGCCCTTTTAGGTTTTCACTAGAGTTAGCCCTCTCTTGCTTTTGCCCATGTGCTCTTTCAGGTTTTCACATGGCGGGGTACCCAATTTTTCTAGCAGCGCACTTTCAGGTTTTCGCTGTAGTCGGGTTGTTGCTATTTTTTCCCATGTCTAGGATATCTGAGCAAGTCCAGCGAGACAACTCTATTTTAAGCCCCATTTTTTTTAACATAGGCCCGAAAGATGAGAGTGTGATGATGGGTCAATGTATGATGCTCGATCCCGACTGCCTCATTTGTTCGCATGGTAATATGTGTAGATATCAGCTAGGGCACGAAGCCTTGCACCAGACAAGGTATATTTGTTGGTAAGAAGAGAATGTCAACGCAAAGGAAAGAGTTTATGCACCGATTCGAACATAAGGTCCGTAATGGCGATGATGTGTAGATATCAGCTAGGGCACGAAGTCTTGCACCGAGCAAGGTATATTCGTTGGCAAGAAGATAATGCCAATGCAAGGAAAAGAGTTTATGCGCCGATTCAGATGTAAGGTCTGCAATGGTGATGATGTGTAGATATCGGCTAGGGCATGAAGTCTTGCGCCAGACAAGGTATATTCATTGGCACAGAGATAGCGCCAGTGCAAAGGAAAGAGTTTATGCATCGATTCGAATGTAAGGTCCGCAATGGTGATGATGTGTAGATATCGACTAGGGTACGAAGTCTTGTGCTGGACAAGGTATATTCGTTGGCAAGAAGATAATGCCAATGCATGGAAAAGAGTTTATGCGCTGATTTAAACGTAAGGTCCACAATGGCAATGATGTGTAGATATCGTCTAGGGCAAGAAGCCTTACGCCAGACAAGATATATTCGTTGGCGCGGGGATAGCGCCAACGTAAAGGAAAGAGTTTATGCACCGATTCAAATGTAAGGTCTGCAGTGGCGATGGTGCATCAGTATCAGCTTGGGCACGAAGCCTTGCGCCAGACAAGGTATATTCGTTGGCAAGAAGATAATGCCAACGCAAGGAAAAGAGTTTATGCATTGATGCAGACGTAAGGTCCAATGCAGTGGTGGGTGTAAATGTCGGCTAGGGCACGGACACTTTCACTGAAGGATGTATACTCGCAGGCGCGGGGATAACGCCAGTGCAAAGGAAATGGTTTATGCATTGATGTGGATGTAAGGTCCAGCATAGTGGCGGGTGTGTAAATGTCAGCTCAGGCACGAAGCCTTTCACCGAAGGATGCATACTCGTAGGTGCGGGGATAATGCCAGCGCAAAAAAATGGTTTATACATCGATGTGGGTGTAAGGTCCAGCATGGTGGTGGGTGTGTAAATGTCAGCTAGGGCACGAAGTCTTTCACCGAAGGATGTATTCTCATAGGCGCTGAGATAATGCCAGTGCAAAGGAAATGGTTTTGCACCAATGTGGACGTAAGGTCCAGCATGGTGGTGGCTGCGTAAATGTCAACTAGGGCACAAAGCCTTTCACCGAAGGATGTATGCTCGTAGGTGCTAGGATAACGCCAGTGCAAAGGAAATGGTTCAGGCACCAATGTGGATGTAAGGTCCAGAATGGTGGTGGGTGTGTAAATGTCATCTAGGGCACAAAGCCATTCACCGAAGGATGTATACTCATAGGCGCGGGGATAATGCCAGCGCAAAGGTAATGGTTTATGCACTGACATGGACGTAAGGTCCAACACGGTGGTAGTGAAATAGTAGCCCAGTGGGACTATGTGGGGTTCTCAAGACCCTTAGGATTTATGTATATTGGAGAATCATCTGCGACACAGGCGAACAGACCCAGGTCGGTTTGCACTGTATATATATTTCAGAGAGCTCGGCTAGGGCGGAGCTGTTGAGTCTCTCTAGGTGATTTTGATGATAATAAAATCCCAGACGTGTTTTCCATCCCGTGTAACTGTAGGTTGAAGAGCGGAGGTGGGGAATGAGGTAAATGGGATGGGAATGGGGGTGGATATGTGTGGGGGAGACTTCTGACTGTGAGGGGGTCTGGGAGGGGGTGTTCTAAGGTGTGGAAGGGGGAGAATGAGAGCTGGAGGGTGGTCTAACAGGTGGTGCTGCAGCTCGACCCCCAGGGATGGATTGCCGAGCTCTACGGGCTGCACCACACCACGGTCCAGCAGCGGGATGAGCTTCAACGTTCTCTGGACCTCTTGGTAAGCTCTACTCAGCCTTAGACTTAGAATGCTTATGTTCTGACTATGAAACTAACATGCCCCTAGTTGTAACGTGTCGAGGGAGCCCTACATCAGGGAGCTGATGTACCATCTACCTCCTCCTAGCCACCCTTAGATCGGGCCAAGCGGGACCCAGAGTTTGCTCAGATGGTGGCACAAGCTGAGGAGGCCGAGGCTGCACTCGCCGAGAGGGTAAACAGACAACTATACTTCCCCTTTTGATTATGATTATGAATGCAACTAGCTAAGTATGTTGTGTGTATATGCAGACGGCCGAGCTAGTAGCAGCGCTGAGCGAGGTCACTCAGCTGAGGGAGATGGAGCACAGTAGCCAGGCAGACGCGACGGAGTTAGCGCTCCTGTGAGTGAAGCTAGAGCGTAGTCGGGCAGAGGTAGCAGAGACAGAGTGCATCCGTGTAGAGTTGGACCAGTCCCGACTCCAGGTGGCTAGGTTGGAGGGCGCCGTGGAGGCATACGAGCAGATGTGCCAGAGGCCAAAGTGCAGCGGGGCTCCGAGTGGGACGCACGGTGCGCACGGCACGCACAGCTCCTATCGAGGGTACTTCACAAGTTCCTCCGGCCACCGGAGGAATGAGGAGGAGGAACGGTGCCGACGGCACCGCGAGGAGGCGAGCTCAACGATGGCCCCGCCATCGAAGAGGCGCGAGGGCACGAGCGACAGTGGAGGTTCAAAGGAGGGACCAGCCTGATGTACTATATGCGACTAATGTACTTTTGCTATGGATGTTATGACATGACGACAATTTCAATTTTAAAAAGGTTAAATGGTAATTTAAGGTAGTTTTTCAAAAAAATAAGAAAAATTAAAAATTTTAACAAATATCTCTCATCACTCACTCTCTCTCCTCACTCTCTCGACATCTCTCTCTCCTCTCTCTCTCTCACACACATTCTCTCTCCTCCACTCCCCCATTCACTCGGTTCGCGATCCAAACAGACCTTGGTCGATGCATGGGAGTACCGACGGGACGAGCTTGACGTGAGGATCGCACCGGTACACTTCATCCCTCGGATCGTGGAGCGTGGAGACGCATGCGAGTGGAAGGACGGCGTGGCCCCTATCGCCCGATCTACACTGATTCGCGGTCTTCACCGCGCAAGAGGTAGGAGAACGGACTCCTCATCTCGCCAGGAATCTGTTGACGCCTCCTGTGTCGCCATCTGTCGCCATCTTTCTTATTTTCCGTGTAATTCCTTTTTTGGGAGATTTTGGGGTTAATTTCTCGATTTACGTGCCTCTCACGATTTTTGGTCCAGACGACTGCTGATCGAAGCTCGGGAGGCACCGTTGGATTGATCGCGTTGCGAGGATCGCATTGATGCCCACCTTTCCTCGATCCACGGAGAGTGGAGTCGAGCCAGGCCAGGAGGCACTACGTCGCCTACTCGTCGGATCGGCAGTGATTTGCCGTTTTCGTCGTAATCCAGGTAGGGGGATGGATTCCTTACCTCGTTAGGACACCGCTGGTACCACTTGCGCCGTGGTCTGACGCCCTTTGCGCCATTTTTCGTGCATGTTCCTGTTTAGTTCATTTTTAATCCTTAAATGCTTGAAATTATCTCCATGGGCATCGTCTTTTAATTCTAGTGGCATGCGTAGGCTTGATATGATGGTATGGCTTGGCAGGATGGTTTGGTTTTGTATTTCCCCGCGTCCCCCATCGATTTCAATTGATCGGGAGGGGATTTCGGTTCTGACCTCCGGAGTCACGAAACCCAGGTGACATAACGCGCCTGCCCCGGTGCGTTATAGTCATTTGGCGCACCCCTAGGGGTGCGCTCCCCCTTTTTGATGATGGCAACACTATGTCAAACAATTACAATGCCAAGACATACATGATCTCTCAAACTTCCCCTTACATGCTAACATCAATGTTGAAAGCATGCTGGCATATCACTCTATTTTCACCATCATGCAGACACCATGTTGTCAACAACCTAATGCAAACACCATCCGACCTTCAAGCCAAAATAGAACCAAGCTCTCCCCTTTTCTTGTATACTCTCCCCCTTACTTGAAGCACTTGAAGCTCCCCTGAACAGACAACCCTGCACAGACAATACCACCACAGATTTTAATGTAATTTTCTCTCCCCCTTTGACATTATCAAAAAATAGATGGTTGGCGAGAAATAATAGTCAGCATGAAGTTACATGACCTGTCGGAGAAAAGCAAGATAGACAGCAAAGCTTGAGGAATTGAGACTCCCCCTTTGACATGAAACTATCGTACTCCCCCTAACAACAAGAACATAGGACTACTCCCCCTCATAATGTAGTGAAGCCAGCATTCCCCTAGAGAGCATGAGTGAGGATTAGCGATGCGGACACAGAATGTATTTACATGAAAGAACACTGGTTATCCAATGAATCAATCTGAAGTCTGCCAACACATGAGTTCTCAACCAGTATTGGTTGTGGTATCTCACATGTGAATGGTCAGAACAAAGCAGCTGGAAAGCTCACAGAACCAAAAGAAGATGGAAGATTTCAACAGTGTGAAGAGTAAAACAATTGTTTATAGGGAAGAGAATGTGGTCCAGAATGGTGATACATAGCAAACAAGACACATGTTTTTCAATGAATTCTCAAACAATAGATAAGTAGAGATTGACAAGCAGAGTTCTAGGTGATCAAGTTGTTAGAAGAGAAACTGATCATGAGAGATTTTAAAACAATCACCACTGCAATCAGTCCATATAAGGATAGACTCTCCTATCATAGAGGGTTATGAAATACCAAACATGATCAACCTGATTTAATTATGATGTATACCAAATTTATCTTTTAAATTCAATACTCATATCTGAATCCAAGTTTTAGGAGTTGACCGGCACTAAAGGTAAGGTGGGGTCCATGGATGGGTAAGGAGGTGGGACCAAGCCATCCTTCAGCCAACTAAGTAGTGGCTCCTCTATGTATAGCTTTCCCGTGAGAAGTATGGGTGGCTCTGGCTGTCCATAAGCGAGGGAAACGTGGGACCGTGTGCGGTTGAGGAACCGGCTATGAGTCTTGGGTATCGACTTTTTCGCGTGCACTCGGATTAAGTCACGGGACAGATTTTACTCTCTCGCTCACAGCGGTGATTTGAAAGAATATGGCGAGCTAAATTATCCTAGCATGCTCTCTAGCAGCAGCATACAAAATATATACAAGTAAAGCAAGATGCCGAGTACGGAGCGAACACGATACCTCCAAGCTCCGAACGTGGGGACGACGACCCCAGCCAAGTATGGTAACTCCCGGTAAATACAATTAATCAATAATGCCAAAACTACAAATCACTGCCCACTCCACGCAGGGAGGTAAAGGGCTACAAGTGGGGCTTGGGAGGACCGTTCATGGGTTGACGGGCAACAATTTGAGCTGCTCCGATGGTAGTGTTCGCCGGCAACTATGGGGCCTGCGTCCTGGCTAGTGGGCCGAATGGGCCGAGAGAGGTACTGTTGCGGCGGTGACTCCTGGAGGGATGGTCCCCTGGATGGAAGCATGCTGGTTGTTCCGTGGAAGGCGAGGCGGCCGGTCGGGCGATCGACGTGGCTTGCTATCCATAGACTGGATCCTCTGTTTCTGTAGTGCGCGACCCGGCGAGAACACCTGCTGTGATCAGCCCGACATCGGATCGATGTGAGACCAGCGCCATTGGAAAGCTCTTTCAAAGAGCTATGACCACAGGCCAGAGAAAGAACTTTGAATGTCTCTGTAACCCCCTTGGTCCATTTTACATCTTGCTGGTTCACAGAACCAGATCTGGCAGGACAGATTTAGATCTACCTGAGAACATGAGTTGACCGAAGGGAAGACAGTGGATATGGAGGTTGGGATTTTTATGGGAGATAGAGGGAGAAGCAAGGAAAATGTTGTGTCAGCATTTGTTTAGTGTAGCTGCACTAGTGAAGCGTCACTTGGTTGAGTGAGGGGTGGACGTAGGACTCTAGGATTGAGTCTGAACCACCTTAAAACTCCTTATCTAGTGTGGTTGTTTGTGTGCTTGTTTTGCGATAGATGCTTGCAGAGGCCATCTTCCTATCTCTCTTTGACTCCTATCTTGTGGATCTTCCTGGGCGTTAGCCTACCTTTTATTTCACTGTGTTTTAATTCGTTAAAAGGGGGCTGATCTATTCACCCCTCCCCTCTAGATCCGCCACCACCGCACAACACGTGGTATCAGAGCCAGTCTCTCATGTACGGGTCCAATAACCTTGAGAGAAATAGTGGAATGGCATCAATGGGTCAAATGTCTGAGGGTCATTCTATTAACAGGCCATCCTTCTTCACAGGTACTGATTACCCTTACTGGAAAAATCGCATGCAGGTGTTTATTCAGGCACAAGACTATGAGATGTGGATGGTGGTGAGCAAAGGTCCCTTCGAGCTACCTCCGAAAGAAGAGCTTTGGACGAAGGAGTAGATAAGAAGATCTACACTCAACTGGGGTGCCAGGCATTTAATGCAGTGCTCTCTTCATCCAGCGGAGCTCTCAAGAGTGTCTACATGTTCCACGGCCAAAGAGATGTAGGGCAGATTAGAGGTAATCTATGAAGGCACTGCTCAGGTACGTGAGACAAAGGCCAACCTACTCATTACAAAATATGACATGTTTCGGATGAAGCCTGAAGAATCTATTTCAGACATGTACACTCGCCTATCTATGCTCACTAATAGTCTGACTAGTTTAGGAAAGACATATTCAGAACAGGAGTGGTGCGGACACCCGAGCACTTGACCGGTCCGGGCCGGCGAGCCACCGGTATCGTACGCGGAGCACCACGCGAGCCACGACAGGTTCCATTTGGCTCGGAGACAGCCTGGAGACGCCCCCATAAGTCTCGTCATTTATGGCATTTATTTAGACTTTATTTGTGTGCTATGTGTATTTATTTCATTGTATTCGGTTTGTAACCCTCCCAGACCCCCTCACATCTAGGGGTCACCCCCATACCTATCCACCCCACTTCCCCTCCCATAAACCCCATTTTCCCCACCATCATCTTTAATCTACAGTCCACCAGTTCACAGTCCAGAGAACCTGAAGATTTCAGAGGGAACTGCAATGACATCCAGGTGATTCAAGAGGCTCAACAGCTATCCCTAGAAGTGTCTCTGAGTTGTCTTCGCAACGGCAGTCGTCTCGTCCCGTTCTGAGCTCGTGACTGTCCGGGAGAGGCGATCTACTTTGATTGCGCAGAAGAGGTCCAGCCAGCAACCTAAGGCTAATTGCAGAAGCTGCCACTACCAGCCATATAAAGATCTGGAGGCGGCGTTCGACTGAGACCTTCATCTGCGAGTCTCCCTCCTCCTCCAAGAATCAGAGCTCCATTCGGCCATCGGAGTGATTTCTTCTCCCTTTTCTGCCCAGAGTGCGCAGTTCTATCCCCCCTAGGATAGAACTGACACCCTATCAGTGTTCGGGCTTCTACAACCTGCTCCGACATCGGCTGGCACCCCCGTGGGTCTTGTTTCGAAGATAGCTCGACGACGGTTCCAACGCCACTGACTGTGCTCCAATCAGAGTTTGGGACTGTTCATGGTGACTTCATCTTCTTGATGCTACAGTGCTGAGATAGTCTACGCCAGAGAACAGAGTCACTGCTTCCTGCTCCACCGCGATGAGCGACAGCTTCCCCGACTCCCGCCAAAATTTCAGTACCCTCCTGGGCCAATCCATGAAGTTTTGGCACTGGTCTTGCTGACAACGGAGTTCGAGAGCATCTGCAAGAATTCCTACATCGATAGTCTATACCCTATTTCTAAGAAGGGACAGATTCGACTCCGCCATTGTGTATAGTTTTCATCTTCATCTTTCCCCTCCCCGCTTGGCCGGCTGAAGGCCCCTCCCTGTGCGGAGGTAGTTTTGGTTTTAATTAATTAACCTCCACCCCAAGATCCCCCTCCTGTGCGAGGCGTAGTGGTGTAATCACTTGAGCAGGTTGAAGCTTCCTCTGGGGGCACCTTCGGACGTAGTCAAGACAGTCTTGCTGCAGAGTGGGCCACCAGTACCCTTGGCGGATCAATGTCCTTGCGAGTGCTCGCCCCCCTACGTGACTTCCACAAAGTCCTTCGTGGATCTCCTGAATGGCATGTCTGGCCTCCGTGAGAAACAAGCATTTCAGCAGTGACGCTGACAGAGAACGGCGATACAGTCTGATGTTTACCATTGTGAAATGAGCCGCTCTTGCTCGCATTCTTCGAGCTTCGGAGCGGTCGCTCGGGAGTTGCTGTCGGAGAAGGAAATCCAAAAGGGGATCCATCCAAGAGGACTCATAGTTGATAGCGTTTACCTGGAGTGCTGGCTCGTCTATGCTCGGCGCCGACAATTCCTCTATCAGGACGGATCTTGAGTTGGAGACCGCGGTGGCCGACACTAGGTGCGACAGAGCGTCTGCTCGGGCGTTCTCCTCCCGCGGGATGTGAACCACCTCGAAGTGGGAGAACTCCCTTGCCGCGACCCTGGCTTGCTCTAGGTATTTGATCATAGTGGGCTCGCGTGCTTCGAACTCCCCTTTCACCTGATTGGCGATGAGCATGGAATCAATATACGCTCGCACACTGGTCGCCCCCAGGTGCCTGGCCATACGCAGCCCCGAGAGGAGTGCTTCGTATTCGGCTACATTATTCATGGTCGGGAAGTTGAATCGTAGGGCGTACTGCAGCTCGAGCCCTTCTAGTGAGAGGAGGACCAGTCCGGCCCCGCTCCCCGTAGCGCAGGATGATCCATCGACATATAGCTCCCAGGTGATCCCAGAGGGCTGCTCTGGCGAGTCCTCGGTAGGCAGAGTGCACTCGGCGACGAAATCGACGAGGGCTTGGGCCTTGATGGCTATTCTCAGACAATACTTAACATCGAACTCTCCCAGATCGATAGCCCATTTGACCAATCTGCCAGAGGCATCTAGGTTCTGAAGGACTTGCCGTAGGGGTTGGTCGGTGAGGACAGCGATGGGGTGAGCCAAGAAGTATGGCCGCAGCTTGCGAGCAGCCATACTCCACATGGCGGGAGTCTTTGGCTACAAATGGCGGATGCGGGAAATGATGGGCCTTCAATGCAGATTTGACTTTCCATCCTTGGTGGCAGGGGGTGTAGCCTGCATGCCACCGCCTCTGTTCGACACCTCAGCACGTCTGTTGCACGCCAAAGATCTATAGGGCGTGGGTACGAGATCTTGTCTGTCGGATGCACTGTTGAGGAAGCGTGCCATTGAAAGGGCTTGCGGGCGTGCCACTGAAGAGGCCTGCAGGCGTGCCGTTGAAGGAGAGGCACTAGGCATGCTGCTGAAGACAACACACGGGCGTATCGCTGAAGGCACTTGGAGGCATGCCGCTGAAGGCACCCAGACTGGGTGTGCCATTGAAGGGGCATGCCGCTGAAGGCCATGGGGTGTGTCGTTGAAGGCACTTGGCCTGGGCGTGCCGCTGAAGACACCCAGACTGAGTGTGCCATTAAAGGGGCATGCCGCTGAAGGCCATGGGGTGTGTTGTTGAAGGCACTTGGCCTGGGCATGCCGCTGAAGGCCATGGGGTGTGCCGTTGAAGTAGAGTCGGGCACGTTTCAGGCCCGATTAACGGTCCACTCAGTTCTCTTCGGGGCCCACGGGTTGTGAGCTTCTTGGTAGTTGATTTCTCTTCGCTGTCGTGACTCCGGAGATGACTTCACGTCAGCGTGTGTTTGTTTGGAGCGTCCGGGTGGGACATCTTCTCCACAGTCTCTTCATTTGAATTTGTTGTTGACATCGGGTTGGTCGGGACACGCGGACGTGCAATTTTACATGTCCACAAATGCCCCCCACTCACGGGTAGCACGGGCGAAGGATGAGTCGCGCGGTGCCCGTGGGTGTACTGATTGTTCAGGGTTGTAGTCGGGACCTCGACGTCCGGAGAAGACGATGATCTCGGCCTGATCCTTATTGCTCATTCTTGTGTACACATATAGTGACGCCCGTCGGCACGAGAAAACGTGCGGGCGGAACATTTTCGTGTATTCATTCTTGCCATTATATAATATTGTTATTATTATATATATACGTGAAATGCAATGCTACTAAACCCTATAACTCTATGACTAACCCTATGACTTAATTGTGTAGGGGAAGAGACAGACACGGATTACATGGTTACAATTCCAGGCGGTCTACCTCGCATTGCTGAAGTATCAGCGGGAAAGATTGACGGCCATGGGCTTCGGGGAAGTCCTCAGCATCGAGGTGGCGAGAGCTGACACGGCACTCCTGCTGGCTCTACACAAGAGATGGGACTCAGTCAGCTGAGCTTTCATATTCCCATGGGGGCACATGATTCCGACCTTGGAAGATATGGCCCGGATCAGCGGCTTGCGGGTGCACGGCAAGGCTGTGACCGGGTGGGCATACGTCGACTATCGGGAGCTCGCTCAGGAGCTACTCGGCTTGGATTTGATGAGGCCGAGGCATCCATCATCCCAACTATCACGGTTGGTGCTCCAAGAAAGCCTGGGACTCTGGCGAGCAGCAGCAGCAGTAGGAGAACTCCCAGAGCAGCACATTGACCGGGTGGTCGAGCAGGCGCATCCGAGCGTGGCGGCAGAGCCGGGACCAGATGGAGATATAGTCCTCAGACGCTTCCTTATGTTGCTATTTGGGAAGTTTCTGTTCGCAACGCGGGCCGATGTGATCAGCTGTCGGCTCCTTCCTCTGTTGGCAGATCTGAGTCGGGTGAGGAAGTACGCGTGGGGAGCGGTAGTGCTGGCCTTCCTGTTCCACTCGCTCAGCGTGACTGATCAGGTGACCATGCTAGGTGGCTTCTCGCCTTTCTTGTAGGTAAAATGCCTGAATGCCTCTATTATGTTTCTATTCTTTCTATTATGCTTCTAATATGCTTGAAAATGCTGACACTTCTAACAAATGTAGTTTTGGGCTTTCTTGTACCTGCCGGGGATTGGCCGAGGCGTTGAGCTACACCCGGGTCGGTTTCCCATCGCGGGGCGGTGGAATGTTGCCCGGAGTGCGGGGTCAATTCAGCGATCGACTCAGGCGATCCAAGAGGACCTAGACTCATTCCCGCACGCATCGATAAATAGCCCGACTCCATACAGCTTTACGCTCATCACTCTTGACTATCCCCATCCGATTGGACCTCATCATCGGAATTACCTAAAAAATAGGAGAAAAACACTAGATGAGCGAATGATGGCTTGCAGAGCTCGGCATTAAAAGCACTACGCACTCAATTTCAAAAATTCTGTATTCGCACAATCAAATTAATTGGGATAATTACCTATATACCCTTAAAAAATCACGAATTACCTTCATACCCTCACCTTTTTAAAAACTACCACCATATCCTCAAAATCTCTTAACCAGTGTTACCAACCCCCTGAGTTTACTTGCCGTCTTGATGCTGCTTACGGACGAATCCCTTGGACCGTTTTACCCCCCCTACCTCCTTTCTTTTCTCTCCACCTCCGCGATCGAAGATTGCTTTTGCCTCCCCCTCCCCTCTCATGACCTTCTCTGTAGTGTCATTATGGTGGATGCCGCCCTAGCAACCGTTGCCCTCTCCTTTCGCTCCCCTTTTCCTGGCCTCTTCTCTGGCGGAGGGGAGCTCGCCCTCACCCTCTCGCTCCACTCTCACGGCCTCTTCTCTGCCAGAGGGGAGCTCGCCCTCACCCTCTCCCTCCACTCTCACGGCCGCTCGCCCTCTCCCTCCACTCTCAGTCTGACAGATCTATTGTAACGGCCTCTTCTCTGCCGGAGGGGAGCTCGCCCTCTCCCTCTCCCTCCACTCTCACGGCCACCTGCCCTCTCCCTCCACTCTCAATCTGACAGATCCACCGTAACGGCCTCTTCTCTGTCGGAGGGGAGCTTGCTGGTCTCTCCACAATAGAAGAGATAACAGAGGGTGTCCGCGATTGAAGTCCATTCTCATCCTCTCCCTCCACTCTCACAAGCACCATTTATGGTAAAAAAATATTTCTCTGTAGCATCATTCTATCGGAGAGGTGACTGCATCTTCTGTATAGCCCGCGGGTTATCTATATAAAAGAGAAGTTTCTTTATCACACGCCTTTGTTTGTATAGGTCTTTGGTCATAGTGGGTAACAATGAGTGAGGATACAACTGCACACTCTATTAGTCGCTAACCCGGACCGCTCGTGTGCTCGGGTGTCCGCACTAACCCTGGTCTGTGGATATGTTCCCCTCTTGACTTTGGCATGCTCCCGGCTAAGGGGAGACTCTGCAGAAATTTCTTCAAAAAAATTTCATTGATAAGAATATTTTCCTGACTTAATCTTCTTATTATACTGCAGACATAGAGTTGGCTTCAACAGATCCCTCTGCAGCTGACTCGTCTAGGGTCTCGATAGGGCCGATAGTGACTTGGCAGAACATCCATGAGCTTGACAGAGGGCGAGCTCGTGTGGTAGTAGTAGCTGAATCCTCTGACTCGGAGATAGACACGATAGATACTGGGCAGTTAACATTATCAGATAGTAGTCACTTTGATTTTGACTGCAGTCGAAACTACCGAATGGACCACCCGAAGGACAAACATCTTTTGGCTTTTATTCATGCCTTCAACCTTTTGGGCAAGGGAGACGTCCATGTGGTCCGAGTGGTTGGGCAGAGCATCCTCTTGGGCCGTGATTGCTTGACTGACCTGGTGGTGAGGAGCGAACCCATATATTTCCCTAGAGCACCCCAGAAGTGGGATGCCATCACCGGCCTATCAGAACTAACTCCAAAGCTGGGCATGTTGACAAGGGCCCCTGAGTTTACCCCTACCAGGTGGGATTTATCAGTCGGCAACATGCACTTGGAGAAGCCATCCTTTGGGTCTTGGCCCCATTGAAGTGGAGATTCCGTGAGGAACCATTCTTGTTGGATTGCCTGGTGTTACGGTTCAAGCATCAGATCATCATTGGCTAGTTTACCAACTTGAAGGCCACAGACTCTCATGGATTTTGGGCTAGAGGTGTTGAATTCACTGATTACATGCTTCAAAATTATGCCCCAATCTTGATGGCTGTTGGGGTATACCATAGTGTGTATGCCTCCCGCTTTCGCTACCCCATTTCCAAAGGTCTTTGTGTGGGATGATAAAGGCATTCTGCCCCGAGTTTAATACTTTTATACGACCGAGGGCGAGACTTCATTAGACTTATGGAGCCTGTCATAGTTGAGTGGCCTCTCGATTGATGGAGAGCCCTACGAGGAAGTCTGCTGGCCAGATCGTCTGAAGGATCAGATGAACGGGGAAGGACTTTATCTGAGTGGGTTTGCTTATCAGTACTTGATGAAAGTGTACCAGACCCTATGTCTGTCTCAAGGTGATGCCTCCAAGACTTCTTCTTCTCACGCCCGCCCCAAAAAGGAGAGGAAACGGGTGAGGATGGGGATGCGGTTGCAGTACTTCTTTAGAGGCGATTAGAAGTACAAGGATTTTCCTTCCATCGCCGCAGCTCTAGGCAAGTCAGTGAAGTGTGCTCGTTGGAAGACCCATTTAGCACCTTCTTTGCAGTAGGGACAACGGGGCGGTCCCAATCTTGTTGGGGTAGATGCCTTCACACACTGTGTGGCATATCTGACTTATTGGTTGTGTGAATTTACCCTTCCCCAAGGCGACGAGATCGTGATCTGTGCCGAGGCTATATACCCGGTATGTCTCATGGCATGGGAAGTGAAGTTATCTCTCTGCCCGGCTGCATTATGTTTGATCTACAAAATGCTGGGGGATCTCTACCATTCACGTCTCTCGAGAAATCTATGCACCGTGTGTCCTCTCCATTTTTTCAATGCCTGGGTGAGCACCCTGTTCCTTGAGTTTGCTCCCCAGTCGATGTTGTCATCAAATTTATTTCCAAGGATGCTGGAGTTTGCTAGTGCAGAGCCGAGCCAACCCACGGATCAACTATTTTTTATCAAGGGGCAGTTGACAAAGGTGCCACTGAACACTCCGGCTACACTACACTTCTGGAGCTTGGCTGCACACTCCAGTCCATTGGTGAACTATTCACAGGAGTGCAAATTCGGAGTAGTGGAAGAATACACTCATCCAATTTCTGGTGTAGTTTGTACGCGGCCCTCTTTAGAGCTAGATTTAGTGGACTGGGTTCTGTCTATCTGACCCCGTGTTCTTGTCTTTCAGAAAGGAGGGACCACCTTCCTGGAACCTTATTATCCTTTCCATTTTGGTAGAAATTTTGGCTATGACCAGCACATTCCTCCATCTTTAGCCCAGTTTCCCCTAGAAAACTGGGTGAGGTCGGGGGTAGCATCAATCGAGGAGGCTCGCATTTGGTGAGATTATTTCCACTGCCGAGAGGCTATTATATTTAGGGTGCCCACCCTTGTACGCTTTCCTCGGGTGACGTCGGAGTATATTAAATGGTGGAACTCTCGCATTGGTTTCTTTTAAACTTCTAGGAATGATTGCTGGGACATAGCACAGAGGAAGTTCCTAAATGCCCAGCCTTCTCCGGCGTTCAAGATTGACCTAGCCCATTTGAGGAGGCTAAAGCACTGCAAAGATGACGAGGTGCAAGATTATTTAGCAGCATGGAAGACTGCAAAGTGTAGCACCCCAAGACCGCAACCAGAGCTCCCCACGGTCAACAAAGATGATTTCCTGAAAATGCTTCATGGGCTGTGCCATGTGGGGAGTGGTAGATTGGTGCTCCAACAACTCCCTCTGCTCGTGGAGGAGTCTCTTGCATCCTCGACTTCTTGGCGCCCAGAGATGGATCGCCACTATCCTTACAGGACCTTTGTCAGGAAGGAGGATCGGTGGCTGACTTTCTATAGTCAGACCTCTTGGCTATTTGTGCTACTGCACATTCACGGTCTCTGCACGAGTGATAAGGCCAAGGTGATATTAAGCCACCCCTTATTTGTTACCTTCAGATATGTCGATGGATGGGGCATGGACCATCTTGGCTTACATCATTGCTTGTTAGTTCACGGGCATGAAGACCTAGCCTTATTGGCCGAGCTTGCATCTTGATCGGAAATGTATGTTGGCTAGTCCGCGAAGGGGCCTCCCAAAACAAGGAACCTCCGTTGTATTACTAGTCCCTTTCTACTTTGTATTTTGGACCAGTAGGTATGCCCTTTCTGCATCTGCTCCTGCCTCTTACTCATGTTATTATCCCCCTTTTGGATGTATGCGATGATCTATGCTTATGACCACCGTGTTGCATTGACGTTCTTTTGTGCAGACTACCCTGATTCTAGTAGGACCGGGAAGTATCGGAAGTTGATATCACAGGCCCAGAAGCCCAGATATTTTGAGACTCTAACTACTGTGCCAATGACCACCCCCTTGCCAACTGGTGGCTCAAAGAAGCGGGAGCGGCCAAGAAGGTGGTAACCCAGGCTAAGAAAGCTCAGACGGAGGCTGTGGAATGGCGGAAGAAATATGCAGCATTATAGCCCATGGTGTCTCTTCCACAGGTCCCAACATTCGAGGAATTTGAAGCCTCACAACAACAAGAGCATCCTACTACATGTATGACTCCTTTGTTTTACTGTCTGGCGTGAGTCATAAGCTGACCCTAGGCTCCTCTTTTCTTTCTTTGTTCTACCTCTTCTTTATTCAGCCTTGGTGCCTGAACCCATTCCTATCGTGGAGGGGACCGTTGTAGTTAGTGTAGCCGAGGAAGGGGAAGGTGGTGCAACGACCATCCATCCAGCAGAGGTGGATTTTCCCTCGCCGATGCCTAGCCATGAGGGTCAAGGTATCCCATCTTCAATGCTTTCCCTTTAGGCTCCTTGTGAATTGCCTTAACCTTACAGGCTAATCTCCTTGGACAGATGTTGCCCCTTTTATATCTACTGAGGTCCTTCCTACTGACGCCCCATTGCAAGGAGGGTTAACGAGCCAGCGTCCTTCCGAACAGTTGATTGTCTTGCCAGTTGAGAGGAGTTCTCCTGAAGTGGCTCTCGACAATTTAGCATGTCTCTCGGCACAGGTTCGAGATGCGACCGATTCATCGGATAGCCCGCCCTCTAAAGAACCAGTGGACTATGGGACCTTGAGTGATGAAGAGCCCCGAGAGGGAGAGACAAGGGAGACTACTCCGTCAGCTTCCTATGGGAGCGACGTTATAGCTTTTAGTCCTGCGAGGCTCAAGACAAGCCTTATCATTACTCCGGGCCTTTATTTAGAAGAAGGCGAGGTCATCTCTGGGCTGACCCGCTCATCAACGGAGCTCCATATGACGACCGAGGTGGATCTTGTGCCGATTGAGGTGAGTTGTTATACTTTGTTTGGTCACCTTGTTACTGTTTTACATTCCGCAACATGGGTTCTGACATCGTCTCCCTTTCGTGTAGGATCCCATCGTTTCCACAGGGCCGACCCCATCACTAGAGGGCGCAATATCCTCTCTCCCGACTTCATAGCTGGAGTCCTTCTTGTTCTCACCCGGTGAAGGTGTGGCACCTGTATGGAGGCCACTCGCGGTATGATTCCCGAGTGGGTATCTTCAAACGGGGGGCCTTGGTGAGCCAATGAAGATTCTTGTGCTCGAGCAGATTGTGGAGCAGCTACAACCTTCGCCCCTAGCCCTTGAACAAAGGCCGGTTGAAGATGTTGCTGATGGCGGGGCAGCTCCCTCGGAAGCTGAAGAGGCAACTGCCAAAACAACTGACATTCTAGCAATCATCGCTAGTGTAGAGCTTGAAGAGGTTATCCATGAAGGACATGAAGAACCTTACCCCGCTAGTCAAGGGCCAATTCTAGCTACCGTGGAGGTTTCCAGCCTTGCGGTTGAGGTCAGAGATGAGTCAACGGCTATTGTTCCTACCCTCCCTCTACCCTTAGAGGGGAGTGGAGGGGGATCGATATCAACTTCAAGGGAAATAGTAGTGGCTCCTAGCTCTTCAGCAATGCTACCATCCTCCTCATCGGAACCTTCCGACGCGCTTTGGGCTGATATCGACAGCAAAGTAGAATTTCACCTTCCCAAAGTAGCACCTCTGGGGGTGCAGTCTTCAGATGTGATGGTCTGGCATTATCTTGACGTATTGCTACAGAATGTACTGGCCCACCCAAGCTTAACCTATACGCAGCTACGGGTGATAGCCGAGCGCATCTCCATCGTACTTCAGGGTTTTGGCTTTCTCCTAGAGGAAAGGACATAGTTGGTGATTTTACTACTAAAATTTATGAACCGACGTGAGTACCTTGATCGCATCGTGGCTGACCAGATGATAATCTTGAAGCTTCAACGTGTCGAGTGCCAAGCTGCCCTTCGATCATCTGAAGAAGCAGAGTAGCGCAAGAAAGACGACGCTGAGAGTGCTGCTAGCCTTATTGATTCTTTACAGAAAAGGGCGACAGACCTTCAAGCTAAACTGGCCCGCATCCAGGATGAGTTGGGGCAAGCCGAACAGTTCCGAGCGTTGAGCTTGGATGAGGCTGTATCGACAGCGGGGAAAGTAGTGTCTTACCAAGAGGAGTTGGTGAGACTCGAAGATGAGGAGTCTCGCCTATAGGAGCTAGTTCGCTTCCCATCCTTGGGGCTGCTCGAGTTTGAAGATATCTTCCATCACCCCTTGTAGTAATTCCTTTGTTTCTTTGTCCCCTTTTTGTGGGTCCTTGTGTATCCCGGGGGATGCCCCAAGTACTATGTACTCTTATTTTTAAGCAATTGAAGTTTCTTCATCATGTTCCTTGCACCTTCACCGTCGGATTACAACTTTTCTTTCTTTCTTTCTCTTTTCTCCGGCTAGTTTAGACATAGGTGCGTTGCTAAATTGCCTAGCCCGAGATATGTTAGCAACCAAGGTAGGAGAGCGCCCACGCCTTCAGGGAAGGTATGAGGGGAAGGTATGAGGGGTTTGCTCCACTGCGGCGCAACTTCTCTCGGGGCCAAACTGTGATTAGCATAGGCTGAATGCTGAGGGACAAAAAAGGGTATTTTAGCCGATAGGGCTGTAAGGTGGAACCAATAGTCTATTTTATAGGCCTCACCGATGGTGACGAAGTTTGTAAATGACATGCTTGCCGACGTGCTTGAATGCCAAAGACAAGGAGCAAGTGTATTCCTTACCAGGGACAAATGGTCTGAGCTAAGAGCAAATTCATTGCCTTTGCAAATGGAAACAAGAGTCGAGGCTAGGTTTGTTCATCGACATTGGTCGGATGTCGAAGCAAAGAAGTTCATTTATCGACAGGGACGGAAGGTCCGGGCCGATGGTCTTGTTCAATGATTTCACCGATGATGACAAAAATTAACTATAGGTTTATTTGTCGGCATGGGTTAAATGCCGAAGTAAGGGGTTTATTCATCGACGGGGACAGACGGTCCGGGCTGATGGTTTGCTCATCGATCTCACGGATGATGATGGAAATTAACTGTAAGTCTATTCGTCGGCATGGGTTAAATGTCAAAGCAAAGGAGGTTATTTATCAACGGGGACAGAAGGTCCGGGCCGATGGTTGGTTCGTCGATCTCGCCAATGGTGACGAGAAGTCAACTATAGGTTTATTCGTCGATATGGGTTAAATGTCGAAGCAAAGGAGTTTGTTACAGCATAGGCGTAAGGCTTATGTTGGTGGGACATGATTTATCTACTACACACTGGGATTCCCATGGGACATGACTGATAAATGACATGGTGACATCATTTTCATTTAACGACATTACTGACTTAAGTGCCCTTTCAGGTTTTCACCAAAGTCAGCCCCCTCTTACTTTTGTCCACGCGTCCTTTTGGGTTTTTACGGGGTGAGGTACCCGATTTTACCTACAGCGCCCTTTCAGATTTTTGCCACAGCCGGGTGATAGCCATTTTTGCCCTTACTTAGAATATCTGGGTAAGTCCAGAGAGACATCTCTATTTTTAGCCTCATTTGCCGCAAGTAGGTGGGTGTCTCTGCCCCAGTACTGCCTGCCTGTCAAAGAGAACTCCCGGTTCGGCGGGATCCCCTGGTCATACCCAAAGTTCCTCACGAACTGATGTGGGTAGTACGGCTCCAAGGAACTCATCACTGACTGGTGCAACGTCAGCACCGCCGACCGGGTACTCAGTATCCACTCTGTTCGCAGCCCGACATCTGCCAGCTCCTGACCAGGATGGGCGCTGGTCGCCCCTCCACCTGAAGCCCCCAGGAAGAGGCTAGAGTCCCTCGTGGCACTATCAAAAGGCAGCCCCTCCTCACCCCTAGTGGGCAAGTAACAAAGGGCTCACCTGGCCCCCTCCAGCTACGTCTCTGTATCCCCGTCAGGCTGCCCAGGGAAGCTAAACAAGAGTGGTGCCATCGAGTTCCTCACTGTCCCCCGCATCACGAAGCCTGGAAATAACAACTCGGCCGATACACTGAGGTAGTGGGTCGGCAGGACTATGCTCCTCTCTCTCGACACCAGGTGTGTCGCCAGAACTCCCAGCCCCTGGTAGATGTTGGCCAGTGTAGCAGGAGCTAAAGCCAACTATCTCCCCTCAGCTAATAGACAGGCCAGCCACAGCAGCTCGGCCCTCAGCAGACCATCCTCCCCGTGCGGAACCACGAACGTCGCCAACCATTAAGCCAAATAGGCAGCGAGGTGTGCCACGTCTGGCAAACCGTGAGGGTTCCACCCCTCCCGTGGAGCATAAATGTACCGACTGTAGGTCCTGAAGTGTAGATCCACCTCTGTGTACTCCTCCCAGGGAGTCTGGTCCCTGGCAAACTCCTAGTAGAAGTAGAATGGCCCGTTGTAGAAATGACAGACCCATACATTCAGTGGCACTCTCGGAGTCTGTGTCGCTCTCTCTCTCCTTGCCAGAGCCAAGTCCCTTCAGGTCTTCAGGAGGTACCGATAGCTGAAAGGTACCCGATACCTCCCATGTCTGTCACTGTGACTGGGATGGAGGTCATCTAGCACTACCTCCTCATATCCCTCATCACTGATCGGCAGTCCGAAAATCCTGAACAGAGACCACAAGTCCAGTGAGGTCTCTCCCTCTACGGTGGCCACCATGTTCCAACGACGGTTGAAGCGCTCAACTAGTCCCTACAGTAGCCTAGTGTAGCAGGGGTATGCGTACGAGGCGACAGTCGCCGCGTACCTGATCCCTGCTCGCTCCAACAACACCCGGTAGTGATGGATGATCCCCATCAGCCACTCAGTGGCCCCTTGGCGGTAGTAGTGCGAAGGGATTACGGCCTAGCGATCGTACCAGCTCATGACGGTCTGCCTCATAACCCCGTCCAGCATACTGTGGTCATTATATCCCTCTCCAGCATACTATAAACCTGCGGACTCCAGCACCAGTTCGGCGGTCCTCTCTATCTCAGTACAGTGGTGGCCGTGCAAATCCCAGGAAGTGGGCCCCAGTGGCCCAACTCTGACCCCTGACCTCTCTGCCCCACCAAAGAATCCTAGGTACTCAGCACTGGGAAACTGTCACTGCCTTCGATAATCCTCTAAGATGGTAGGGTAGCTATAGAAGGCTAACCCATGCAGGCTGTCCCTACCGATCAAGATGGCCCGCTCAAGCTGACGATGGGCTCTAGGAATCCGTGAGTCATCCTCCTCCATGCCAGGTGGAGCGTAGCTTCAGAGAAACTCAAACAAATGTCGATCTAGGGGGAACTCCAACGGATAGCCCCCGGTCCTATCATAGGTGTACATGCCATTGGCCTCCAGGATCCTTGTCACCTCTACGGTCCCAACTCTAGTAGCTCTCTCGCCAAGGGGACCCTCAGCCACTACTGTATGCCCACGGTCCAGCTACTCCATGTTAGCCATAGTAACCACTTGCGGGCCCAAAGGGGGTGGCTGCCAGTGTGTCCTCCGCACCCAGTGGTCCTCCTATCAGGCCATCCGCCTCGGGACCCGTCCATCTCTGCCAAAATGCGCCATAGCTACAAGACAAAGCATGGAAAAGTGGTCAGAACACCAACAAAACCAACACATGCAGCATAGGAAAAATAAAGGCACTTGAAGTGTCAAAATACAACTACAACAGCCCAGAACAGGGGTCTCACAGGCCGTACGCCTTCGTCTTCACCTCCGATGCACGACCCGCGGGGGACATTTATTGCACCTGAACTATTTTTCGATAAAATCACAAGAAATAAGGGTTCAAGCATTTCACCGAGCACCTTCAAGGCATGGGCTATCTAGCCCTTTCTACGAACCCATGGGTCCCTACAAGGGCCTTCGCCAGCCTGCCATAACTTACGGCAACACAAGTAATCCCTCGGGATCAACTCCGGCCACTCACGTACGGGCTTTGCCCGTATCCCACACCGTCGGCCGGAGCCACGCAGGGGCACCCCAACATCACGCCACGCCACATGGCACTCAGCCAAAGGGGCCAAGGGTCCACCCAAAAACACATCTTTCAACCCTCCAAGGATAAAGGGAGGCCTAACTGGGTCAACCATAGGCTTTGGAGGCCTGTCGCGCGCATGTACGGCTCACACGGGCATGCTCAGCATTTCGTCGAACACCTTGTGGGCACATATGTTCCAGCCCTTCTACACCCAACCGTGGGCCAACCCGTGGTTCCAGCACCTCAATTGGGTCCTACAATGACCCCCTTAACAAGTCAAGGTTGACCCCGACACTCAGACATGTGGTGATGAGCCATCTAATCCTAGCATTCGGGCCAATCCGAGGCTACCCTGTCAACCCGTCGAACAATATGGCACACAGCTCGAGGCATGGCTCACAGCCACAAAGTGCCTCCCCTTAGCTCCCATGAGCTCCCGTCGTTAACCCAAGGCCTGGTGTGCAGCCCCTCTGCCATCTACGCAAGCCGTTTGGGAATCCGGGGTGTGTCAGGCATTTACTCCGACACCTTGCGGGCAGCTATGACAACTCAAAGAACGTCAACCCCCACGGGCCCATTCCAGCTTCCCGGGGTCCAAAGCCCGTCAAAGGACAAACCCAAATGATGCAAGAAGACGTCCGGGGGCCATCCCCCGGGGTTACGACCTCCACCGGGGCCAGTTTGCCCCAGGGAGGGCGAACCTCCTTGGGGGTCGTGCCCTCCCTCTACGGTCCTACAATGCGGTTCGTGTGCCATACCAGTGTGAGAAGTCGACATGTGGGCGCGAGAGTTTGAAATAAAGGAGAGAAATGATGAGTCTTGGGAAGGGGGTTGTCCAAAGCCCAAGGAGAGGGTACACCTCTTTTTCCTTCCCCCCATGCATCATATTATGACTAAATCCCATCCATCCATCTCCCTTTGATACAATCTTCACCCTCCATCAACCCAACTTTCCCTATAAATAGCCCATGGCAAGGAGGAGAAGGGAGACTTCATTTTGGGTATTCTTTCTCTCTCTTTTACTCTATCTCTCTCCCACCTTAACCTTAGGTCACCAGTTTCTCCCTCTTCCTTCCATCTTCTCATCGTACTGTCTTCATGAAAGTTCTTTTGTTTTAAGTGTTCTACAACTTCTTCTTCTGTATCATCTTTTAATTCCTTCTGGTTTTTAAGTTATTTCCTATTTTTCAACTTGCTATCTTGCATAGTTACTGTTCATCCGAGATGCTAGTTTCTGGTATTTCTCTGTTTTGAAGCCCTTCTAATCTTCATTTCTCTCCATATTATTAATGAAAGTTCTTCCCCTCTTGTAGATATAGATTTTCTTCTTCTATCAATTTCTCTAATTCTATCACATTTTTAAGGTATTTTTAATTATTCTCAGTTTAGTTTTTTACATAGTTACTGTTCATCTACCTAGACACCATCCCCTTCTCCCTCTGAGTTCACCATCTTCCTCACATTTTATCTCTCTATCTCCTTCATCAAAGTTCTTCTTCTCTTCCTCCTCTTAAACTTCCTCTTCTTGGGCATCCTCTAATTCATCTTGGTTTCAAAGTTATTCACCCTCCAAAGATGGCTTCAACGACGAAGGTGACTCCCTCCCGGCGTAGACGACTTCTTCCACAGGGTGGTTCGTGATCCAAGGCCAAGAGAGGACGACGCCATCATCACCATTGCTACTACCATCTTCACACCTCAAGCTCTTTTTATTTTTATTATTTTAGTTTTATTTTATTTCATTATAATCTCGTCACATCTTTATTGTAAGCTTGTCTTGCACTTCATGTACTAGTTTCTTTATGTTAATGAAAGAAGTGTTCATTTGATCCCATGATTCATATTTAACCTGAGTTTAATCACCAAGGTAAATCAAGATGCTGCGAAAGATGCTAAAAGTGCTAGTGAGCATGCGCCCTCGCATCCGACCGAAGGTCGCCACGCGGATCGACCTGCGCGATCAGGTCACGGGGATCGACCTGCCAGTTCAAGTCGCAGGTGTTGACACCCATTTTATGACCAATTAGTCAGGTTATCTCCTTACTCATCTTAAATGATGCTCCGAGTTGTTCGCCCTTGCCGAGTCTTCTTGGACAGTTAGAAGTCTCTTTCTTGGGTCATTGTCTTCCTTGGTTGAGTGTCCTTGTTATGAAGCTAAGCAAGCACTTCCGGTCCATTCGTCGCCCTCTTGAGTATAACGCATCCTCAATGGCACGTTATGGTAACATAACGCCCTTACTGAAGTCTGTTATATCCTCCTCACCCAGCATCTCACCTAGCGTCTCTATAGTTTAACGGTCTCATATTTTGCCATTGTGCTTATCATAACGCACTTAATTAAGTCTGTTATATACCTTACATTGTCCGTCTCACCCATCATCTCAGTTAGCATCTCTGTTGTTTAACGGCTCTGAGTTCCCCCGTCATACATTACATAATGCTCGTCCATTGACCCGTTATACTCCTCAAGTCAAGTCTTGTTCCACCACTTCCACCAAAACGCCTTGTCATTCCAGCCCCGTCTGCCTGGATGTCTTCGGGTCCATGACGGACCGCCTGTTCCCCATCATGTTTTCATGATAACGCCCCTAGTAACATCCGTTATGATCGCCAGAGTCCTAAGCCCGAACGTCTCGCCTGCCGTTCTTATCTCTTTTTGGGATAAGGTCACATGACGGACTGGTATAGGTGCGTTATGTTAACATGGCGGTCTATCGCGGAAGCGTTATGATTCACAGAGGAGTTTTAGCAGAACTATGCTTCTCTTCTATTCCGTGGATAGATTGTAGAGGTTCTTATCTTGATTTCTCCCCCAAATCTGATCCTTAGGACCTTCTGTTAGTTTCTATGGACTCTTGGGAGTATTATCTTCAACTCTCCCAGATATATTTTCGGCTCTTATGTACACTGGTGATCTTCAGCTCCCTCCGGAATGCCCAAATTGGAATCCGGCCATCGATCAGTCTAGATTTTGCATATATCATCAGCTGCCCGGGCACACTATTGAAAGGTGCTATCAGTTCCATGATTTAGTGTATGATTTGCATGAAGGGCAAAGGATTGATTAGGCCCAAATGCATAAGTTGATAGAAGACATCAAGGAGAGAAGAAGACAGGCGAGGTCGCAGCAGCCGGTGCTGTAGTAACAACAACCTCAGCAAGTGCAACCCCAGTAGTAGCAGCAGTAGCTGCCTGCACCAGAACTTGGGATTCGTCAAAATCCCATGCCAAACCACCCACCCACTCCGCAACAATAGCCGCCGGCACCGGCTCAAGTAAATATGGTTCACCGCCCAGCTCCCAACACTGGGTGGTCTTATGATGATGAGACCCCCGCTCACCTCCTCGCTCTCCACCATACATACACCAACTCCACTCTACCTTCTATCCCTGCCACCACTCTGCCCACCATCCTAACCTCTGCTACACCCACCAATCCCTCCAATCTCCTCATTCTGCCCTCCATATTACCTACTATTCCACCAATTTTTGCGCCTTCACCCATTGCACCCACCATTACCACCCTTTCACCTAACCCTTTACTGGTCATCCTCCCACCAGGGCCCATCAGACCCGATTCTGTCATCATCACTCTGACTTCTATCCCTTCCACTCACCCCATTAGGCCAATTGGGAGTCCGTCTAGTGCCGTGCCAGCACAGAACCTTGCCCTGCAGAGTGGGCATTTATTTCAAAGAAATTACCCCTCTACTGGTGCACCCACACCCAACCCTTCAGTTCTTTCACCCACAGTTGAGCAAGAAGAAACCGACCCTCTTCCTAGCACGAGGTATGATTTGCTACAGCCCTTAGACCAGACGTCGGCCAAGATTTTGATTTTGGAGTTGATTAAGCGCTCCACGCTGCACCAGGATGCTCTAAAGACTTTTCTTCAAAAAGTCATGGTCAGCGACGACTAAATTTTAGTGTGCCCACAAGTCTGGCACGCCCGGTGGGACTCATCCACCCTTCATCTCTTTTCTGAAATTAGGGACCTTGCGGCCCCCTTCATGTAATGCTAATTGTTCCATCTTTGCAAATGTAGGAAAATCACATTTCAACCTCAAGAATGGCAGTCTCCTTTGGCCCGCGAGTCGTGGAGAGCCACGTCTGAGAAGGCTACCTCACCGTCCCGCTCTACTTCAGGAGCTTCCCTCTGGTCGTGGGCTTCCCCAACTTCATTGGGGTAGCCTTTGTCAACATCCTGGACGTAGAGGCATCCGACGAGCCCGAGCACAACACTCCCATCCTGGGAGCCACTGGAGCTACTACCGGTCGAGCTGTGGCCAACAACAACAACAACATTCCAGCAAGGACGCTGAGCTGTAACATGCACCTTGTGCACCAGGCTGCCGGTCCATCGCACCAGGGGTCGGCATCCCATCGGAGGAGGCTCCAAAGGAACAACGCTGGCGCTACCACAGGGCACCGAATCTCCAGCACCAACAAGTCTATGACTGTCAGGACCATCCGAGTCCATTTGAATGGACAGAGGTCCGAAGTGGTCCCGGACTGCATCATGCCGGCTATTCCAGTCCACAACTCCTTCCAGGGACTGGAAAAGATGAAGGAAAAGATGGCGCCCGCCATTTCGGCTGCGGCATCAAAGGACACGCTGGCTCACAAGTCGGCCAAACTGAAGCAAATTTGGGTTCCCAAGGAAGCCCAGCCCACTGCACCTGCCCAGGCAGGGCCCAGCTACACCCGCCGCAGAAAGGGCTGAAGAGATGAAGGGGTCGAGGTGATGGCCACGACCCACCAACCGGCAGTCGCTGCACTAGCGTTGCCCGAAAATGCCTACCGCCAATGTCACAGGCGTCGTCACCATGCTGCCCGCCTGACATTCACAACTTACACTCATCCTGCTGTCGCTACTAACGTGCAACCACCGGCTGCTCTCCCCGACCAGGAGTGGGAAGGGATCGAGCAAGCCATGAGAAACTACCTCCGGGGCCGACCACTGACCACAACCGGAGAATTTTCCAAGCACATAGGAGTCGACATGAAATCACCAGATGGCAACTCCACGAGTATGTCACAGGAAATTTCATTCACCATTCTCTCGATACAGGTAATAAAATCTTCAGAGATAAATGAATGCGTCGCACCTGAATCAAAAAGAACATGCACTGTGTGATCATAAATCGAAACCGTACCTTCGATTAGATTAGATGCCAACACCACACAAGTGATATGTGTAACTCTGGCTCTCGACAGATGAGTAGCAGTAGACGGCTGCTAAGAAGGTGTAGGAACTGGCGGTCGAAACAGTTGAGTCGGTTGAGAAGGCTAAGGCGGCGGCGGAAGACAGAACTGCGGCTGCTGCGACTGCGAAGTTTGCGAGAATTGCACCGTCTACTGCCTCAACGGATAGTTACGAAAAATGTGCCCCGGCTGATCACATCGATAACACACAATCGGCAGAGAACATGGCACACCTGGATGACTGCCACCATATCTAGAACACAATCTCGGCTGAAAAATAACAGAATCTGAACGCGACCGAACAAACGAACTAGAATGCTGACTCGGCTCAGAAAACATCGACTGATCGAACCTCTTCCTCTTCTTCTTATAACGGAAACCTCTTCCCTGAGATTACTGGAAAGGAGCACTATCGGCAGGAGAAAAGGTGGGAGAAACTCTTGAAGCAGACGACTGGTGGGGCGGTTGATGTGGCATGACCGACGACACCATCCCAGTCTGAGCAAACCCTCGAGTCCTCGCCAACTCCAACTCCAGTGCGACAATGGCTTGATAAGCGGCATCCAGCTCAGCAACACGTGTAGCGAACAGCGGCAGGCTCAACTCTGCTCTCAGTCTGCGCAGAAACTACTGAGTCCTGACAGTCTCATCGGTAAAAATATGCGGTGTATACCGGCTCAACTCAATGAATTTATCACGATATTGCAGCACCAACATCTCACCCTGTGTCAGCTCCAGAAACTGATACATCTTGGCTAACTTCAGGCAGGCTGGAGTATAAACACGCTCAGGGGCGTCATATAAGTTTAACGCATAGGGACCAGGGCGTTAAAGGCAACGAACCTTTAACTCAATACACAGGGACTATAACGCACCGGAGCAGGTGCGTTAAAGCCACCTGAACATAAAAATCCACAGGAAACTCAGACACGGACGATATAATGCATCTCTGGGGGTGCGTTAAATGACCATAACGCGCCGGGACAGGTGCATTATGTCACCTGGGTTTCGTGACTCCGGAGGTCGAAATCGGAAACCCCTCCCGATCGATCGTAATCAACGGGGGACGTGGCGAAAAATCAAACCTGCTGAACCTACCAACCCATACCGATCATACAAGCCTAAGTATGCCACTAGAAATGAAATACGATGCCCATGGAATTGATTTTAACAATTATAAGGTAATTTAGGTATTAAAAGATTAAAAATGTACTAAACAGAAATATGCATAAAATACGAGGCAACAGGTGTCGGACCACGACGCAAGTGGTATCGGCGGTGTCCTAACGCGATAAGGTATCCATCCCCCTACCAGGATGACGGCGAAAATGACGATACGACGACGAACCGGCGAGAGGGCGACGCAGTGCTTCCCGGCTCGACTCCACGTTTTGTGAATCGAGGAACGGTGGCGTCAACGTGATCCTCGCGACGCGATCAATCCAACGGTACCTCTCCGGCTTCGATCAGCAGCCGTCTGAACCAGGAAATGAGAGAGGCATGCAAACTGAGAATAAACCCCAAAATCTCCAAAAATAAGAATTACACAGAAAACGAGGGAGATGGTGATAGATGACGACGCAGAGGGTGTCAACGGATTCCTAACGAGATGAGGAGTCAGATCCCCTACCTTTTGCACGGTGAAGACCCCGAATCGGTGCCGATCGGGTGACGGGTGCTACGTCGTCTTCTAGCTCACACACGTCTCCACGATCCGAGAGAAGAAGGGTACTGGCGCGATCCTCGCGTCGAGCCCGTCCCATCGGTACCTCCAACACATCGACCAGGGTCCGTTTGGATTGCGAACTTAGGAAATGGGGGTTGGAGGAGAGACCTATTGTCTTTACTGGTGTACCTAGAAATAAACCTATTTTCTGTTTCTTTCTCAGAGATATGAACCCTATTGTATTTCTAAAACTTTCAGAAATTAAGTTATCTTGTTAATAATTGAGGAGTCTCAGAAAATGTGATTGAAGTACAGATTGTGAAAAGAATGTAATGTGGTTTATGGGTTTCGGCGTATATATGTATATATGTAAAGCTATTATATTGGCTATATGGACACTGCTGCCATAGAAGGGTCTGGAGCCAAACTATAGAAATGTCCCTATCTGGAGGATCAATCTATTCTGGCCTCGAGGGCACGAGGTGAAATCTTGGAGATGGAGAAATTCAACTGGTTAAGGTGGGAAGGACTTTCCCCGGTTCTGCGCAATAACCAAGACTCGTCTCCATTGCCAAGGTGACTGAGTATCTGACTATTCTGACCTTCTAATGGTGGTTTGGACACTGTGTCTAGGCCATGTGTATCTAAAATTCTGTCTCTGTATCTGAAATCAAAAATTGTATATGATTTCTAAAATAGTGTGATCTGAAATTTCTATTCTGAAATCTGTTTAAATCATATACTTTATGCGAAAATCTGAACAGGAATGTGAACCTTTATAAGATATTGTTATGAAGATACCTATTTTGCGGTTACATATTTAAGTTTTCAACATCTTGATTCATGTTCTAAGCATTATAGTACTTTGTAAGTTGAGTACCCTCGTAGTAAGTTGGGCATGGATAAAAGAACAGATTTGAATTTGGTAACTTGTTGAGTCTATTCGTAGACTCATGCTTGCAAACCTTTTCAGGTGACTCCGCTGGTGAGGACGAGGCATTAGTGCATAGTGTTTTCGAACGGGAAGATTTGGTGTAATCGTTAGAATTTCTTTTCCTTTCCAGTTGAAGTGATTGTGTTAGAAACTTTATCTCATTTTAATAATGGTCTGTTATAAGGAACTTTTATGTTGTAATAGTTGGACTATTGGGATTTTGAGAATGGAATTAACTGATGGGCTTGTTATTTTCTTTTACTGCTTATTGTGATTTTTTAACTGTCCGAAATTTGTAACCAAGAAAATGTGACGGCCATGTTCCGTCTGAACTCCATCTGAAATCTGTTACAAAAGGAGCTTCCAACGGAGTTTCAGACGGATTTCAGACATACTGTGGTCGTCTGAAATCCCACTTTTTCTGGTAGTGCAATGTAGACCTCTTCTTCAAGGGATCCATTTAGAAAAGCTGACTTGACATGTAGCTGGTAGATCTTCCACCTATGGTGAGCTGCAAGAGAAGTTAGCAATCTTATAGTGTCAAGTCGAGCAACAGGTGCGAAGACTTCATCGTAGTCTACGCCATATTTTTATTTGTAGCCTTTAGCTACAAGTCTCGCTTTGTATCTCTCTACTTTTCCATCAGCTGTGCATTTGGCCTTGTAGATCCATTTAACACCGATGGCCTTGTGACTTGCTGGGAGTGTGACTAACTCCCAGGTCGATCTTGTTCTTCTCAATGTCATGGATCTCCTCCTTCATTGTTGTCCTCAGCAATCTTGTTGTACAGTCTCATCAAAAGTTAGAGTCTCATGATCAACAAACAGATAGATGAGATTTGTCTCTCCACCTGCTTCTGATTGTTCATAGATCTCCCTGAAGCTTTTCACCTTTGTAGAAAAATGACTTGAAGAAGAACTAGGGCCTTGCGATGTAATGATACCTCACTCCCTTCGGAGGAAGGAGTTTGTGGAGAAGATGGTGACATTTTCCGTGTTGGAGGTTGTTGTTGTTCAACTTCTGATTCTTCCATCACCATCCTTTTGTCGGCAATCTCATTCCAGCTCCAAGTCTCTACTTCGCTGAAACCAACATCTCTACTTTTCACTATTTTGTTAGTAAATGGATTGTAAAGTCGATAAACTTTTGAATCACCACTATAACAAACAAAGATGCACTTTTCTTCATGATCATCCAGCTTCTTTCTCTTCTCTTCTGGTACTTGTATATATGCAATGCACCCAAATATGTGGAGGTGGTCAACAATTAATTTCTTTTCACTCCATGCTTCTTGAGGCGTCACATCTTGTAATCCTGGGGCCCCCCGGGCCGCCCCCCCCCAACCCCCCCCCCCCCCCCCCCGCCGGCGCCCCCCCCCCCGCCGGCCGCCGGGCCTGCTGCCCTACGTCTGTCCTACTGGACAGAACCGAATTGATCCGAGCGGTATGCTGCACACAGAGGTCTAAAAAGGATGCCGCTTGCGCCCAGACGAAGCTTGGGAAGTGTAGATGTGCTCCTGAAAGTTTGGTGTCATTCTGAGGTTGTAGGAGGGCGGGGAAGGCCATGGGAGATAGCCTGTGTGAACCTGTCCTGCAGGACTAGTCTTCGCAGTCGACGTGCAGAGGGCGGTGCGCTCTCCACCGGACTCCGAACGATGCATGACAAGTGGGGTCAGATGACTGACAGACAGATCTACATACCCTCAAAAGATGAGCACCAACGGAGCACCGAGCTGGGCGTGGTCGGCACTTTGGTGGGGCTCTAGATTCTGGGCGAGCACTCAGATGTAGTCAGGTCGCACAGGGTAGCACGAGCAGCACCAAATGCAGAACATGACAAAACCACCTGGGTTGGTTTCAGGACGTCGAGAGGTACAACTGCGAAGAAGAGAGCTCGGCCAGAAAACTAGCAGGGAAGACGTGGCATGATCTACAAGCTCGCTGCACACCCTGGGTGGATTGGTTCACACCAGCTTTACGTAGTCGCACAAGAATAGACACCACGAACTGTGCCAACGTCAGAATGGGGCGAAACCATCTCTGAAACACAGCGAACTCAGAGAATAACCGACCCTCAGAAGAGAGTTTGGGTTGAATCTTACTGTGCAAGTCAGCGCAGCCTCTGCCAATCGGACCTCAGGTTCTGGCTTGAATCTGGCGTAGCAGCACGAGAATGGGCGACGCGATCAGTGCCGAGGTCAGAACAGGGCGGGACCCCTTCTGGAGCGAATCTGACTCAAAGCAGAACAACTTCTCAGAAGAAAATTTACAATTATTCACCCTTTAGGGGGTCGAGGTAGAGTCTGCAATCCGGACCTCAGGTTCTATCCTGGATCTGTAGGTAGCAGAGCCAAGATTGTTTACAAATTAGACTTATTTCCAGAGAATTCCCAGAAAATTCCTAGGTGTTACAATCTGTAGCTTCCACTGGAAGCACTTTGAATGTAGAACATGTAGCTCTCTCTCTTTTCTTCCTTCCTCTTCTGTTGCCTGCCTTCTTCGTTGCTCACTGCTCACCGCTGCTGTCTCTCTCTTTTTCTTTCTTCCTCTTCTATGTCAAGGTGGCTCTCCTCTTCTTCACAGATGATCTCCCTTTTATTCGAAGGCTCTCTTCTCTTCTTCTTCTTCTCGCAAAATTCTCTTCATGTCTCTTTTCTCTTCAAGCACAAGCACGCTCTCTCACAGCCGCTGCTCTCCAATTCACTTCTGCTTGATGCATTCTTACGGCTTAGTCTTCTCACAAAGAAGAGATGTATATGTATTTTCCAAAGAAGACATTTTACTAATGAGCTTAATCCACAAGGAAATTTTTCTATTGGTTCACGTCAGGAGGGAATATTCTTTCTTTGGAAGCCTCTGGGAACGTACCAACCAACATGGGATCACGTGCCAATCATGGGAGAGAACATCAGGTGACTCGCTTGAGTGCCTCATGTGTTCAGGTCATGTTCTGAACTGGAGAGCTATTTGTCACCCTTAACAAGCCATATTTCACCCTTAAACGTCTATTTGTCAGACTTAGGAAGCTATTTTACACCCTTAGTCCGTAGCCAAAAATCCTTCTTCAGCCTTTAGCTACCAGCGACATTCACAACTCCAAGCTCGTACCAGCTTCTTCTTCTCCACATTTCTTCTCTGTTCTTCATGAGTGAAGCTTCTTCTTCATCGACCCTGCCAGACCAACAGGTTCTCCTTTAGCTTCTTCAAATGCTTTTTAGCTTCGTCTTCTTCTTCTGTCTTCCATGGCAGCTTCGCCTGCAGCTTGTCATTCTTCTTCTTCGTTCTTCTTCTCTGGGTGCTCGAACAGACTCATGTATCTGTAAATATATGCAAACCAGAGTTCCAATGTCATCCAATCAGCCATAGCAGTATACTGTCTGACTTGAGTGCAGCTTTACTATTATTTATAGTTATTTTCATTTATTTCCTATTTAAATTTTTGGGGTGCTACAAGAGCGTCGTCGTGCGGGGTAGTTACCCCTTCTAGGTCTTGGTCAGAGAACACCAGGGCCTGTTGCTCGCTAACCGGTGGGGCTTTGAGGGGCTCGGAGGCCCTGCTGGTCTGTTCAGCGTGACGCTTCCTTCCTCGGCTACCATCTCCTCCTGATGTCGTGTCACCAAAAATAACGTTAATATGGACTCGGCGGCGGTGATTGTCAATTTCTTCTGGGGGGATGCCGTGATCCTCCCTCTGCTCGGACACGTATCAAGATAGGTGCCCCTGGCGGACGAGACACTCGATCTCGTCCTTGAGTTGATGACAATGTCCAGTATGGTGTCTGTGGTCGCTATGAAACTGGCAATGCTTGCGGCGGCTGTGACGCTTTGGGTTGGCCTTCATAGGTTCGGGTTGGCAGAGAAGGCCCGAGTCCTTAATGTCTTCGTATATCTCATAGACGGGGGTGGATAGAGGCGTGTACCGCTCTAATTTCTAAGGAAGCTCCCTGTGGTCTCCGTCTTGATTTCGCCTTTTTGCCTGGCCCGAGCCTTGCTTGGATGGTCGCTTCTTATCCCTTTCTCGACCCGTGCCCGTTCTACCGCGAAAAGCGCTGAGGACTTCTTCGCACTCTGCGTGATGCAGGGCTAGTATCACCAAATCGGCGAGAGAGGTGGGGGGATGGAGGACTAGCTCTTGCCAGAGGTTCTCATCATGGGTGCCTCTGGTCAATGCGGTGATGGCTAAGGCGACATCAAGGCGAGGGATACGCAGGGCTTCCGATTTGAATCAGTTGATATAAGCTCAAAGTTTTTCCCCATGTGCTTGCTTTAGTGCCAACATCCCCATAACTGACCTTGAAGGGCCGCTGCCGGCGAAGCTTTCCTTAAAAATTTGCCTGAACTATCTGAAGTCATGAATACTGTTGAGGGCGAGTGCTCGGAACCTGGCTTGAGCGCCCTAGACCAAGGTGGTCATGAACGCTCGGCACTTGATAGCATCGGAAGCCCAGTGCAGGGTCATCAGGGTGTCGAAGCTGTCGTAGTGGTCGGTCGGATCTCCCTGGCCATCATATGACTTGGAGGTTGGCAGTGAGACTCTGCGGGAGATCTCGACCTTGAAGATTTGATCAGAGAATGGGGGTTGCTCCTCATCTTATTTGGTGGAAGTCTTCTGTAAGGCGCAGAGGGTGATCTCCTGTTCCGTGAAACGTCGCTCGAAGTCTCACAGTTGGAGGGATAACACTGGTTGCCGCTGGACCGAGGTACCTCATCGTCCCTTGGGGGAATCGGTCTCTGGGAACTGCTGGCATGTCCCGAGCCCTTCTCTCCTAAGGGTGGAGGAGGCTTCTTGTTCTGGAGGTGGGGCTTGTGAAGGTCCTCCCGACCTGTTATGTACAAGCCATCATTCCTGGAGGGTGAAGAGGCCTTCGACTATTTGCTGGGAAGCTTCTCCAGGGGGGGGGGGGGGCTTTCCCGGGGAAGTCGTGACCTCTCCTCCCTAGCCGCTTGGGTTCTCATTAATTCTACGAGGATATCCAGTTTTGCATTGAGGGTTTGGAGAGTGTCAGAATTCTCGTAGGGGGGTTGCATCCCTGTGGCTGGTGGAGGTAGCTCATCGGCTTGGTTGCTATCGTTGACGGGGGGGTTTCGGTGGAGTGGGGAGGTACAGGTTCTCCTTCCTCTGTTACCACGGTGTTCCCCATGTCGCCGGTGATCCTCCTATTGGAATTTCTTTGCACTATGATGGCTCTTCGCTCGTTTCCCATAGACGGTGCTAGATGAAGAGGCACAATCTCGCACTGGTCCTGAGTTGTAAGATCTTGGAAGAATCTCTTATTGCGATCACCACGTCTGTAAGAACTGCAAAGTAGGAAACGGATCAGGGGTGCCTAGGGAGGAGTCCCTAGGGAAAACCCTCCGATGTTTAAGTCAGCAAATAAGGTAGAGTACTGGTGCAATGAAGGTAGTAGGAGGAGAAGGGGGTGTAAGATTGTTCTCCACCAAGAGATGTGGTGGTTCTCACTCACGATTGTTGCTTACCTCTCTAGATGGTCTCCCTGGGGTTTGTATAGCAGTCTGTTTAACGTAAGAGTCCAGGGAGCTGGGGGGATTTTGGGGAGGTTATGTCCATGTCCTAAGCTCTTTATAGCACGAGGAATCTTACTCTCCCTTATCCCTTGGAGTTCCCTTCTCTTTGAGAATGCATAACGAATGCTTGAATAAGCTTACGACGGTCAGTCGAGGCTTAAGGCGCTTGCTCGGAGTTCTCTCACAAGCGATGGGGCGTAGCTCGAGTAGGCTCTGCTGGGTCTCAGTAGGGGCCTTCGCAATCGATCTGTCACTCGGACTTTCGGACCTGGGGGTCGCCAAGGAAGTGCTTTATTCGAGGGATTTTTGGGCTTTAGGGTAAGTGGGCCCACAATGGGGCTATCACTTTGGGGAGCTGGGCCTGGTTTGGTCAAATTAGACCTAGTTGGGCCATGCTCTTGGGTGGCGGATTTTCACCCTCTCCATACCATAGGAAATTTATCAAACCTCATATTACGTGAATCCATTCTCGGGCGACCACTGCCCTCACAAGGCCAAAATGGCCCAAGTTTCATGGGTTTATATGAATAAATCACTAATTTTGGTTTTCTGGGGCAAAAACCAACTTACGGGACTCAAACGGGTTGAAAAGCCCTCATCCCGGTCGACCTAGGCCTCAGGTCGGTCGACCTGGGCCATGGGTCAGTCGACCTGATCAGCCAGAAATGGGTCTGTTGACCCTCCTACTAAACGAGGTTGGGGACCTAGCCACGTTAACATGATCGTGGTCTCCCGAAGGACCGCAATCAACCAAGTCGTGGTTGGTCGCCATGGACACCTGAAATCTACCGTTAAGAGCGTCAAGCCATTCCGAGCCAAACAAGGGCAACGGAGGAAGGAAAGACGAAGTATGTCGACGCGTCTCACAAGCTACGTCAATACAACCCCTGGCCGCGTCAATGCACACATACCGATGCATGTGAGAATAAAAGAAAATGAAGAAAACAACAAAGAAGAAAAAGCAATGAAAACCATTAAGCCGACAACAAACAAAGCAAAAGGGGCAAAACAAACAAAAAAAAGAGAAGAAGAAGTAATTGAATCGGCCAGGCCCACCTTGAACTGGCTCCCCTCTGGCCGGTCGGAAGGGGTGGAGGATCAAATCCCACAGCTTGAAGTCTGGCAGTTCTACACGGTTCATCTCTGTCCATTTGAAGGGGGACACGGTCTTTTTTCGACCGTTCATCTCCTCCCCGCAGCCTAGCATGGACCGTCTGGCGTCAGTCAGTCTTCTTCCTGCGTTCCTCTCCAGCGCTGCACGTGGCTTGTCTAGCGGCCATCTACGTCACTCAGCGGTCCCTACTGGACCATGTTCATCTTGTACTAGTGCTGCACCTTGGCGAGTGTCTTCATCCATCTCCCCTTTTGCAAGGTACGTGGTGCCCTCTCCTTTTGGTACTTCGTGTCTTGGTGGCAATCATGGTTTTCCTTGCACTCTCTTTTAGCTCTTGGTTTTTATTACTACTCCATACCTTGGTTTGCAAAGGAGTAGAAGGAAAAGGGAAAATATATCTACATCCCAATTTTGTGGCGATCACGGTGGGATGCCTAGTGCCCATCGTGCTTTTGATTGTGTTGACCTATTTTCCCGTGTTTGAGTAAGTTCTTAGTTCTCTTGGGGTTGCCGTTGCGGTTCGTTGCTATTTTTTGTTCCTGGAGTGGTACGTGGTCTTCTCTGGGACGTTTACATCTTCCCGCGGCTGGTCGATAGACCGTGTATGGCTACCTCAGGTATGGTTCTACACTTTGTATATTCTGTCAACCTGTTGTTTCAAGCGGTCCACTGAAGGCCGTGGTTATCATACCGCGGTTGGTTGATAGACCACTTATCTCTACACCCGTCTATTTCTGTTGGTTATATCCGTGGATTTGCTATCATTCATGGTCCTGTCAGGGCCGCTTTACAGCTTCCACGGTCATTTTTCAGACTGCTTAGTTCCCTCAGGTACGCATAGGTTGTGATTGTTTCAGTTCATTTCAGTTCTGTGCTTTTATTCTTTGTTACTTCTCCCTGTTATTGCATGGTCCTTCCCAGGGCCGTTTATACTCCCTGAGCGGTCTCCCATAAGACCGTGTTACCGCTACAGTGCACCCGAGATTAGCATTTTGATATGTTTGTTCATTAACGAAGATGAAAGGTCCAGGTTAAGGGAATGCTGACCGATCTTGCCAATGATGATAAGGGTCAAAAGTGGTTTGTTCATCGACATTAGTTAGATGCTGAAGCAAGGATATGTTTATTCATTAACGAGGATGAAAGGTCCAGGTTAAGGGAATGCTGGCCGATCTTACCGATGATGACAATGGTCAGAAGTGTTTTGTTCATCGACATTGGTTAGATGTCGAAGCAAAGATATGTTTGTTCATTAACGAGGACGAAAGGCCCAAGTTCAGGGAATGCTGACTGATCTTGTCGATGACGACAACGGTCAAAAGTGATTTGTTCATTGACATTGGTTAGATGCCGAAGCAAGGATATGTTTGGTCATTAATGAGGATGAAAGGTCCAAGTTAAGGGAATGTTGATAGATCTTGTCGATGATGACAAGGGTCAAAACTGATTTGTTCATCAACATTGGTTAAATGCCGAAGTAAGGATATGTTGTATTCATTAACGAGGACGAAAGGTCCAAGTTAAGGGAATGCTGACCGATATTGTCGATGATGATAAGGGTCAGAAGCGATTTATTCATCGACATTGGTTAAATGCTGAAGTAAGGATATGTTTGTTCATTAACGAGGATGAAAGGTCCAAGTTAAAGGAATGGTGACCGATCTTGCCGATGATGACAAGGGTCAAAAGTGGTTTGTTCATCAACATTGGTTAAATGTCGAAGCAAAGATAGGTTGTATTCTTCACCAGAACAGGCAAAAGGTCTATTCTAGTCAGGCTTTGTCTATTGGTGGTTTATTCTCTGGTGGAACTCGTAGGGATATTCTATTTTGACCTTGAGAATGGTCCTCTGGATGGACGATGTATCCTCTTTTTCATCATCATTTTTAACCACATTACTTGTACAAGTGCCCTTTCGGGTTTTTGCCGGCACCGGCCCCCTCTTACTTTTGCCTACGTGCCCTTTTAGATTTTAACGTGGCGGAGTACCCGATTTTGCCTGCAACACCCATGTGGGTTTTTGCCACAGTCGGGTAAGACAATGGGAAGTCCCTCTCCTCCTTTTCACTGTCACTCTCTCTCTCCTCTCTCTCTCTCTCTCGCTCTCTCCCCTCCCCTTTTGTCGTGCCTTCAGAATAGACATACCCCACATTTTCTAAACTGTGGTGAAGGCCCTCTTCAAATCCCTTCCGCCTCTGCAAAAGAAATACACACCTTTTTTGCCAACTCTCTCACTTGTGTTGCTGTCAGTTTATCTAATTTCCCCACTAACTCCTTCACTTCCTCCTTCCCAAGGTGCCCTCGTTCAAGGTCTCTTCTTCAGGTTGTACCCTTGCTCCCCCTCTCGGTGTCTCTGGTATCACCTCATCATCATTCGACAGCACGTACTCCCCATCTCCCTGTACATTATAGTCCCCCTCACCTAGGTCAGCTGTAGTAGCCACCATTGCCATCATCATTTGCAGCTCCCCACAAACGCCAGCCTCTCCCACTGCCACCAGATCACGCCTTTCTTCTTTCTCGATCACTAGGCCACCTTCTTGCACTGTCTACTGGGGAAGCTTGCCATCCTCCAGAGGGCGGTTTGAGCACTGCCAGGCAGGGCTTTCGATGACCGTACCAATACCTTGGGCCCCTGCCAGATGCACCCAACTAGGGTGGGTGGCTTGTAGGATTGGGGTAGGCTGATCCTCACTAACCGCCTTGCCTATGGCCGAAGCCCCCAGGTTGTCCTCGGCCATGGAAGCAGACTCGAGCATGACCATCGTAGAGAGGGGAAGAAGTGTCGAAGGATGGTCGCAGACACTAATCAAGCTGGATAGTGTCGCTGTCGCTAGCTAGATGGGCCGCTTGCTCGCCCTCTGCGCCGCTGTTGGGGATGCCATGGCTATCGAGTGAGAAAGAAGCTCTGAAGCTGGTTTTGTCAAGCATGCTAACCTTTGCATTCGGAGTCGGGAAAGTCAGCCCGGGTGTTTAATTGGTGCCTAGCCCAATTCGCACTGGTTCGCAGGGGACGATGTTCGATTTGGGACGACTTAGCACCACCTAGGCCGATTAGCAACTTTTTTCCTACTGGCTCGGTGGGATGCGAGTTCGTACCAGTGGCTTGGTCTGGGAACGCTTTGGTCGGGTCTGCAGAGGCGCGTAGGAGAGTGCTCGCCTCCCTAGGGGAGAGACGAGGGGATCACTCCACCACGCGAGTCTCGTGGCCCCGCCGAGTGGTTCCATGAGGAAGATTGACCTGGACGGTGGGTTCAAGTCAAAGGGGTGTATTCGTCACCCGAAGGGACGGAGAGAAGAGTTTATTGGTTCAAATGACCTGGTCAGGAGGTCCAAGTCAAAGGGTTATTCGTCACCCAAAGGGACGGAGAGAAGAGTTTATTGGTTCAAATGACATGGATGGAAGGTCCAAGTCAAAGGGATATTCATCACCCGAAGAGATGGAGAGAAGAGTATATTGGTTCAAATGACCTGGACGGAAGGTCCAAGTCATGAGGAGGTATTTGTCGTTTCGGCCCGAGAGGGGTCTGGGCAAGATGTTTGTTCGTCGGTGTCGCCGGGGTGGCAGAACCGACATGGTTTGTTTGTCTCTTGTGGTATTCGTCGGCGTTGGGTCAGTGCTGACGCAAAGAAGAGTTTATTTCTTTATCCAGACGTAAGCTCCGGGTAGGGTGTTTGCTCGTCGGTGTCGCCGGGGTGACGGAACCGACGTGGTTTGTCCGTCTTTTGAGGTATTCGTCGACACTGGGCCAGTGCCAACGCAAAGAGGGGTTTATTTCCTTATCCCAGACGTAAGGTCCGGGTAAGGTGTCTGTTCGTCGGTGTCACCGAGCAGTGGAACCAACATGATTTGTTCGTCTCTTGAGGTATTTGTCAGCACTGGGCCAGTGCCAACGCAAAGAGGGATTTATTCCCTTATCCTAGACGTAAGGTTCGGGTACAGTGTCTGTTCGTCGGTGTCACCGAGCGGTGGAACCAACATGATTTGTTCATCTCTTGAGGTATTTGCCAACGTATGGCAGTGATTCAACATCAGGAGGTGCTTCCCACACACACCCAACCCTTCCCTAGGTGCATTAAACTCAACCGACCAAATCTCCTCCATTCCAAGAAAATCTGAACTACACCTCATGCAGGAGGGTTGGACAAGGGGTGGGGAACTTAGATTTACATCAAAACTACCTCCACACAGGGAGGGGCACTAAGCCGGCCAGGTGGGGAGGGGAGATTAGCTAAGTCGGTGCCGGAAGGGCACTTCTCTGGTTCTGTCCAGGTCTGAGACTGCAGGACAGTGAGTCACTGTAGTCATCGTTATGCACTCCCCCGAGCTCAGAAGTCACCAAAACTAGTGCCAAATTGTCACTGACAGACCCTGGAACGCTGGACAATTTTCATGGATGGACCCGTCGTCGCCACCGGTCGGGGTGGCTCCCGGAACAGGCTCTCTGCGCTCTGGCTTAGGCTGATCCTAGGGTGTAGCAGTAGTTGGTTGTAGCCGCCACGGCCGCTCCCAAAGTCCAATCAAGATGGGACCAATTCGAGGATGACCGTGGACGAGTCTTTGATTGGCAGCCAGGGGGAGCACCAGACGATGTCGGGGCAGAGAAGAAGAGCCCTTTGAGTGGGGAGGAGTCAGGTCAGGTCCAGGGTGACCTGTTCTGCGCACCTTGGGGAAGAAAATCAGAAAATGCTCCTCCAGATGTCGAATGGGATGCCACTTTTTGCTAATGGACGCCGACTGGTTGTAGGAGTCCTCTGCCAAGTGGCGCCCTCAGAAGTTGTTGGATGCGACCGTGGGAGCTCCAGGAAGTCGACTTAAGTTGCTAGCTAGCCCTGATTTACGCAGTCGGGGGATATCGAGCCTCCCGGACAGCAGGGAGGTCGGATGCCGACGAGACCACCACATCTGCGAAGCTTTCTCGATGAGATTTCTGGTGATGTATGGTATGTCTTTAGATGATGCTGAATGACTCTAGGACAAGATCTGCAACTCAGGCCTTTGCTGCTGCCTATGAACTGGACAGGGTATAGTGGTGGAAGGGGGTGATGGTGGGGAGATGAGGAGAGGGAAATGGGGTGGGAATAAGCTGGGGCATCCACATCCCCTGACTATTAGGGGGGTCAATGGGGGGTCTAACCAGGCTATGAGAGGTGGAGATCAAAAGGACCTGAACCTCAGGTAGAGGCGTTGGATGGAGTATATGAAGGATTATGACTTCACCCTGTCTTATCAGCCAGGCAGGATGAATGTTATTGCCGATGC
The DNA here is from genome assembly GCA_024336825.1 of Amorphophallus titanum. Taxonomy (NCBI): domain Eukaryota; kingdom Viridiplantae; phylum Streptophyta; class Magnoliopsida; order Alismatales; family Araceae; genus Amorphophallus; species Amorphophallus titanum. The sequence goes on from JANBPO010008525.1 coordinate 649,126, forward strand.
CATGAGTCGCAAGGTCATGGTCAGCGCCTTGATGTTGAGGGAGTGGAGGCTCTAGGAACAAGTGTCTAAAGTGTCTTTCCGCCTTAAGATTTCCCGAGAGCCTGGGCTTGTGGTGCTTGCGAGTTTGACTGTCACACCTGCTATTCGTCGGCAGGTGACAGAGGCGCAGCAGGCAGATTCTGAGTCGTCCCGAATTTTGGCTTTGGCCGATGTGGAACTCAGTGAGGATGGTGCTGTGAGGTTCCGTGGTAGGCTGTACGTCCCAGCCGAGGACCAGGTTCGTCGTGCGGTGCTGCGCGAGACTCATGGGAGCAGGTACACTGTACACTCGGGTGCAACGAAGATGTATCGAAACTTGCGGAGGCAGTTCTGGTGTCCTGGCATGAAGAGAGATGTTGCTGAGTTCGTGGCTAGGTGCCTGACCTGTCAGCAGGTGAACGCGGAGCATCAGTGACCAGGAGGTGTGCTTCAGCCCTTGGAGGTTCCCATGTGGAAATGGGACCACGTGACCACTGATTTTGTGGTTGGATTGCCGAGGACTCTGAGTGGGCATGATAGTATTTGGTTGCTCGTGGATCGACTGACGAAGACGGCTCGGTTGTTACTGATCAAAGTCAGCTGGAGTGTGCCCAAGTTGGCATGTCTGTATATAGAGCGGATTGTACCCCTGCATGGGATTCCCATTTCGATCGTATCAGATCGGGATCCGCGCTTCACATATGGTTTTTGGAGGAGTTTTCAGAGGGCTCTAGGTACCGAGTTAGCATTTAGCTCGGCGTATCATCCTCAGTCGGATGGTCAGTTAGAGAGGACCATCCAAACTTTGGAGGACATGTTGAGATCATGTTGCCTAGAGTGACAGGGGAGTTGGTTTCACCACCTACCATTAATGGAGTTTGCCTACAACAACTCCTATCATTCGAGCATAGGGATGGCCGCTTTAGCAGTATGAGGTGGAATTGGGAATCATTAGCAGCTTTGATCGAGTTGTGGCATCCAGATACCCACACTTTCATCTTCCCTAAGTTCGAGGCTTCAGCGCTGGTAGAAGAGCTGGATTTCATCTTCTAGTGGAGTGATTTGGAGGTGGGCGAGCTGATCGACCTTCCTCCCTAGGATGAGATCCTAGCAGAGATTGTGCGAGATAAGCGCGAAGTTCGCCGGATGATAGACCAGCGAGGGATCTTGGTCGATCGCCTAGCAGGTTGGCTCTTGGGCTATATGAAAGACTAGGGGGTGGAGGCAGATCGACTGATGCGTGGTGTGACATTGTGCTTGGGCGAGGCGTTACTCTTCCCTACGTTAGGCGGCGTGTTGAGGTAAGAGTACGTGGGGCCACTGACTCTCCTATGGATGGGGCACTCTCTTTCCCGAGCGGTGCCTGCTCACATGTACTGCGGGCTCACTCAGACGAGCCTAGGTGGCAGTGCCATGGGGAGTCTCTATCTTCTGCCGATGTGGATGGAGATTCACTTGAGTATTGACTTTGATGATGAGGCAACTACTACTTCTCGGATCTTCGAGAAGAGCGCCATCTACCCAGCGAGGGCTCTCTTTGGTCCTGAGGATCAAGTGATATGCAAGATAGCGCTATTGAAGACCAGAGATGATTGGCGTGACTATCTAAACTTCCTACCTGAGGATGAGTTTGTGTTTGTGTCGATGATATATCGACATGAAGAATTCAAGGTGCGTGGATCGCCAGAGCAGGAGTTGTGGCTTGTGGGGGCCAAGGGCTTAGTGTTGTACCAGGCACACCGCTGTCATCGCTAGGTGGGGTTGCCCAGACAGATCCCCTGGGCTGCTTCAAAGGGAGCATTGATCACAAAGCGCCTTCTGGGGACCGACGCGGATCAACGGTGACTTCAGAGGATCGGGAAGGTTTGGAGATGCCATGCCGCCGTGGTGAAAGCCAAAGTGGACATTGAGGAGGACAAAGATGATCTGAGGCATTATGTAGGCTACCTACAGAGTTTCTTATATACACCCAGAGCAACCCAAAGCCCACATATCAAACCCAACCCAAAGGATTTCCAAGCTAATGTGCTAAGACATTTCTGTATATAGGCATTATACATGGGTTTTAACGTGAACAATAGTTGGGGCATCTAATGGGCCATACAACCCAACGTTGAAAGCCCAGCCAACCTATATAATTGTTCGAAGGGGGAGCTTAGGGTTTTCGTGTGAAAAACGGTAGGTGGCTGTGAGTGAGGAAGGGATATGAGCAACAAAGAAATTAAGTCTTATTAGGATACATACTTTGGTTAGGGTTCGTATAGCTCAACACACTATAAATAGGGACCCTCCATGCGATGGCAGAGCCATCGTACCACACCGTGCTACTGCCATCCCCACGTAGACGTCATCTGTTCGTCCTCTTCCTCCTACTGTTCGAGTCGCTAGCTACAGTTCTTTGCTGCCGTGCAACCATACGTTGGCTGCGGTGGTGCTGCTGCTATCGTTGAACCCGTGGAGAAGCAAGGCTTCTTCCCTGGCCTTCTCCTTCCTTCCAACTGTTGCAGTTGCAGTTGCAGTGAGAGCTACTGTGGCTGTTGTTGTTCAACGTCATCATCCCACGTTTTCCTTCTTCCTGTTGCTTCATCCTCAACGTGTTCTTCATCCGTAAACGCATCTTAGGTAGGCAATCTCCCAAGTCAAACCAGATAATAATCTTGTTTGCTCTTTGTACATTCCATGATGTCGTGAGTTCCTACATGTTTTATGTTTACGTTACGCGCGGATAGAGTGAAACCATGTTTCTAAAAATCACAAAATATATGTGACTGGAATCTCAGTATTTTTCTTAAAATTTACATGCCTTATATGATAATATTTACTAGTTAACAAAGTAACTAACTAAATAGGAAGAATTATAAAAGTCATGACAAATCAGAAATTTCACTGTAGCTTGATAGTTGTAGAGTTTTGCTTTGTCGGGCCTGTTTGTGGGCGCTGGAGTGTCCTTTGGTTATGAAATTTCACGAGCGTGTTACTACAGTAGTGACTGAGGTAGTGCTTATGATTTTCTTTTTATGCCCTTGTCTAGACTGGGGAGCTCCAGGATGCGCTCGCCTGTGTAGCGAGGCAGCACCGCGACCGTAGCACACTGGTGAGTTTTATTTTGAATAATGTTCATGATATTCTTCAATTTTTGCAAAGATTAATGATAATGTGATGTAGGCAGTAGAGATGTCGGAGGCGAAGAGGCAGTTATCGGTGGCCCGCTCCCAGATTGCCGCCCGTGACGAGCGGATCACCGAGCTGGAGCAGGCGCTAGGCTAGCAGGGGACCGAGCGCGACCACGCGGCACGGGTAAGTCAACAACATTAACTTCAATTAAGTTTATGTTGAAATAAAGCTCAAAACTAATAGTTGACTTTATGAATGTAGGAGGTCGAGCTACAGGATGCGAGCACCCAGGCCGCCTTTGCTGGGGCCGAGCTCGCCATCCGTGACCAGCAGGTCGCGGAGTTAGAGGAGGAGGTGACCCGTCTCACCGCGGCGGCAGGGCAGCGGGAGGAACTGCCTCGGGATGCTCAGGACCTCCACATCCACCTCGAGATCGAGCGGAGAGAGCGTGCCCAAGAGTGCGAGGAGCGGGACCGGGAGAGGACGGAGCGGGACCAGGAGAGGGCCGAGCTTGTCGCTGTCCGCATGCAGCTTGCCATAGTCGAGGAGCGGCTACGGGTGACAGAGGACCGTCTGCAGCGTGGACGCGAGAGAGCTCGAGCGGCGGGGCACTCCAGCGCCTTCGCCAGCACTACATACGCGACGGGCTCCTCTTCCCACCAGTGTGCAGAGGAGGAGATATGGAGCTTAGCTCTGAGTGCTGTACGGGGGTCTATGCCCCCACCCCGAGCTCGCCTAGGGGCGGCAGGGGAGCAGAAAGAGAGAGGAGAGAGGAGGGTAGAGGCGAGAGTTAGAGAGAGAATTTGTACTCCTCCACCCTCCACATGCTTGTACTCATTTTTGATAGATATATATATATATATGGAGCATTTTGTTACCTGAGTTTGTTGAGTATTGAGCACTTGTGGTTTGTGTACTTACTTTCTTATGGGCATATTAGCAATTTTGATTTTTAAAAAGGTTAAATTATAATTTGAGGTAATTTTTCAAAAAAAATAAGAAAAATCAAATTTTAACAAATATCTCTCCCCACTCTCCCTCTCCTCACTCTCTGGACACTCTCTCTCCTCACTCTCTCGAATCTCTCTCTCTCCATCTCGACACTCTCTCTCTCCCCTCACACGTTCTCTCTCCTCTAACCCCCATTCTCTCGATTCGTGATCCAAACGGACCCCAGTCGATGCGTGGGAGGTACCGACGGGGCAGACTCAATGCGAGGATCGTGCTAGTACCCTCCATCCCTCGGATCGTGGAGCATGGAAACGCGTGCGAGCAGAAGGAGGACGTGACCCCCGATGCCCGATCTACACCGATTCGCGATCTTCGCCATGCAAGAGGTAGGGGAACGGACTCCTCATCTCGCCAGGAATCCGTTGACGCCCTCTACATCGCCATCCATCGTCATCTTCCTCATTTTCTGTGTAATTCTTTTTTTGGGTGATTTTAGGGTTAATTTCTCAGTTTGCATGCCTCTCTCAATTTCTCATCCAGACGGCCGCTGATCGAAGCCAGAGAGGTACCGTTGGATTGGTCGCGTCGCGAGGATCACGTTGACGCCCACCTTTTCTCGATTCGCGGAGCGTGGAGTCGAGTCAGGTTGAGAGGTGTCGCGTCGCCCTCTCGCCGGATCGACGTCGATTCGTCATTTTCATCGTCATTCAGGTAGGGGGATGGATTCCTTATCTCGTTAGGACACCACCGGTACCACTTGCGCCATGGTCTGACACCCTTTGCCTCATATTTTGTGCATATTCCTAATTAGTGCATTTTTAAGGTTTTAATGCCCTAAATCATCTTTTAATTGTTGAAATTATATCCATGGGCATCGTATTTCAATTCTAGTGGCATGCTTAGGCTTGGAATGTCAGTATGGCTTGACAGGTTGTTTTAGTTTTTTGTTTTGCCGCGTCCCCCGTCGATTTCGATCGATTGGGTGGGGTTTCGATTCCGAACTCCAGAGTCACGAAATTATACAAGCACTACTCCCCACACAGGGGGGTTGGACTAGGGGTGGGGAAATTAAGGATTACATCAAAACTACCTCCGCACAGGGAGGGGTGCTAAGCCGGCCAGGCTGGAAGGGGAGATTAGCTAAGTCGGTGCCGGAAGGACACTTCTCCAGTTCTGTCCAGGTCTGGGACTGCAAGACAGTGAGTCACTATAGTTGCCGTTGTGCACTCCCCCGAGCTCAGAAGTCACCAAAACTGGTGCCAAATCATCGCTGAGAGACCCTGGAACGCTGGAGAATTTTCGTGGACAGACCCGTTGTCGCCACCGGCCGGGGTGGCTCCCAGAACAAGCTCTTTGCGCTCTGGCTCAGGCTGATCCCAGGGTGTAGCAGCAGCTGGTTATAGCCGCCACGGCCGCTCCTGAAGTCCAATCATGGTGGGACCAAGTCGAGGATGACCGTGGACGAGTCTTCTTCGAGCAGCAACCAGGGGGAGCACCAGATAATGTCGGGGCAGCGAGGAGAAGCTTGTTGAGTGAGGGGGGGTAAGGTCAGGTCCAGAGTGACCTGTTCTGCGCACCTAGGGGAGGAAAATTGGAAGACGCTCTTCTGGAAGTGGAATTGGATGCCACTTTTTTCTGATGGGCGCCGACTGGTTGTAGGAGACCTCGGCCAAGCGGCGCCTTCAGAAGTTGTGGGATGCGATCGTGGCAGCTCCCGGAAGTCATCTCAGGTCGCCAGCTGGTCCTGATCTGTATAGTCGGGGGAGAACAAGGCAAGGATGTCGGATGTTGACGAGATCACCACAGCTGCGAAGCTTTCTCGACGAGCTTTCCATCGATATATGGTGCACCTCCGGTTGATGTCGAACGACTCCGAAACAGCTTCTACAAGTTGACCTCCTTCTACTGCTAGCGAACTGAGTGGAGTAATGGAAGCTCTTGATGGATGTGGGGTGGCTTGAAGTGGAGGGATGGCAAGGGGAGAAAGGGGTTGCTAGTAGTGGTTGCTGGAGGGGTAGTGAGGGTTGTCAATGGAGAGAGGGGTGGGGAAAGGAGGGCAGGGCGATTCATTCACCCCCCCTCTGAATCCGTAGCATCGTGTCCCAACAGTGGGTGGGTCACCGGAAGCACAGACCCTCAAGTCACGAAAATCGACTCTGAAAGCAAACTAGCATAAGGATCACTCCTCATACAACACCGACTCGTGGTGACGTAAGTCGGAACGTCACATCCCGGGACCCCTCACGGCGTCCCACACCTGGTCCCCACCTGATGCCCGGCACCAGTCAGACCACAGGACAGCACGTGGATCAAGGTCCGCTCACCCAGGACTCGAATCAACACGGAAAACCATCAACTAGGCCTCAAACGATGAACGGTCCATCATTGGTCACTCACGGATGCGCTATTCGAGGCAAAGTGACATCTCGGACCCCTGTAACATGGTCACAGTACTCACGGGGCATCCGAGGCACTCACAGGCCAAGGGAGGTACGATCGGTCGGAGGCTACCCACCCTGGGTCACCCGACGGGCGCCGTCCTGAACGCGCTAGCACTGACTAGCGCATCCAAAATGCGCTTGACCCACCCAGCGCGTTTAGGGCTGAACGCACTAGGTGTCCCTAGCGCGTTCGGACCGAACATGCTTGGCCCCCGTAGCGCGATCAGGCTGAACGCGTAAGGACCCTGTAGCGCGTTCAGACTGAAGGCGCTCGGTCCCCATAGCGCGATCAGACTGAGGCCCTCGGGTCCTATAGCACGTTCAGGGAAGAACGCGCTACCGGACCCTAGCGCGATCTGAAGCTATAGTGCATCTTCCCCGGCGGGACTGAGATCGCACTCCATCGGGCTAGCGCGTTCTCAGTCCGCACCCGAGAACGGCGAAAAGCTCAGAAAAACCCCGATCCACGCCCTAATCACCCCCAGGTGAAGGAGAAACAAAGAGAAAATCTTCCCCAAGTCCCTAGGCATGCATCTAAACCCTTGGATCGGCCAAAAACGCGACGAGATACAAGATCGGGTGATCACTCCCCAAATCATGCAAACGCCCAAACCCGCTCAAAATCACCCCTCTCAGCCTCACGACGGCCTATAAACCACCCCATACACATCCACTTCATTTCCCCTCCCATATACCCCATTTTCCCCATCACCTTCAACCTTCAGATCTCAGTTCGCAGGCAGTAGACGAGGCCCGAGTTGCAGAACCTATCCCGGAGTCATTCGGGATCACCTGAAGACATGCCATATATCGACGGAAATGTCTTCGAGAAATCTTCGCAGTTGTGGTGGTCTCGCCAGCATCCGACATCCTTGCCATCCGAGAGGCTCGATCTCCCCCGACTGCGTAGATCAGGGCCAGCTGGCAACCTGAGACAACTTCCTGGAGCTCCCACGGTCGTATCCCACAACTTTCGAGGGCGCCACTTGGCCGAGGACTCCTACAACCAGTCGGCGTCCGACAGTAAAAGGCGGAATCCTGTTCTGCATCCGGAGGAGTGTTTTCCAAATTTCTTCCCCCAGGTGCGCAGAATAGGTTACCCTGGACCTGACCTGACCCCTTCCCACTCAACGGGCTCCCCCTCTCTGCCCCGACATCTTCTAGTGCTCCCCCTAGTTTCTGCTTGAAGAAGACTCGTCCACGGTCATCCTCGACTTGGTCCCATCTCGATTGGCCCTCGGGAGCGGCCGTGGCGCCTGCATCTAGTTGCTGTTGTACTACACAGATCAGGCCAGGCCAGTGACCTGAGGCAACTTCCTGGAGCTCCCACATCCACATCCCAAGGCTTCTGGAGGCGCTACTTGGCCGAGAGTTTCTACCACTAGTCAATGTCCATCAGTAGAAAGCGGAGTCCCTGTCGGCATCCGGAGGAGCATTTTCCAAATTTTCTCCGTCAGGTGCTCCGTTCTGTCTGTTCCTGGACTGAACAGACACACGTTCACTTCTCAAACTGCCCCGGATTGCTCCAACCTCCACCGAAGTCCCCGCAGGTCCCGTTTCGAAGAAGACTCGTCAACGGTTCCAACGAATCTAGCCACGCTTGATTCAGAGGTCAGGAGCGCTCGTGGTGACCATTCCTTCCTGCTGCTGAAGTACTCCTGCGGACTGAACCAGAAACCCAGGGCCCTGCTTGCGGCCAAGAACAGCATTGAGGACTTGTATAAGGAATTGAAATTTCATAGCGTTAGTCCAGAACAAGTCCACTTGAGTCATCAACTGTTGGTTTAGGGTGTTTTCCGTGATTGTGAATGTGATTTTCATCGATATGTGCTTATTTTAGGTTGATGGTGCATCGCCAGAAGGCACGTGTTCCTAGGGAGGGAAGTGGTGCTTCTCCCCCGGTGGTTGTTATGATGGTTTATGCGCCTGTGCCGAGTCAAGTTCCAGCAGTTTCTGCCCAAGCTCAGGAAGTTATGTCGGGTGTTCAGAGTGGAACTCAGAGTGAAGCCGTGCTGCCCCATCTACCGTCTAGAGTAGGGCAGGTGATATCTCAAGTGCACGCCGAGGTTGAGTCCATTTAGCCGGGTGTGCAACATCACCTTATCCCTCAACCGATTGGACAGTTGCAGCAGGTTCATCTGCCGAGCGTCCCCGAAATTCCTTCCGTTGTTCCCGCTGTCGATGGTGCTTCTTCTTCCAAGTCCAAAGACAAGAGGTTCCGGAGATTCAAGAATAAGGGACGTGAGAAGCGGCATACCCAACAGTCTTCTGCCGGTGCTATTCCATCATCAGTCCCGTCTCCTCAGCAGCGTCGGGGATCTGCTATTCGTCAACCGAGATCGTGTGCGAAGTGTGGCGGTAGCCACCCTAGCAGGCCATGTTCTTTGCCGGTGGTTTGTTTCCGCTGTGATCAGCCGGGTCACATTGTTCGAGACTGCCAGTACAGATCGATACCAACACAGTTCTTTTCACCGGCCCAGTCACAGTAACCCCAGTTTCAACCCGTGCTGCCACAACCTCAGCAGGACTCACCAGCATCTCAGCCTCCTCGTGCTGAGTAGTGGCGTCCTATCTTTTGGAAGGCGTGTTTCCATTTTTTGATTAGTTAATTTATGTCTTAATTATTCCTATTGTTTGAATTTTATGTGATTCAGTTATCTGCTAATTGTTCATTACAGTAGTGTTGTTTGTGTGATTGTGATTTTCTCCTGTCCTTGTCATTTCTCCCGTTCTACTTTCTGCGAAAGAGCCGCAACGCCAGAATCCATCCCAGTCTGACCCTCGGGGGGCTGAGGCTGAGTGCCGGGGTCATGGAGGGCTTCTCTCAGAGCCGCAAGAAGGTGAGGCCATTGCTGAGTCTACCAGGGTCTGGTGGCAGTGGGCTGCAAGCGCTGGTGGTCGTCCAGAGGTTAGCCTAGGGTGCGGTACCTTCGTCTCTATGGCGGGCGCTGCTTCGGCTCTGTCAGGGACAGCAGGACAGCGGGTCGGAGTTGGGACCACCACGAGCTCGAACGGAGGTTGCCGGAGGTGGGACCAGCTCTGCGACGACCACAACTGACTAGAGAATAGTCCGTAGAAGCCCAGTGCTGCTCAGTGGTCGACGGCAGTCAACTACAACTCGGAGTTCAGGCCTGGTCCGAACTGTCGCTATCTAGAACAGAGCCCTAGATGGCTGTTGCAGAAGTTGCTCCGGGAGCTCCCAGACTTCGATCGAGGTGGCGTTGGCGTTGACGCGACCGTGGTCGAGGCATCTTCAATGCAAAATAAACAGTGCCACTAACAAAAGTCGGAGAAGAAAGCTCTGATCAAAAGAGTGAGGGCCTATCTAGCCTGGGCCTGGCTGGACCAGTCTGCGCACTTTGACAATGTCGGCTGGAACTGAGTGCTCTAGAGGGCAATTGACCTTCTTCTTTCGGTAGGCGATGGAGGACTTGTAGAAGTATGTCTCAGCCAAATTTCACTCAAGGAATCACAAGGGGGAGGCCGGGGGAGCTTCTGCACTGAGCCTTTGAGAAACTACGCAGGTTGCCAAGAATCACTTCTGCGGATAGCCCCGAGATCAGAAGAAGGCGGGACTACTCTAGTTGCAAATCTGACAGGAAGATGCATCCGTCGGTATATGGTGCACCCTCTGAAGACTCACGATGGCAACGCTATAGCCTCTACAATCTGCTGGTACATTTCTACCTGCGAACTTGGATCAGCTTGTGGATGAAGATGGGTGTGGTGGTGGGGATAGGCAGCAAGGAGGATGTGTAGGAGGTGGGGTGTGCGACCAGGGCCATCTTCTTGAGTCAACTATTGTACTTTTAATTTTTATTGAGTCTTAGCATTTTCTTTAAGTGAATTGTAATAGAAACACTTTGAGATTATAATTGAATAAAGGATTGGGTTATCATTACTTTTGCGCACTCTGTCTTTGTGTCGAATACACCAATGCTCTGATTGACATGATCGATATAAACTCATCACGCACTCTAGGTTCCTTCCGCGCTCGGGGCGTGACAAAGACTGTGAGGCATCGTCGGCATTGGCAGACAACTTCGACCAAGTCTCTGAAATTTCGACTGATAGCTGCCAGTCCGACGTGGGCGGCCCGGGACAACCCTTGTCCGGACCCAGCAGTGACGACCTTCTAGTTCCAGTAGCCTCAACCACTGGCTTTGAAGACCCATGGGTGTATGAAGCCGCCGCTGATGATGAAGACTTCGTCAACTTTTAGCGTGCTCCTTTTAAGCTGGAGGACGGCGGCCAGGCAACTGTCGAAGAGCTCTTTGAGATCAACCTAGGTGGAGACGAGGCCCTCAGCCCACATTCCTTAGCGCTCTCCTCACTAAAGCAGAGAGGCGGGACTACAAGCAATTCCTGCTCGAATACAAAGACTGCTTCGCCTAGACATACCAGGAGATGCCTGGGTTAGATCCCTACGTGGCGGAGCATGATCTGGCCATATCTCCCACAACCACACCAGTCAAATAGCCCCAGCGGCGTATGCACCACGAGTTGGAGCTCCAGGTTGCAACAGAAGTCAATAAAATGGCAGAGGTCGACTTCATCGGGCCGTGCATCTACCCGGTCAGGCTCGCTAACATTGTCCTAGTCAAAAAGAAAAATGGTCAAGTCCACATCTGCGTCAAGTTCTGGGATCTCAACAAAGCCTGTCCAAAGGACGACTTCCTAGTTCTGATCACAGAGACGATGGTCGACATGACTACCGGACATGAAGCCCTATCCTTCATGGACAAGTCATCAGGCTACAACCAAATCTGGATGTCCCTCCGAGACAAGGGCTACACCGCCTTCAGATCCCCCAAAGGGATTTGTGTTTTCTCCTCCTACTTGTCTTATTCTCATCATAATATACACACCTATTATTTCCACCATTCCACAGGGGTTAAAAACCCTTCCTCGGTGAGTGTACCCTCAATCTTTCATGCTACTTTATGCACTTGGGCAGATTTTTACACTTAACATTTTCTAATAGATTTTGCATCGTGTGTTGTTTTTGTTTCGTAGGAAAGCATGGAAAATGAGGCCCTTATCTTCTAGCAGGCTGGAAGGTGAAGAGTGGTAATCCACATTGTCCCCGCATTACTTATATTGAGCGTGATCATCTTCTTTTTCTAAGGTACACAACATGCACATAGTCTTCTTTCACATTCTTTGGCGTTATCTTTCCTTGGTGGCGATCACGGTATTCCTCTACATCTTTTATCGCCTTTGCCTTGCTATATGATCATACTATCATGTTTACATAGTCACATATTCATAATGTTCACTTGATTGGCACATTATGTTATCACTTATACACGTATGCTTGTTCATGTGACTTGTGACGCCGCGTTCTATATTTCTACACCCACAAGCACGACGCGACAGATTGACATTACAGGATGCGCAACACTATTCGGGACTCGCACACTTCGCTATGGTTTAGAGATGACATGGAGAGCTAGTTTGTAGCTCAGAGTCTTTTATTTCTTTCATGTAGGACCTTTGTAGGCCATTCTGAGGTCAATTAGACTCCATTTGGACTTTATTTGAGCTGTGTAGGCTACTCAGGGCTAGTGGGCTACCTTTGGTTCACTCTCCAGGGCCCAATTGGGCTGGGCGCCCATGGGAGAGCTCACTAGTGGGCCCCTTCCTTGGAAGGCGCACCCCCCTCCCTAGGGTGATACGGGACGTTATGCAAGCTAGGACTCTAGGTGATGACGTGACACACGGATGACTAAACTAGCAACTGAATTCAAGTAGCGATCGCTTGACACCTAACATTCTCAAGAGAGAAATTGCACCCTCCAACAAGAAACTATAGCTCACAGGTGTCCCAAGAGTGGGAAGCGCGCCGATTCGCACGGTTGAGGGTTAGCCTTGGAATTGCTGTCTTGGTGATGCCTTGTCCTGTGTTTGCTTAAGTGTGGACAGTTTTATTCTAAACCTGATCTGCTTCCTTGCTATACGTTGCATGGCTTTGGACGCATTCTTATGTTAAGAGCTATTGTGTACCATATTCGTAGTGCCGTGTCCAACGGCCGATGTATTGTGAGGGCTCATTAATCGTTTTAGGATGTAAGGGTAAGCTGAGATTTGTATTTTTCCTTGTGCTTTATGCTGAAGCTGGTACTCATCTCTATTGCACTTAGGCTTCTTGTGATCGATTGTTCACTGGATCAGTACTCGTGGCGTATTAAGTTGTGATTTTCTTGAATTGCGACGACACCGAGCGTGTGCTGAGATGCAGATACCGTGCTATTTTCTGATGCCCTGTGTGCGCTGTTTGAGTGCGTAGCGGAAGCGTATGGGCCGATAACCCACTGGTCGAGGATCGTTGTTGTTGGATTCTTGCCGGTCGAGAGAATTATTCTCCTCGATGTGACTTCATCTTGGCTTCCTGTGCCTTGATGTCGTCTGTTGTCGTGCTGTTGCTGGTAATTTTTTTAGTTTTGGCATCGGCAATTGGGAGTATTGGGGAATTTGTTGGCTTTCCTGCTGATTGAATACCCTCTACTCTGCATTTCTTTCTCTCAGGTGTTGTGTTCTCGAGGCGTGCTTGTAGTCCTTGAGATGCATCCCTTGAGATTGTCAGTTTGCTGTCATTTCTCATTGTCGTGGGTCTTTCTTGGTGAGCTGTCTGATGCATGACCTTTTCCCTGTGGTTGTGTGTTCAGCTGCTCTTGTGCCTTGATGTCACCCTGCTTGCAGTTGTGTTCCGTGGTTCTGTGTGCTATACGGAGCTGGAATCCTACAGGTGCTGTCATGTTGTTGTTTCGAGTGCTGTTTCTGTATGATTTTGTGTTTCTATCTTGGGCCATTGTCTTGTCAGTAGTATTACTGTACTCCTCTTCCTGAGTAGAGTTAGCTTGCGACTCGATCAGATGTAATATCTGAGTGAGGACTGACTTGAACACCCTCAATTCCGCAGTTCGTGGGATGGTTGGACGGGACGGGGCGAGAGGGGCGCAGCCTCCACTTCGTGTGCATGCGGCCGGAACAACCGATTCGATGTGATCGAGGTAGGGGGATGGGACTGTCTCCTTGCTAGGAATGTTTTGACGCCGCATGCATGCCGATTCGTGGCCGTTTAGCCTAGTTAATGTCCATTTTTAGTTTTTCCTAAAAATGTGGTAATTAGTGTTTTTAATTATCCATGCGCATCGTATTTATGTTTTGTAGCTTCTATTGAGTGGTATGGATGCTGGGGAAGGCAGGTTGCAGGTTTTTGTAGCGATCCCCATCGATTTCGGTCGACCGGGGGGTGGCTCAGTTTCAAACCGAACCCGCTCGCTACCCAGCTCACATGGCGATCATACCAGTGGCCATTATGTGTATAACACACCACACCTGGCGCGTTATACTTCTTTAACAGACCACACTTAGTCTGTCATGATCATGCATACATTAGATAAGCCATTAGCATAACGCCCCTACGTATGACCATTATAGTTGTGGAAAACTATGGATTTTTCACATTCTGGTGGCCTTAATGGACCTCCCTTGATCCGTTATACTCCCTGGATTTTTGAGTATTTATAAAAATAACTCGGGTGGCCACAGCGGACCAGTAGTGGCGCGTTATGTCACATAACGCACCATTTCAAATCCGTTATGACTAGTGTAACTGGAAGTAGATCGGATGGATATGACGGCCCAGCGGAGGCGCGTTATATTACCTTAATGCACCTCACCTGATCCGTTATGCTATATGACAAGGCAGAGCTGATCCCTTATGTTATGTTACGGGGCAGAACTGATCTATTATGATCTCTACTATGCTAAGAGTAGTGAGTCATTGTCCCAATGCATTCTTCGCTACGTTTAAGCTATTTTATGAATTAAAAATATATCTTTATGTCCCAGTAGAGTTACTTTCTCATTCCTCGTGATGGAGCCACTAGTCTAGCCCAGCGACCTTAGTGTCGGCCCACCCGAGAGAGATGGAGGGGTGATGAATAACCAATGCAATTATCCTAAAATGTATGTAAGGGAAGCGTAGGACTTGGATCTCCTAGCTGTAGGTCTGGGTAGTGTACCTCACACTGGCCGACTTCCAGCGGGAGAGATTAGGAGCGATGGGGTTCGTTGAGTTCCTGAGCATTGAGGCCAGTCGGCTTGACACGCCACTACTCTGTGCTCTGAACAACTGCTGGGACCCAGCAAGTCACACGTTCCTGTTCTCGTGGGGCCACATGGTCCCCACGTTAGAGGACATAGCGCGCTTCACGGGCCTATGCATGCATGGGTCCCCAGTTACCGGGAGGACTTACCCCTACTACCGGGAGATGGCCCGGGAGCTTCTTGGACTCGAGCTACTACACCTAGAGCGTCAGTTGATGATGCTGACGCGGGTGAAACTTCAGGACAGCCTGGGGCTGAGGAGAGCAAGGATAGTGATCGGCGAGCTGCCCGAGCAGCATCTTCAGAGGCTTGTGGATCGAGCCCGATCGAGGGTGGCGACAGAGCCTAGGCCGGAGGCCTACAGAGTGCTACAGAGGTTCTTGATGCTACTCTTCGGGCGCCTCCTATTCGTGACGTGAGTTGACGTGATCAGTTGTCACTTCCTCCCATTGCTCGAGGACGTGGGTCACGTAGGCGACTACGGGTGGGGAGCGACGGTTCTCACTTTCCTTTTCGACACATTGAGCTCCACCAGCCGATGCATGATGCTTGGCAGCTTCTCACCTCTACTCAAGGTACGACTCGACCCCTAATTTGGTCATGCAATTTCTTTCATGCTTCTTATATGTTGTTATCTGCTGATGTTTGGTGAAATGCGATGCAGGTGTGGGCCTACGTGTGACTACGCGGGCTAGGGAGAGGCGAGGAGAGCCACCCCGAGCTGCTGTCGATCGCCAGATGATGGACCGCATCTCGAGAGACTGGAGCCCTGTGAAGACAGGTCCGCGGGATCTAGGATGACCTGGACACTCTACCTTACACCTCGGTGAGACCTTAAACTCAAACTCTCTAATTAAATGCAATTTATATGATGTATCAATTTCTGGAGCTGACACAGGGCGAGATGTCAGTGCTGCAATATCGAGATAAATTCATTGAGTTGGGCCGGTATGCACCTCATATCTTTACCGATGAGACTATGAGGACTCAGCAGTTTTTGCGCGGACTGAAAGCAGAATTGAGCCTATCGCTGTTCGCTACACGCGTGACTGAGTTGGATTCTGCATATCAAGCCGCCGTCACGCTAGAGTTAGAGTTGGTGAGGACTCGAGGATTTTCTCAGACTGGAATGGTTCCGTCGGTCGTGCAGCATCAGCCGTCCCACCAGTCATCTGTTTCCGGAGTTTCTTCTGCCTTCTCTCCTGTCGATAGTGCTTCCTTCCAGCAATCTCAGGGCAGAGGTTTTTGTCATAAGAAAAAGTGGAAGAGGTTTGATCAACCGTTGTTTTCTGATCTGAGTCAGCAGTCTGGTTTTTCAGTTCGACCGCGTCCAGATTTTGTTACTTTTCAGCTGAGAGTATGTTCCAGGTGTGGTGGCAGTCATCCGTGTGTGACATGCTCTTTAACGGTTGTGTGTTATCATTGTGATTAGCTGGGGCACGTCTCCCGAGACTGTCCATTGAGGCAACAGACGGTGCAGTTCTCGCAGACTTCCCAATCGCAGTAGCCACAGTTCCGTCCTTCACCACCGCCTCAATCTAAACCGTTTCAACCGCTAGTTTCTGCACCTTCTCAGCAGTCGTCTGTCGCTACTCGTCCACCGAGAGCCAGAGTCACTCACATCACTCGTGTGGAGGCATTGGCATCTAATCTGATTGAAGGTATGATTTTGATTTATGATTGCACAGCACATGTCCTTTTCGATTCAGGTGCAACGCATTCTTTCATCTCCGAAGATTTTATTGCTCGTATTGAAAAGTCGGTGAATGAAATTTCCTGTGAGATGCTCGTGGAGTTGCCGTCTGGCGATTATATGTCTACTCCTCTGTGCTTGAAAAATTCTCTGGTTATGGTCAGTGGTCGAAAACTGCCAGCGAGACTTTATGCATTACAGTTAGCCGACTATGACACGGCCTAGCTCGGACGTCCAATCGAGGTGCTGTCAATGCCTGGACGAAGCTTGGGGGATGCCGAAGGATGCCTGAAAGTCTGACATCGAGCTGATGTCGCTGGAAGGTGGAGGAGGTCACAGCCGATGGCCTGCGCAGTTTTGCCTAGCAGGACTGGATGGCGTGGTCATGGTGCGTCGACAGGTACGCTCACTGTAGAACTCCAATAGTGACGGGACCAACCCGTGGGCATAGCAGACAGAGAGTAATACAAACCCTCAAAAGTTGGCGGTCGTCAGATCACCTCGCCGATCGTGGTCGCCGAAAGGGTCGGCGTCAGGTTTTTGGGTGAACAGTAGGATAGGTCGACAATGGCTGAGGTGGAATCTTCTGTGCTGATGTCAGAACGGGACGAAACCACTTGCGTTTGTTTTGTATCGTCGAAAGTCACAACTTTACAGAAGATGGCTCAACCTAAAATTGAGTGGAGGAGGGATTATTGGGGCCGACTAGGTGGCAGTCTGTCCTAGGTGAATAGAGAGTTCTGGGTCTGGCGCGACTGAGGGAAAATGGACGCCCCGGGCATAGGCGTTGTCGAAAGAAGGTAGGACCACTCTGGTTCGTCGGTGCTTCGAAGAAGAAGAACTCTCGTGAAGGGAGTTCTGGCCGATTTGCACAGGGGAAGTCGGTGTCGGCATTGCCAAGTGGCACTCAGGAACAGATGCAATCTGGGTGAAATTGCACGGAAACACCTATAGCGGTTGATGCCATCGACAAACGGAGGCAGAACCACTTCAGGAGCGTGTCCGACTCGAAGGTGGATGACTCTTCTGAAGATGACTTGAGTCGAAACCCGCTGTGGATGCCGCTAGTGGGTCTGCCAACCGAGTCTCTGCTGCAGGCTTGTAGCAGAGAGCAGCAGAATAGAACTTCTTAATCCACGGGAAGAGAAAGTGACGACGGGGCGGCTCCAGGACTGTTGTGGACGCACTAGCAGGGGGGTGGCGAACGTGGGTTGCAGAGGGAGAGGGGGCAGGGGCGTGGGGTGCTGGTGAGGGCGGCTATGCAGTATTGGAACAAGTTTATCGAGTTGGGTCGGTATGCACCGCATATTATTGCTGATGAAGCCTTAAAGACTGAGCAATTTCTCCGAGGTCTGCGAGTCAAATTGAGAGTGCCGCTGCTCGCTACCCGTGTGACTATCATGGACGATGCTTATCAGGCAGCAGTCGCGGTTGAGCTCGATTTGGTGAGATCTATAGGGTTCTCTCAGTCCAGTGTTGCTCAGTCGGTCGTGCCATTCCAGTAGTCCTTTCAGCCGTCAGCGCTTGGAGTTCCGTCTGTTGTGCCTGATTCCAGTGGTCCTTCGAGATGGATGTTTAGAACGTCCAAGAAGCGATTTAATCATCAAGCAACTTCGGGTTTTGTGCAGCAGCAATCAGCGTCTTCTGATTTTGTTCAGCAGTCTGTTTCTCCTTTTCAGCAGCCCCATGAGTTTCCTGTGGGTCAGCTGAGACCATGTCCGAGGTGTGGTGGCAGCCATCCCGGTGTTCCATGTTCCTTACCGGTGGTTTGTTATCGCTGTAATCACCCAGGTCACGTTGTTCGAGATTGTCCAATGAAGTCTGTGCCGGTGTAGTTCTCGCAGGTTACCCAGCCGCAGCAGTCTCCATTCCGTCTTCCTGCACCACCTCTGCCTCAGCCGTCGTATTTGTAAGTTTTAGCTTCTTCCCGGTAATCTTCTTCAACCTCTAGCCAGAAGCTGAGGAGTCGGATCACTCATATCACTCGTGCAGAAGCCATTGCGTCTAACCTCACAAAAGGTACGATTTTGATTTTTAGTCATTCAGCTCGTGTCCTATTCGATTCAGGTGCCACTCATTCATTTGTTTCTGAGGATTTTCTTGCTCATCTCGAGGATCCAGTAACTGAGTCACCTTGTGAACTGCTCATTGAGTTACCATCCGGAGATTTCATGTCCACTCTATTTTGTCGGGAAGATTCTCCTGTTATCGTCAGTGACCGATAGTTGCCAGCAAAGTTGTATGCGCTGTAGTTGGTCGAGTACGATGCGATTCTAGGCATGGACTGGTTAGAGCAATATCAATTCACAGAATAAATTCTAGATCCGAACCAGTAAAGATCCATTAAGTCATGGGTCTTACAAGGCTGGCTTAGGCTGACCCCTAAGGGCCTGGGATTCCCAACTTGGTGGGCGGCTGGCTCACCGGGGGTGGGGGTTTGGGTGGCACTCGCTCACGGACCGCGGTGGGCACACTAGAAGTGGCGTGCAAGTCTGGACTCTCGCCTCACCGTCCGACAGGCATTCAAATGTGATACTAAACTAGCAAAGCATGTAACCAGCCAAGGGTACCAGATGCTCACCTGACCGGTGTGAAAACATCGATCCCGCTCGGAGACGTGGGCGCGCCAGGAAGCGTGGGCATATGCCCGCACGCTGTGGTGATGGTGCTTGACCTGAAAACAAGTTGACTACAACACTACACCTCTCGCAGGAGGGGGGATCTCGGGGTGGGGGTTAAGTGGATTATAACCAAACACTACCTCCACGTAGGGAGGGACTGTAAGCCGGCCAGGCGGGGAGGGGGAGTTAAGTAAGAAACTGAAGTGCCGTGGTCTGCCGATTTTGTCTGCTTCTGGAATAGTCTGATAGACAGTTGAAGATGGCACCGCCACGGGTTCTACTGAGCTCAAAAGAGGCTACAACCAGTGCCAAAATTCTCTGACTTGACCCAGGAGGATGCTGGAATTTTCGTGGAATTTATTGATGATGTCGCTGGCTGAGGCAGGATCTGGAACAATGCTGAATTGTTCTGGCTCTGGATGCTCACAGGGTGATACTATTGGAAGATGGGGACGCCACGGATAGTCCTGAGCTCTGTTGGGGGCGAGACTAGTGTCGTTGCAATCGTGGTCAGGTCTTCTTCGAGTAGGGACCAACGGCGCCAGCGGAAGATGTCAGAGCTGATCGTGAAGGTCGGAACACTGGGAGGCGGTCGACACAAGACCAGGGAGATTGACCAGGTGCACCTGGGAGGAGAAATTCGGAACTTTTGATGCCGAGGTCCAAAATTAGCTCCGCTTCTTGGGGATGGGAGAGGACTTGAAGGAGAAGCCCTCAGCCAACATGTAGTAATACATGTATTTTACACACAATACATACTCAATACACACAAATGCGTACTCAGGATGTCGAGTCTTTAGGAAGCCAAGTCTCCGAGCCACAAACTCTGTGGGGTTGGGGCAGTGCGGCGTCGGCTCTGAGTAGTGGGTCCAGTAGTGGGCCTGGTGTCCCCACCAACATCCTTACACATCGGGGAATGGGCAACACTTCTCACAAACAGCCACACTCAGCCACAGTGATTAAGCTAGCCGCTATCACACACTCCTCTCTTACACCTGCCTCTGATCTCGAAACCAATAACACGCCAAACGCTTACCAAGGAGCGATGAGAATCCACCAAAATGCCAGGCTCGATGGCCGCAACACCTCTAGCCACCGGATATCATTCTCTCGAATCTGTCCGTGCTAACACCAACCCATCCTTGAGCTGCCACCGCGTGGATCACCACACCAAGAGCCGCAACACGAACCATAATCGGCACCCGCCAACGCTCATCCGGGCACATCTTTCGACCAGAGCACCCACTTTGCCACCTCGAATCACGATCTCAACGCCATAGGGGCTGGATGAACCTCAAGCTGGGGTGGCCAACCCGATAACAACTTCCTCAGAGCATACTCACGACCACTTAACCACGAACAATCCTCACCAGCCACCTGACCCAATTGTAGATTCCTCGAACGTAGCATCGTAGTAACGCACCTGCCGGCAACCTCTGCCCAACGCAGCACAATCGGGGCCATCATCTCAAGGGGAGGAAGTTCTCGACCTCGATCCTTAGGCCCCACGCCGACACTCCGACGACGACAGCAACCACCTTCACAGCACCAACGCCACGCACTCACGCTCTCACGCGAGAAGCTAAATGGAAAATAAGCACGAAAACCCTATGCCAACTGTAAGGCATGTGTCCTTAGCGGATCCTTAGTGGTTCGGATCTGAATTCGATTCTGTGATTTCTGCCTATTTTTACAGATTTTTAGGCTATTTTCTGACATTTATTTGATTGAGTTAAAGTATTCATGTAATTATTATGGGCATACTTGCTTTTGAGTACTTAGGCATGGCACAAGGCGGAAACCAAGTTCGGGGTTTTGTTATCATCAAAATCACCTGGAGAGACTCAACACATCTTGCAGGCAGCCATCACCAGGGCTAATGCAAACTTTTCAGTTCGCGAGTACCGAAATTCTGGCCCATTAGTGCTCGGCTAACGTAGTAGATGGGCTTCATGATACCAGCTTCCTCTCGAGTTAGTACAGCACTCATCGTGCTCGACATCACTGATAGGTA
Organism: Amorphophallus titanum; assembly: GCA_024336825.1. NCBI lineage: Eukaryota > Viridiplantae > Streptophyta > Magnoliopsida > Alismatales > Araceae > Amorphophallus > Amorphophallus titanum. The sequence continues at coordinate 670,093 of JANBPO010008525.1, forward strand.
CAGGAGTAACTATTCTCCCTTCTACGGCTTCGAAAGTATGGGAGGAGTTACCATGTAGCATTTTAATTCTTCAAATGCTTGCTCGCACTCCTAGTCCCAGTCGATCTGTCCTTTCTTCTCTGGTGCCTTATTGGCATGCTGGATTAGTCGTAAGAAAGGAAGACCCCTCTCGGCTACTCAGGATAGAAATCGAGTCAAGGCAAAGACACGTCCGATGAGGCACTGTACATCCCTCACTCGTCCCGGTCGCTTCATTTCCAACACCGCACGAATTTGGTCAGGATTGGCCTTGATCCCTCAGTGGGTGATGAGGAAACCGAGGATGAGGAAACCAAAGAACTTCCCAGATTTGATCCCGAACGTGCACTTAGCTGGATTAAGTTTCATATTGTACCTTCTAAGTGTGGCGAAGGTCTCCGCCAAGTCTCCCAAGTGTTCAATGACTTGGAGACTTTTTACGAATATGTCGTCGATGTAGACCTCCATGTTGCAGCCGATCTGCGAGTCGAACATATGGTTGACGAGGTGGTGATAAGTTGCTCCTGCGTTCTTCAACCCGAATGACATACGAGTGTAGCAATATAGTGTTAGGGCTCCTCTGGTTTTATAGGCAGCTGTCTTGTGCTGTGTAGTTTTGATGATTGGCAACGCAACAACGGTCTCATGACTAGTGTGTAGTTTTGTTGATTGGGAACTATATTTTAATTCATGCATGGTGAAGTATTGGTTTAAAAGCTCATTGAATGCATTTGTAATAGGGTCGACCCATGGGGTCGACACCTTGTTGTTGGACAGAGCGCACATTAGGCTTTAGATCACTCTAGTCTCGAATCACAAACACATTGTCACATACGTGACTGGCACGCCCTCGCATGATAAAACCAATAAAAGATACCACGATATTTTATCACAATTTTAGTGCATCCTTGGACCTAGGAGGACTAGGGCATCCATAGGTGAATCTATCGTGCATGGGGGTGGCAAATGCTGGGGGACCAGGGCAGCCATGTATGAACCTATCATGCTCTAGACCCATCTTGTTGATGCCGACAGACGGGGGAGGGCCGGCACACCCAAATGTGAGCCAATCATGCATCTGTCCTAATGTGTGTGTGATAGAAATGGGATGACCTAAGCTACTAACCTTGTTGGATGATGAGATATGTCATGACACATGCTTTCCTATTTCAAAGATGACTTCCATGTGCGGGGTTGTGGGATGGCCTTTGAGCTTCCACTCGAAAGGGTCGAAGGGATCTAGGAAGGTGGATAGCATGGAGTGGGACACTGCCTCATTACCTAGGGGTATGTGGCCGGTCATGGCTCCCATGGTGTGACCCGAGTCAAGGAATAGGTGGGTTGGGGTAGGAAAAGGTGGGTGGTGGGTAAGGCAGTTGGGTCACATTGTATCCCGACTCCCATAGGAAGGGATCGAAGGGATCATGGTAAGGGTCACCTAGAGAGAGACACTCTATGACCTCGAGGTCCTCAAAAGGTGATGAGTCATCCTCCTCTATAAGAATAGTTGGGTCAGTGTCTTGGGTGGGTCGGTCGGCCATGAGGGGATGGTTTGATTTTCTACCCGATATAAGAAACTCCAATTTGAGGATGGATTCGGGCTCATTGGGTGTGGGGAGGAATAGAAGGAGGTCGCTAGTATAGCAACCAATGGTACAAATTGAGGTGATAGACCCGACGCATAGGTGTAAGAGATCAAGGCTCCTAGGTTGGTCAGACATTGTGGTCAACATGTCGATCAACTCCATTTGCCATGCTAAGCCCTTAAGAAGATCCCCTAAGGTCTCCACTTGATAAGATGATTGGATGGTGATCATGGAAACACAGTCATGAAGCAAACATCATTGAAGCAGACACATTGAAGTAAGCACGTTGACTGATAGTATTTGCTATCATCAAAACACAGGGACACAACATGGGGGAGTCTTTGAACTGAGTTTGTATGAACCGGGCCCTGCTATATAACTGGTGCATATTTGAAATATCATTCATTGCTAGAATGTTCCGGAACGTAGGAGAAGCATTTGAAACTAGCAATTTTACTTTCTCCTCTTCTGGAATTTGCCCGGGCACACAGGAGGCCATCTGCCTCCATGTATCTGCATAAGTTGCGAAATCTTTGTCAGCTTTCATCTTCTCGGCTACTAAGTCGGTGAAGGAATATTTTGGGCCCACCCAGTCTTGAAATCTCTGGATAAACTACTCCTTAACAACTTTAAAGCTCTCTGCCTCCTCCAACGGTAGAGTATAGAACCATTCCAGTGCAACCCTGTCCAATGACTGGTGGAAAAGATACGCCATGAGGCGATCATCATGTTGAAACTGCGCCGATTCATACAAGAACTCCATTATGTGAATGAATGGGTTGCAATTCCCGTCATACTTTCGGTACGTGGGGAGCTCGGACTGAGGTGGGAAGTAGATGTCCAGGAAATTTGGAACGGGGATGTCAGCGAGGGACTGTGGGCCGACCCGTTTATGAAGGAGGTCAATTTGTTGCTGCATGGCAGCCCACTTATCGCGAAGTTCCCGTTCCCGGGAAGGAGGAGGTAAAACTGGGAGAACAGGCTCGGTGTAAGGGGCCGAAGGAGAAACCGACGGAGGGGGAAGCCCGTAGGAAGGATAATGGGCCAGGGAAGGGCACATATCGGCATGAGCGAGCTGGGCAGCCCCTACTTGAAGACGAGCAAAGTCGGCCAGGGCCACGAGGGCCTACGGCGCTGGAGAGACAATGGTATAAGGATCAGAAAAAGATGATGAGGGGATCTGGGTTTTTCCCTTATCCAGAGCCTGATGGGCCGAGGTAGAAGCCTGGCCCGCTTCCAAACTGGGAAATCGGAGAGTCTGGGGATGGATCTCGGTATCACTTGCGAAGTCCTTAGAGGAGCCTCCAGGGCTCACCACGCCAGCGATACGCCGACCACCCATGAACCGGTCCACATAGTAGCCCTTGGTCATGTCGGTGATCTCCACCCCCTTGCCGGGTCGCGGAGCGTGGATCATCTTGCCGTTGCCCATGTACACCCCGACATGGTCAGGACCCGCCGTATGCGGGTCCGTGTCGAAGAACACAAGGTCTCCGGCCCGAAGTCCCTTGATGCCGATCGCCTGGCCCTGCCCGATCTGGTCATAGGTCGTGCGATTCAGCTCGATGCCGAAGTGAGCGAAGCCCTGCTGGGTCAAGCCGGAACAGTCGATGCCCTTGCTCAGATCATTCCCCGCCCAGACGTAAGGCGTGCCTACGAACTGCTTGAGGTAGTTGACAATGTCATTGCCATCGACTGCCATGCTTAGCCTCCCAGCATCTGTAGCAGAGCGTTGAAGTAAGTGGTTCCGGACTGGAACTTCCCGAACTCCTGGGTTCCGGTGACGGAGTCGGCAACCATTTGCTGCCTTGCGGCGGAACTCACGCCGCCGCTTGAAGTGCTCTCGGTACTCGTGACCTCACCCATGTCGTTCAGGTGCTGAGTGGTCGTGGTGCTGAGCGGATTGGCCCTCTCTGCTCCGTTGATGGAGGCTCGGTACTGCGCCAGTTCCTGGGCATTGGGGGCTCGCCCCAGAAGCTCGGTGAGCATCTGCGTGGTAATGGCCTTGACGTCCTCGGCGGAAGAGAGATCAATCTTCTTGTCTGTGGTCGTCTTGGTCTTCGGCCCGATGTACTTGATCTTCTCGCCGGTCGCCGCGTCGAGGAGCCAATTGCCGTCCTTGGATTTGATGGTCCCGGACTTCTGGTCCTTGGCGTAGGACTCCATGACATCGTACGGAGACCACTTGCTTTTCTCTGTACTGAAAGCCTGGGAGGACTTGATCATGTCGTCCCATACCGACATCAGCTCGGGCATTCCCATGTCCACGTCGAAGCCAGGCACCTTGTAGAGAATGCCCTTGGAGATGGGGAGCATTCCCTTCTTGGATGTTGTCGACCTCATAAATAGTGAGGCCGGAATCTTCGTCAAGCACGCTTGGCATGAGCTTTCGGTGTCTGACAGTGATGTTTAATTCTCCCTCAAGTGGGAGTTTTAAAGCTACTGTCAATTTTGCTAAAGCGTCCGCCTGGGAGTTATTGCCCCTTGGGACATGGCCTATTTCAAAGAGGTAAAATTTTTCCTTGAGCCTCATGACGGCTGCATGGTAGGGGATGAGCTCCTTCTTCCGGACGTCATAGACTCCCAGTACTTGTCGAATGACGAGCTGAGAATCCCCATAGACTTTGATGCACTTGATGTCCATCTTCAGTGCCAGCTGAAGCCTAACAATCAGCGCTTCATGCTCTGCCTCATTATTAGTCAGTAACTTCATGAGAGCGCAAGAGTTGTGGATAATGCCGCCTTGCGGAGATACGAAAACTATCCTCGCGACTGAGACGAAATCTGTGAGGCCACCAACCCTTTTGATTGTTCGGGAAGCACTATCAAAATATAACTCCCAGTGTGGGAGGTCGAGAGTGAGGACGCCCGGTTCTATCTGTGGTGGGATGTTTTCAGAATGCTCCCCAGCTTCTTTAGAAGGTACCAACACCTCTTCATCTAGCAGCTCGAAGTTGAGTGGCGAGTCTTCTGGCACAGGATGCACTACTAAGAACTCCGCCATTCCTTGCCCGTTGATCGCCTTACGCGGGACAAAGGTGATGTCGAACTCCATGATGATCAGTGCCCACTTGTCGAGTCTACCAGAGAGGATAGGCTGGCTGAGCAGGAATTTCAGTGGATCACAATTTGAGATGAGCTCCACCCGATGAGCTAGAAGGTAGTGTCTTAGCTTCTTGACGGCAAAGGCCAAAGCCAAGCACACCTTTTCCATGGGAGCATACCGATGCTCAGGCCTGATCAGCTTCCGGCTGAGGTAGTATAGTGGCTATTCCTTGCCCTCTTCATTGATCTGGGCTAGAAGCGCCCCCAAAGAGGCGTCCATGGCAGCAATGTAGAGAATAAGGGGCCCCACCCCAGCCAGCCGCACCCCTCACCCTGCACCGTACCACCCCCCACAGTGCGTCCACCCCACTCCCCTGCATCCTTCGCACCACAGTAATGTCCCCAGCAGCACCAGGATAGCCCTTCTACTACTGTCTCTGTCACCGTGAACCACCATCACCCTGCTACTGTAAGAAGCATAGAGCGTAAGGCAGACACACCCATGTAGTCGTACATGTAGCTATAGCTGCTGTGGGCTGTCTCGCGATGGGTGAGCACGTGGATTGTCCCACCATTGGGGCCGAGCATGGTGCTCGCCCCACCCTGCACTGACAGTACGCTGTCGGCCACTCCCTATCCATTGCCACCCACAGGGCGTTCACCGCCCAGTCCCTCCCAGTGTCATAGCCACCCCTTGTCGTCGCAACTCTCACGTGCTGGACCTACAGCGGCCCTCCTATGTTGCTGGTCAGTAGCAGCCATAGTGAAGCCATTCGCGGGTGGATATTCATCATCATCACCGCATTCGTCTTGTAACCAGGTCGCAAAAGAGAAAAGGGAGGAAAAGAGGCCGCAAGGTGAGGAAAGGAGAACATCATACGCCTCTGGTCTTTTCCAACCATGGGGGATTTGATGGATATGCCAACCCAAGGAGGTGGTTCAACCCAACGCCACTGGGCTCATGTTGCCAAGGCCCAAACCAGAAGCTTAAATTCCCCTCATAGTTTTATTTTATATTTTTTTCATCCTTACATAAGGGTCTTTTTATTGTTAGTGTCTTTTAATCTTACTGTAAAGAGTTATGAGGTTAGGTGTCAGTCTTAAAGGCTCGTCTGTCATGGATCCTCTAAAAGGGGTCTGTAACCTTATGATTGAGGACAAGAAGAAATATATTGAATACACAGAATCTTCAGAACGAAGTTTCCTGCTACCATCTTCCCTACCCTGGGGTGAGACGCCCCTTTCTCTTCTTCCCTTCTTCTCCTCTTCTCCTCTCTCCCTCAAGCTCTCTCTCTCTAGCCTCCAGTTGTGACCTTCCCCTCCCCTTCTCACTCTGCTCTCTTCCAGGCCCACACCTAGAAGGAAGGATGAAGGCCTTAGAGGATAGGGCCGAAGGGTCAGACCAGTCCGTTCAGGGGCTGGTCGGGAGAGTAGCCGCCTTAGAGAGAGCCCCAGTTGAGGCACCCCCGAGAGTTCCAGTCGAGGCACCCCCCGCACCTACACATGTTCGACCGGAGCCGGTTCAACAACTTGTTACCCCAAGGGTTCAAGGGGTAGAATTTAGGAGGTGTCCAATCCCCGAGGTGCACAATTATGAGTCTGATAACGAGCATGGGGGAAATGTTCATGACCGTCGTGCCCCACGGCGGAACCATGACTTAGAGGAAGACGAGCAGACCCTTCGGACCGTGGATCAAATCTAGGCCAGTCAGCTCCTTGAGAGCCATATTTGTGCTTTGTTGTTTATAGCTTTTCGTTGCTGTGTCTTTCCCATCGTCTGTTTCCTTTTACCCTTCTTTCAAGTTGTTTGTCAATAGAGTAAGCTGTGAAGATCAGCGGGCAAGGTGGATTCCTCTGGACGGGTCAAGCTGTAATCCCTTGCGGGCAGAGGTGGACTCCTCTGGATAGGTCAAGCGGCAATCCCCAGCGGTTGTAGAGGTGTGGTATCTTCTGGATGGCTAAGCTGTAACGCACAGCAGTTCAAGCTGTAAGTCAGCGGATGGCTAAGCTGTATTGCCCCACAGAAGTAAGCTGTAATGCTCAGCTGATGTAGGCAAGCTGTGAGGCCCAGCCGTTAAGTTGTGTATTAGCGGAAGTCACATTCCGGTTTGGAGTGTGGGGTAGACGTAGGTCTTCAGACTGAACCACCTAAAAATTGCCTGTGCACTGTGATCTGACTACATTACTTGCTTTCACTAGATGTATGTTTAGGCCGATCAATTTGGCTTCCCAATCTAGCGAGTAGTTTATGTGTACATCATTTAGTTGACGTTAGTTTCCTGTGAGTTGAGTGAATTCTGGTCTGGTCATCTGTCTATCCTACAGACTTTAGCTATTCAGCTCCTTTGTTACCCACTCACCATTTGCTGAGAGCACCCATTTCATTAACAGTCCAGAGAGGAGCATTAGGTGATTTTTCATGCTCGTCATGTCTGTTTTGTGTTGTGTTGGGTCCCGGTCGACCCGGTTGTGACCCAGTGGTCGACCTTCAGCCTCGTGAATGTCCCGGAGGTCGTGGGTTTGTGTTTGTGGGTGTTCGGAGGCTCCGTGTTACCGTGGTTTCAGACCTAGGGATTAGGCCAGATTGACGGCGTTGTGTCGTCACGTCCGACCGTCTTGACCCGAGTCTTGTAACTCAAGGACCGTTGGGTTATTAGGTCTAGTGGGCTGTCCAGAGTCTGGTGGCTTTCAGCCACCTGTTACTTCGCGTTACTCGCGATGGGTGCGTATGTGGTTTCAGTGTCCACGTTCTGTGAGCCCTCACTGGTCGTAGCCTTCTTACGGCACGCGTGTGCTGACCCACCCGGGAGTGGTGGAGCAACTTACCTGAGAGAGACGATTTTTAGGCTGGTTACCGTAGGGCCCCCACGCGCAGTCTGAGTTGGGGCTTTGGGGGAAGAACCAGCTAGAGGATCCGACCTAGGGTATATGATCTGTGTGTGCACACTTGGCTGAGGGCGGTGGACCCACGTTGATGAGTGCGACCTCAGCTAGTCCTTGTTCTGTGTTCCTGGTTACTGTGCGGTGTCTCAGTCTCCGCCTGGGGCATTGTAGGCAGACACTTGAGGCTGCGGACTAAGTCGTCAGTGGAAGCATCCGACCTTGCTTCTGGTGGACGGTACTCCCGTCACGCGACGTGAGTTGTCGTGTCCTGGATTTTCGTTTCCCGTCTACGAGACGGGGTTTCGTGTGTAGTTTTCGGGTGTTTTCCTAGAGCCGAGGTCTAGAGTTTCTGGTGAGCGTCATCGAGGGATTCTCCCTAGATGGTGTAGAGTTAACGGTGGTGAGGTCGTGACTGTGTTTCCAGACCGCGTGGGTTTTGGTGTGGGCCCTTGTTTGTGAGGATAGGCCTCCACGATAGTGGCATCGTGTCATTTTCCTCGTAGCGTGACTAGGGCGGTTGCAGTCTGGTTGTTCCCCGACCGTGCACAGCCATTAGCCCTCACCCCTTCACAATCCCATCACCCCCCACTACACCTATCACCCTCCTGCACACCCAATTCGGAGGCAGCAGTAGAAGATCCAGCTTGTTGAGTCTGCTCCAGGGCCATCTGGAAACTTCAAAAAGTGTACCATACATCAACGGAAAGGTCTTCAAGTCTGCTTCGACAGCGAGGTGTTCCCACCTTCATCCGAGTTTGGGGTGGTCCGGGAGGTCCGTTCTCGTCAGAGTGCGCATTTGGCATCTGAGGGAAGACTAGAGCACCGGTGTAGAAGCTTCTACTTCCATACCCCAGCTCCCCTTGGTGCGCCGTTTGTCTGGGACATTCCTCTACATGTTCTCTATCCAGCACAGCCAGCAGAACCTCGTTCGGAGTTCGGAGCTGTCCGTTCTGAATTTTCTCTCCCGGGTGTGCAGGTCAGTCCACTCAGAACCAGCACTGATACCCTGTCACTGTTCACCCTCTACCTCTCTGCTCCAACCTCTCCTAGAGGCCTTCCTGGTTGGAGATTGAAGAAGATTCATAGACGGACACGTTCGCTCTGGTCCCGCACCATTCCGACTCTGAGAGTGCTCGTGAAGGCATCGTCTTCCTGCTGCTGCACCCTAAGAACAGTCCCAGTCAGAGCAGAGCCACCCTGCCCCAGAGTCAGCCATGACCAGTGACGACCCCAGACGGTTCCCCAAAAATTTTGAGGACTTTCTGAACCAGACAGTGATGTATTGGCGTTGGTTTCGGCATCATCCGAGTTCGTTATAGACCGTGGAGCCGACAACAGTGACTATCGGTCAATTTGTTCCAGAAGCTGGCAGAACCGGTCGAGTGGCTTTCTTCGATAATCTAGTGATCTCCTCCCCCACCCCGCCTGGCCGGCTTAGCACCCCTCCCTGTACGGAGGTAGTATTTTGATGTAATTTTAAGTTCCCCTCCCCTAGTCCAACCCCCCTATGTGGGGAGTAGTGCATGTAAACTTGAACCGGGGAAGCTTCCACGACGCAGTGTGCGGGGAACCCACACTTCCCCGCGAGGGAAAATTAAGGATTACATCAAAACTACCTCCGCACAGGGAGGGGCACTAAGTCGGCCAGGCGGGGAGGGGAGAATAGCTAAGTCGGTACCGGAAGGGCACATCTCCGGTTCTGTCCAGGTCTGGGACTATAGGATAGTGAGTCGCTATAGTCACCACTGTGCACTCCCCCGAACTCGAAAGTCACCAAAAATGGTGCCGAATCGTCTCTAACAGAACCTGGAACGTTGGAGAATTTTCGTGGATGGACCCATCGTCGCCACCGGTCGGGGTGGCTCTTAGAACAGGCTCTTTGCGCTCTGGCTCAGGCTAATCCCGGGGTGTAGCAGTAGTTGGTTGTAACTGCCACAGTCGCTCCCGATGTCCAATCATGGCGGACCAAGTCGAGGACGATCGTGGATGAGTCCTCTTCCAGTAGTAACTAGGAAGAACACCAGACGAGGTCGGGGCAGAGAGAGGGAACTCGTTGAGTGAAGGGGTGTCAGTTCAGGTCTTGAGTGGCTAGTTCTGCGCACCTGGGGGAAGAAAATTGAAGATGCTCTTCTGAAAGTGGAACTGGATGCCGCTTTTTGCTGATGGGCGCCGACCGGTTGTAGAAGTCCTCGGCCAAGCGACGCCTTCAGAAGTTGTGGGATGCAACCGTAGGAGCTCCAGGAAGTCATCTCAGGTCGCCAGTTGGTCCAGATCTACGCAGTCGAAGGAGAACGAGTTCTCTGGGCAGTAGTGATGTCGGATGATGGCGATACCATCACAGCTGTGAAGCTTTCTTGATGAGCTTTTCGTCGATATGTGGTGCACCTCCGGCTGATGTCGAATGACTCTGAGATAGCTTCTGCAAGTTGAGCTTCCTCTGCTACCCGCGAACTGAAGAGCAGAGAAGGATCTTGATGGATATGGGGGTGGCTTGAAGTGGAGGGATGGCAAGGGGAGAAATGGGTGCTGGTAGTGGTTGCTAGAGGGGTAGTGAGGGTTGTCAATGGAGAGAGGGGTGGGGAAAGGAGGGCCACGGGGCGCAGTTGGTATGTGGGGGAGTGGAGTGCTAGAGCGGTTAAGGAGTAGCCGCTCAAGCCAACCGACCTACTACAGTGTCAGTCAGAATGGTTTTGACCAAACTGCCTGTCTGAACCGACGCAAAACTACTGACCAAAGGTCAACTGGGATAAGCGGGCAGAACCTGGCCGCTCAACCCAACGGGAAAGATGAACATCTGAGGACTAGCTGCTCATGGAGGGATGGGCAGACCACTCCTGGCTGCTCAAGCCCTAGAGCGGTCTATCGACTGACCACTCAACCTGAAACCGAGACACGTTAAACGGTCCGAGACCAGCCGCCCATGCGCCTTGAGCAGTTGCCATTGAACTGCGAAGACGTTACGACGAGCAAAATGTGGGATTGGCCTGATCGTGACCTTTCCACGCCCCGTTTGTTCCGAAACGAAGGGGATACAATGGTGATAGCCATACACAACACATAGACTCCAACGAGAGTCAGATTGGCTGAGAAACGACGAGAAATAGGCAATTCCATAGAATTAACCCAATTGGAGTAACCGGACTTCTCAGGCTCCTAACGGTCCCAAATGACCGTCAATCGACACGAAACTAGTATCAATGGAACGCAGACATTCCGGGGAGTCGAACGGTGCTAACCGTTTCGAAAATTGTCACCATTTTTCGACGTAGCCTATGAACTCCCAAAAATCACAACGAGCCTAAACTCGCTCGTTCTCGCACCGTAGAGTGTGAAACCACGAGGGAAGGTGCAGGAAAGGTAGGTGGTCCATCTCCCTCCCTCCACCGAAGAAATCGCATGCCGAAGCGACTAATCCACGATAAAAACCGTAAAACACGAACCAAGTCGGTTTTGAATCCACCGTTTGGGATCGCGCCAAAATTGATCCGATCCTCATCCCATCGCGCATCCGATCATCCCCACGTCGTCGTCACCTCGCCCACGAGCCTCCTCCGTCTGCAGCCGGAGCTGGAAGGGTGAGAGAGGAGAGAAAATGGGAGAGAGAGAGAGAGGCGTGCGCAAAAATGAGAAGGGAGGAGAGAGGAAGAAGAATAAAAAGAAAAGAAATTAACCCACGGGTTCAGGATCCTGAAGTTGGAAGATTCTGGCCAGTCGAGAGAATTATTTTCCTCGATGTGACTTCATCTTAGCTTTCTGTGCCTTGATGTTGTTGTTGCCGTGCCGTTATTGTTGGAGACATTCTAGTGTTGGCACTGGCATTTGAGAGTGTTGAGGAATCTATCAGCATATCTGCTGGTTAAGTACCCTTCGCCTCTCTGTAATTTTCTCTTGGGTATTGTGTTCTCGGGACGTGATCGTGATCCTTGAGATGTGTTTCCCAAGATTATTGACCTTGTTATCGTGGGTCTTTCTTGGTGAGCTGCTCGTAGCATGGCTCGTATGTCGTAGTCATGTGCTCAGCTGTTATTGTGCCTTGATTTGACCCAGCTTGCAGTTGTGTCATGTGGTTCTGTGGTCAGTACGGAACCGAGATTCTACAAGTGCTGTTGTTGTCGTTTGGTCATTGTTTTCTTGTGAATCTGTCTTGGCACTGTGTGGACTGAGGTCTTGTCAGTTGGTTTTCACTGTACTCTTCTGTTATAGTAGAGTTAGCATGCGACTCGAATCAGATGTAATATCTGAGTGAGGACTGACTTGATTGTGCTTGTGGTCCAGTGCTATCGTTGGCATCCGACGTGCCGACATTTTCTTACTGTTCTTGGCACGAGAGCCGATGATGTCGAGCTATCAGCTGAGAGGACTATGTTTCATTGTCTAAGCTGATGCTTGTCGTGTCTGCCGTTGTGTATCGATAGCTGTTTTCGTGGCATGAGTCATGTCTCCTTTCCTGTGAGACGTAAATGGCGTTGCCCTGTTACAGAGGTGCCAGACTTGTGTTCACTGATGTGCCATGCTCGTTCTAAGGATCAATTTGCCTTGAGATCCGGAGCATGTGCTTGCGATGATGGTCTAGCAGTGTCCCACTGAATTATGCTTTTTTGAGATTTGTGTTGTTCAATTCTAAGTGTTGGTGTTGGCTGGAGTTTGTTGATCATTGCCAGTGTTTTAGGTTATTCTTCCCAACTTTCCCTTGTTAGCTCCTTAAATTGCTGACGCTGTGATGCCTACTGAGGCCATTAGGGCGCAGGATGGCGGAGCTCGATCCTAGCCGGTGGAGGCCGAGGGGTCACAAGGTGAGGTGACCCCATCCCAGCCGACCGAGGCTGTGGATGCACAAGGCGAGGCGGTCCGCTCTGATCCAACCGGTGGGGCCCCAGAAGTGGGGGTACTTGGGGAGGATGCCCCAATGCTGGCTATCCCAAAGAGGACCTTCCCTCCTACAGTGGGAGCCTCTGTCGTCTGGGCCTCCCTGTATCGTAGATGCCGTTCTTTGACGTCGAAGGTGATTCGAGGAGACGTCGGACGTAGCTCCCCTTCTGTGGTTCTCGAACGAGTCATGGAGGGTGGCTTGATCGTGGCCCAATTGGGGGCTGAGATGGCTGATTTGTATGCTCGGTTAGAGTCAGAGAGGAAATCTCTGGCCTGGGCCCGCGGTGTGTCCGACCGAAAGATCGAACGCTTGACTGTCGACCTTGAGGACCTCCGGCGGGAGGTGGCTTTGCTCAAGGAGCAAGTAGAGTTGAGCCAGAAAGAGGCTCGGGAGGCGACCGAGTAGTTGACTCACGCCCGCTACATGGTGGGGCTAAAAGATAGGCTTCTAGATGCAGAGCGTAAAGTTCAGGCTGAGCGTGACGAGCAGTGGAAGGCCGAGCGTGAAGAGCTCGAGGGTCGGGTCTGAGAGGCCGAGCGGCAGCGGGTGGAGGCCAAAGTCGCACGAGCCGAAGCCGAAAGGAGGTAGTCCAAGGCAGAACGGATGGTGGCCGAGCTCAAGGCGAAGGCAAAGCTAGCTGGGTCGGAAGTGCTGGAGCAATACAAATGCTCGGAGAGTTACCAGGTGGCGCTGCAGCAGGCTACCTTTGCTTACTACGAGCCGGGTTATCGTCGGGGCCTGTGGAAGGGTTTTTCCTAAGGCTACCGTCGAGTGACCGCTTTGGCCTATGAACAGGCACACAGAGAGCTCGATTTTCCTTCCGGGTAATGCTATGACTCGGACGAAGATACCACTGATTCTTCCGTTCAGTCATCGAGCGCTATGCAACTGTCCTTGACTCTCTAAATGCAGCGAGTTGAGGGGGCGCAACGACAGGCACCGAACGTGCCATCCTCCTCATTACAGCCTGCGGGAGGCAGAGCTGAGCGAGACACTGACTTCGCTCGGGCGGTTGCTCGGGCTGAAGAGGTCGAGGCTACTCACGCGGAGAGGGTAAGCAAAACCAAACCAAGTTCCTTACACTTGAATGCCTTATGATGATGCCTAACTATGCTGAATGCTTATGCAAGCGAGAGAGGTGACCACAGCACTGGCCGAGGTGGAGCGGTGGTGAGCAGAGGCGGTAGAGGTGACCCATCTTCGGGTAGAGCTGGAGCAGGCACGAGCCGATACGGAGCGGTTCCATGCGGTGGCGACGCGACTGAGCGCAGGAGCAGCCCACCATCGTGCTGAGGAGGAGGAGATGGAGTGACTCAGAGCAGACGCTGCACGACTGAGGAGTGAGTGAGATCAGTCTCGAGTGCAGGCCATCGAGATGAGAGGAGTGATAGTGGTCTTGAAGGATGCCCTCCGACTTCTGGGAAAGAGGTCAGACTCTAGTAGGACCCATAGCCCTGCACCGAGTAGCACGTACCGAGGCTACCTCACCGGCTCTTCCGGTTATTGGAGGAACGAGGAGGAGGAGTGATGACGTCGTCGTGAGGAGGAGAGTTCCGCCATGGAGCTGCCAGCGAAGTGGCATGAGGGCATAGGCAACAGCAGTGGCCCAGGAGAGGATCCGACTGAGTGATCTGTACTCTTCCTTTTCTTTTTTTTTGACACATTTGTACATGACTTTTTGTTAGTAGAATGAAATCTTTTTGTGTTTCTACTGATGATGCAAATGTGTATAAATGCGAGATGCTAACTGATGTGGGACGGATGCGCGACCTGGGACTCTAGCTCGCGATCGTCCCTAACGAGGGAAGCGTACGGACGTGCACGGTTGAGAAACCGGTAGTGAGCTAGGGTGGTCGGCTCTCTCTTGTACCCAGATCGGGTCACAGGACGGTCTCGCTCTCTCTCGCAGCAGCGGTGATATGTCCCCCACCTACCCTTGACTAATGTTAGTGGATGTCCTTTTGTGTTAGTGGATGTCCTTTGGTCTACCTTGTCCCCCATGCTTGTCCCCCACCTACTCTTGACCAATGTTTGTGGATGTCCTTTGGTGTTAGCGGATATCCTTTGATCTAGATTTAGGGTTTTATTATTTATAGTCTCTTGTACCATTTGTGGAAGGATTGATGAATGAAGAATTATATTGTTGAAGATGCCTTGGGTGCGCCCCCTCTCTCTCTCTCTCTCTAGTTCATCTTCTTCCTCCCTCTCCTCTCCTTCAGATTTAAGGCTGAAACCCTAAGATCCCTAGTATCTCTCCCTCCTCTGCTCTTCCTCTTGCTGCTGCCAACGTTCACCGCCGCCACCGCTCGTGCCGCCGTCGAGCCACCACAAGCCAAGAAGCTCCCTGTTGCTCAGAAATTTGGAGTTCCTGGACAGTAACTTGGTGTTCGATCTGGTACGGGAGATCCGACCATTGGATCGAGCTGAGATTTTGAGTGTAGGTTTCCCCCATCAACCCCCAATCCCAGTTCAATTTTCACCCCAATCAGAGCCCGTTTGGGCCTAGCCCGCTATTCGTCCCCCTCTCAATCAGCCTGTGTGTAGACCAGTGGGATAGCCGGTGGTAGAAGAATTTTCTCACCCCCAAACATGGTCAGAATCCTACAAAAGACTTATGTGCGTGACCGTCTCTCTACCCCCTACCTCTACAAAAATTTTCACTCCCTAAAACCATCATTTGAGTTTCGGTCAAACCCCCTTAACAGACAGGTCTAGTTCTGCTCTGTCTGTCCTGTGTCCCGAGCCAGAAACCACTAGCTATTTGCAGAAGTTTTCATTTCCATCCCCACCGTTGGACGGATCTGGAAATCCCATAGCTCGAAGATCTTCGAGTCCTCTTCGCAACGGCGCTAGTCTCACTTCGATCCGACATCAAGGTTGGGTGTGGCGACTGATCTCTCCAGAGTGTGCAGGACTGCCCAGTCTGTCCCGAGGCTGGCCTGCAGAAGAGGGGTCAACAGTATCCTTCTTGCCCGGCTCTTGATCATCTTCGGCACAAATACTAGCAGAAGCATTCCCATTCCGAGTGGTAGAGGAAGTGGAGGCGGAAGGCTCCATGGGTGGTGATGGTGTAATGGAAGGCGTTGGAGAATGGGTGAGTGGAAGCGGAGGTTCAAACACGTCGAGCTTCTTTCTTTGCTCGGAAGTGACTGGGATCGACTCGAGTGCAAAAATAGGTAAGTCCTGCCCAGGACTAGCCACGGGTTTGCGTAAAGGTGTAAAGATAGGTAAAGTGGGGACAGTGGAGGCCTTAAGTGGCGAACAAGGAAGAGGTGTTATGGCTTGAAGTTTAGCAGGAGGTTCGGCAGAGGCCAGTGGAGTGGAGGTTGATGGAGGCTCGGTGAAGGCCGGGGGAGTAGAGGCAAGCTTGGATGGCTTGGTGGAGGTTAAAGGTGTGGGAATTGGTTGGGATGTAGCGGGTGGTCCGGCAGAAGCTGGTGTAATGGAGGCTAATGGTGTAGTAGTTGTAGGTGTAAAAGGAGAGGGTTTGGTGCGTTGGAAGCGTCGGATAGGGCGAGAGGTATTAGGGATAGAAGAAGATGCATGGTGTACCGGTGCGAGTGATTGAAATATTGACCCATCATCATAACACCAATTGGTCTCATAAATGGGGTTAGGGATGTTGGCATCATCCTGAATAGGGGGTTCATCGGGTGGTAGTGGAGGGGGCAGAAAACGGAGGAAACTCGAAAGGGGTGCATGCGAAATTCCAATATTTTGTGTCATCTCCAAATCTTCATAATCATCAACATCAAGTGGACGCTGCAATGGAGACGTAATAATAGGTGGTAGAGTATAATGTTGTGGTTGAGGATTTCGTGGAGGTAAATATGCGGGCGGGGGCGAAGGAGGCGGAGGGCCATATGAATGAGTGGGATGGATGAGTGGAGGGCACACGACATCGAGTTGATCATTGACAATTTCTGGCTCATCGTGCTCACTTGAGTCTAAGATACCATTATCTCTCCTCTCCTTCCAATCTTTTTCCATCTTAGTAATGTTCAGAACCCGAGGCTCGATTGGCTGACGTTCTCTCAGTGTCCTCAGTGAGAATCAGCTCGAGGAGTCTTCTAAAAAGTCATCCTTCTTCTAGTCTGTAATGCTCCTGAAGTGGACCCGCTTCATTTCGTCATCGGCTTCAACCGCGTCAGGCGATTCCGTGCAACCGCGCCAAAACTGCATCAGTTTTTGAGTACCATTTGGGAACAGCGATACCATCTTCCCCTGTGCGAATCAGCCAGAACTCCCTTCATAAGAGTTCTTCATCTTCGAGTCGCCAACGATCCAGAGTGGTCCCGCCTTCTTTCAACATCGCCTCCGCCCGGAGTGACCATTTTCCCTTGATTACGCTAGACCTGAAACCCTCTATCTACCCAGGACAGACTGCCACCTAGTCAGCCCTGATACTCCATCCTCCGCTCAGTTTCAGGCCAAGAAGTCTTCTAAAAAGTCGTGACCCTCGATGATACAAACCCAACCCAGGTGGTTTCATCTCGTTCTGACATCGACACCGGAAGTTCCACCTTGGCCATCGCCTCCCTGTCTGGCTATTCACCTAGGAACCAGAAGCCGACCATTTCGGCGACCACGACCGGCACGGTGATCCGACGGCATCTAGCTTTTGAGGGATCATAGTGCCCTCTATCTGCTATGCCCCCGAGTTGGTCCTGTCGCATTTGGAGTTCTACAGCGAGCATACCAGTCAACACACTTCGACCATGCCAACCTGTTTGGCGAGATAGAACTGTGCAGGCCATCGGCTATGACCATCCCCACCCTCCAGTGATCTCGGGTTGATGTCAGGATCTCAAGAGCTCTTCGGCATCCACCAGGCTTTGTCCAGGCACTGACGGCACCTCCTTCGGACATCAGAGTTGGGCGCATGATATGGAACAAGCAGGCTTCATCCCGACAAGGCGGTGCGCAGATCGGCCGACCAGAATCCCTCCCCCTTTCTCCCCCCTCCTGCGTGAGGGTAGTTCGTGTAATAATTGCCCATCCCCATGTTCCCCTCCCTACATGGAGTGTAGTGATTGTATTAGCTCCACTAGTCGTAGCCTTCTTACGGCACGCGTGTGCTGACCCACCCGGGAGTGGTGGAGCGGCTGACCCGAGAGAGACGCTTGTTAGGCTGGTTACCGTAGGGCCCCCACGTACAGCCGAGTCCGAGCTTAGGGGGAATAACCAGCTATAGGACAGGCTTAGGGCGTATGGTCTGAGTGTGCACACGAGGCTGAGGGCATCGGGCCCGTGCTGACGAGCACGACCTCAGTTAGTCCTTATTTTTGGTACTGGTTACTTTAGTGTCTCTGTCTCTGCCTGGGGCATCGTAGCTAGACACGGGGGCGTGGTGTAAGATGACAGGGGACACATCCGGTCTGTTCTTCTGGTGGGCGGTACTCTCGTCACGTGACGTGAGTTGTCATGTCCCGGGTTTCTATTTCCCATCTGCGAGATGGGGTTTTGGGTGTTATTTTCGAGAGCGTTCCCGTGGTCGAGGTCTAAGGTTTTCGGTGAGCATCACCGAGGGCTTTTTTCTAGACGGTGTGGAGTTCATGATAGTGAGGTCATAATTGTGTTTTCAAACTGTGTAGTTTCATCTTGGGCCCTATTGTGAGGGCAGGTTTTCACGACTGAGGCATCGTGGCATTTTCCTTGTAGCGTGACTAGGGTGGTTAGTGTCTGGTTGTCCCCCGACCGTGGGATCGGGATGTCGGGTGCGTGACTTCGTTGTCCCCTTATGGGAGACCGGGTCGTGTTTTTCGGTATAGTAGGAGTAGCTGTAGAGTCGAGGTTTTATCGACCGTTGTAGTTACCGTTCCTACTGTTGTTATTGTTCTAGCTATAGTTACTACTTTTCGTACCATCGTTATTCTCGGTTGGGGTTCCACAGGATCCCTACTGAGCTAGTGACAGGAGACTCACCCCTAGTTTTTAGGTGCGGAGGGTCTTCTTCGAGGTTCGAGGATGTTGCGTGGAGGTTCTTAGTTGCCAGCTTGCCGGGCCAAGTGTTCACTTGGCATGTGGTACGTTTTACTACTTTAGACTGTACTTTCTGTTGGACTGGACTCTGTTGTAGTTAGAGTCGGAGGAGTATTGAGTTTTCCCATTGGTTGGAGGAGATCGCGTTGGGTTAAGGTTCGTCATCTTGCATCATGTGTTTGGATTGGTTGGCCTTTGTGTGCCATGAAGTCCGTGCGAGACGAATCTTGTGTGTTGGCAAGGTGGTTGCTAGTGAGAAGCATTGCCCATTCCCTAATGTGTAAGGGTGTTGGCGGTGCTCCAGAAGGATGAGTGCCAGTTGGGTGGTGTTTGTGAGAATTTACTATTGGTGTTGTGTTTTTCGAGGTGTTGTGAATCGGAGCTTGTGGCGTTTCAGAGGATGTGTTGAGCATCGAAGGATTGGTTCCTCTCTCAGTTCTGTGAGACATGTTGTTGCCGTGCTGTTGCTTGAGGCACTGTGATTTGTGGCACTGGCTAGATGGAGAATGGGGGGAAACGTGCTAGTGAGGTTATCGCATGAGTACCTTGTTTCTGTGTTGGAAGCTGTGTCCTTGGGTGAGATCGTGTTTTTGGAGAAGTGATCTCTAATAAGATTATAAGTCCCGATTGGTTGTTGTGAGCAGTTGGTGAGGTTGGCCGGGTGATCGACCACGGTAAGAAGTGTATTATCTGGGGACCCGTGAGCATTGGTCGTGGCGTTATCGATTAGCTTGTTGAGATAGTAGGTGGTATTTGTTGGTTCTAGAGAAGTGTGCCGTGGATTGTAAGAGGTGGTGTCCCGAGGCTTTGTGGCAAGAGCAGATCCAGGATTGGCAGGTGTCCTTTTGGATCATTTTTAGGCCAAGGATTTGATGGGATAGGACGAAGGATGATGCCCGTGTGCGAAGGTCTCGGATGAGATGTTGGTATTGGATATGGTGATCTCTGGTCTGCAATCAGCAAGGGAGGATTTCTCGTAAGTCTGAGTCGAGTGGCATGAGGACCAAGGAGGGATCTTGTCATGTGGCTTCGTCGTGCTCCCCTGAGAGGGTAGAGTTGGTGTGAGGCTTGAGATCGGTTGCGGTGTCAGAGAGAGACTGGCTCGAGGTGTGGTATTGGTCTGTGGGAGAGTCAGTAGATGGCGGGTGATTTCATTAGAAGCAACTGTTTCTTGCAATTCGTGCGTCGTTTTGACTCTGGTCGGAGTCCATGTGATTGCTAGGGTGATTGTGGCTGTATCCCCTTCGTCTCGGCACGGACGGGGCGTGGAAAGGCCACAATTGGATGAATCCTTGGATTTGCTTGCCGTGATGATTGAGCGGTCGTACTAGAGACCGCCCAAGGTATGGGCGACTGGCTCTGGACCATTCATCCTTGCTGGGTTTTAGGGCTTGTGCGGTCGCATGATAGACTGCACATGGTTTGTGCAGCCGGTAGGGTCCGCCCATCCCCCCTTGGGTGGCCAGGTTCTAGCTGCCTATCTTACTATCTGGGTTGAGTGGCCAGGATTTGACTGTTCCTCCCTGTTGATCGTTGGTCAACTATTGCATGTCGGTCACATTCGACGGTCTGGTCAAGACCGTTTTGACTGGCACTATAGTAGGTCAGTTCCGTTCAGTGGTTCGATCAAGACCGTTTTGACCAGGAACTGTTCTGGGTCGTAGGCTTGAGTGGCCAAGACTTGACCGCTCATCCCATTGGGCAGTTCGACCTTGACCGCCTATTTCCCTTAGGATTTTAGGCGTCTGACCCTTGAGCGGCCCTCTTTGGACCGTTCATGCCCTTGGGCAGCCCTCTTGTGACCGTCCATCCCCTTGGTGTTGTCCGTTGGCCATAATGGCTGTTCCGTGTCGGTCTGTCTTAGGTTTGTGTTATAGGGCGGTGTCTGTGTGTTGGTAATCTCTGGATAGGTCGGTTCAGGTAACTAGGTGCGGTCTCTTCCCTAACTGTGATAGTTCCCTAACGAATCAATCTAGAACTGCCAGCGTCCTTGTCTCTGGTCGCGTAGCGGCCATTCCTTGACTATTGGGTCTGCCTAGCGGTTGAGTGATGGTTCGCTTTGCCTAGAGTGTCATCCTCCAGTGTTTTCATTTCTGATTATCTTCGCTTGTCCCTGTGGTCTTCCTATTTTCCCGTGGGTGTCTCCCGACATCCTATGAGGGCTAAGACTACGTTATAAGGCAGGAAAGTCATCACGTTTCTACCACATCTCGCTAGGCAGGTAAGTCAGGTAAGTATCTCGACTTCCTAGTCCCTTAATGCATTACTATAGGGTACATATGATATATTATCTCGAGAACCGGCTAGTCATTCACGTGTTCTGGGATTTGATATTCCTCTTTACCAAAAACTATGATGACCTAAGTGCACATGTTTAATTGTTAGATAGGCCGTTAGGTTGGAAAGTTGGAGGACGATGGTTCTATCTCGCACACCGTGGTTGTAGATAGTGTCCTAACCCTGATTTTTCGGTCTAGCAATACTATTCTCGAATATTTGGTTATTATCCTTTCTTCGCATTCATTTTAATGATTTCTTTTTCTTTAGCCCAGCATGCATCATACGCATCTTTGAGCATTTACGTGCCCTCATCTGTCTAAAAATATCTCAGTAATAGTGGATAGCTATGTATGCATGGTCTTGACTAAGGAGAGTCATTCCACTCTGAGTTGGATGGCTTCCTTCGGTCTACTCACTCGGTCTGGTTAGCTAAAGATTCCTGTCTGGAGTTTAGTTAATTGTCTCTTTCCTTTTTCGTTTGCTCCGACCGCCTATCAGCTGTGCGTTCCAGTGAGGAGGTTGCTCATGTTTTACTTTTCCCTTAGTTGTTAGTTCCTCCAAACATGCGTCATTCGGTTCTACCATTCCTTGTGATTGGTTCGAAGTTTTTCGGAAGATTCTTATTGCTCGTTGGTTGAGAATGGGTGTCATTTATCTTAACGCCCACTTTTCAGTCCACTTCGCTTCATTTCCGCTTCACCTCCATGTTCCATGTCACCTTCACTTCACCTCCGCTCGCTCCCCTGCAAAGAGGACGTTAAGGAGGGGCATCTATTGACACCCGTTTTATGACCAATGAATTGAGTTATCTCCTTATTTCTCTTTATGATGTCCTGAGTTGTTCACCATTTATTGGGCCATTTTGGTTAGTTTTGGGGCTTATTTTATGGGTCACTCTCCCTGGTTGGGCCTCGCTCCTTATCTTTTCCCAGCACTTAAAGCTTAAATTCCTAATTTCCTTTCTATTTAAACTCTCAACCCCCTCTCTCCTCCCTAATTTCTCACCTCTCTTTCTCTCTCTCATTCTCTCTCCTCTCTGGGTCTCTCGACGTGGGGTGCACACCATTGCGGAGCTGGCCGAGGTGAGGACGCAATGGAGTGATCGAGACATGGGATAGAGCGGCGGTTTGAGCGTGGCGTGGCGCGATCTCTCGGTGGATTCCGAGAAGGTGTCGTTCATGCTCCTGGCGATTTTCGACATGGATTAGTCGCTTCAGCGCACGGTTTCTACGGTGGAGGTGGGGAGACGGATCACCTACCATTCCTACACGTTTTTCCTATAGTTTCACGTCGTTCGGTGATAGAACGAGCGAGTTTGGGCTCGTTGTAGTTTTTTGGTGTTCATAGGCTTTGTCAGAAAACGGTGATGGTTCTGCGATCAGTTAGTGCCAATGGACTCCCTGGAACATCAGTGTCCCATAGTCACCGATTTCATGTCGATTGAAGGTCATTCGGGACAGTTAGGAGCTCGAGAAGTCCGATTACTCCATTTGGGTCAATTCCGTACAATTGCCCATTTCTCACTGTTTCTCAACCGATCTGACTCTCGTTGGAGTCTATGCATTGTGTATGACTATCACCGTTGTGTCCCCTTCGTTTTGGAACGAACGGGGCGTGGAAAGGCCATGATCGGGCCGATCCCATGTTTTGCTCACCGTAATGCCTTTGCGGTTCAACGACAACCGCTCAAGGCGCATCGGCGGCTGGTTTCGGGCCGTTTATTGTGTCTCGGTCTCAGGTTGAGTGGTCAGTCGATTGTGGACACGCTAAAATTCACTCGGATATTCTGTTCGTTCATTAGTGTGTTTTATTTATCTATTTAGTGCGAGGGCGTGCCAGTCACGAAGTGACAATTTATTTGGGCTTCGTGGAAGCCCATGGTGCGCTCGATCTGACTTCGTCAGGTGATTGCGTGGTTCGGGTCGTGACCCAATCCCGTCGTGCCATAAAGGTCACGACATCATTTACATCCCCCATACGAGAAAAAAATGAAGACAACTCTGTCCCGCTGCCTCCTTGAATCATCTTGCCTTTAATGATGAGGGCCTATTCTTCTATAGCAATGGGTACTTCCCAATCAATTTCACTAGATGCTTCCCTGATCGGTATAAGAGGTGATGATATTTCTGCCCTAGGGAGAGCTATGGGAAAAGGCTAGTGATAGCCCTATCTCATCAATATATTCAGCCTCGCTACTGCTGGCCATGTCAAATTTGGCTTGGAGAGCCATTTCTTCAGGGTAGACTTGCTCCCAGCACCTGCAAGGAGGTGTGGCTTCTCGTTTCGAGTCTCTTGGTCGAGCCAGTCCAATATGTTCAGCTTCTGTCAGGTATTCATGAAAGGTTGCCCACGGTGAGCTATCTTCTGCTAGGTAGAAAGTGCAGATGGTGTCCACTTCATAACACCCGCTGTAATAATACTCTTCGAGGGTGAAACCCAACCCAGGATGTTGAGAAACACGTCTCAGCTTTTTATCCATGCTAGCAGGATACCAGAGCCTTTGGAATACTTCCTTCTCCTTACGAGGCTGGCTGGAGGGAATATGCTACTTCTGGAATAGTTTCACCATTTTGATTGTTGTGAATGCCAACCCTTGGATGGGGACTGAAGGATTCTCTATATCTTCAGGGAGATGACAATCGGTGTCTTCCCGTGCAGGGTGCTCCTTAGTTGTATAGAACAAGCTGCTGGGGCCTTCAAACTGTGCCACCTCACATGCTTTGAAAGGCTCGATAATGACAATATTGAGGCTGAGTATTGACCTAGTAAGACCCTCGGGACTTCAATGAGGCCGTGGTGCTAGTCGATCCTGGCTTCATTAGCTTTGGGATAGGTGGCGGGAGCTATTGCTCTGTGCACGTCTCCTGTGCTTGCAATGTGCGAGATTGTCTTGGGATTGATATGTCCCGGTGGTGGTGATGGAAACCAATTGTCGTCAGAGGTACCTTTTGATGCCGTGATGGGGGTCTTGGCTTTGGAGGTCTTTAGTGATGGCCCCACATACAAAGAAGCGTCAAGTAGATGATACTCGAATACTTCAAATGGGTGGAGGTCAGCAAATATCCTCTCCTGCTTTCCCTCTTGGTTGTATTTGATGCATTGATGTAGCATGGAGGATACCACCATATTTTCATGCAGCCAGGGGCGGCCAAGCAGTGCCTTGTATGAGGTACTGGAATTGATGATAGGAAACTACACCCTGGTAGTGAAATCTGCCATGGTGAGTGTGAATTCTGCCACTCCCAACGACACTTCAAATTTTTGAAGGAAGTCGACGATGTGCATATCTCTGACTTTTTCGAGGTGCACAATGAAGTAGTACCTCCAATATATTCTGTATGGCAGGATGTTGACAGCTGCCCTAGGATCCACCAGAATTTTGTTCAGCTCCCGACCATTCAACTACACCTTCATGTATAGCGGTCTATTGTGGCTAGCCGTAGGGAGTAGCATATCCTCTTAAGTGAAGGTCACATTGGCCTCTGGTAGTGCTTCACCCAAACATGTCTCATATTGGGCAGGCATCTGCAGAGCAATGATGATCGCCTGTCGGGTTTCTTCACTTAGGGAGAGGATATCCCAGATGGTGAACCTTGTCGAAGCTTTTTAAGTAGCTTCATTATTCTACTTCTAGCTCTGACATTAGACAACTTCATTTCTTCTGCCCACCTGGGCTTGCAGGAGCCTTGAACGGCGGCCTCTGACAGACCTGCTTCATCAGACTCCGAGTCTGCACCTTTCTACTTGGTGTCATCCCCTTGCTGTCCCTCGCCGCCTACCATCGAGTGGGTCTCATCGTCATCTGGAGCACCAGAAGGCTGTTGAGGCTGTGGGTGAGTAACCCCTGCTGTAGGGCTGACATCTTGGCATAGCTGCTTTCCCTTTGTCATCTTCAAGAATTCCAAGAAGGAAGGGGCAGCAGGGTTGCCCCCACTCTGATTGTATAAACCTAAATGAGGAGGGATTTGGACTCCCTTGACCTCCGGAGGGGGTATCTTGTAGGACTGCTCTCCCCTGAAGATAATATTATGGTTGGCGGGTAGCTGGAGCCCCCATCTTCGGCGTGACCGTGTCGCATGTGAAGTGATCGCAGCATCAGCTTGGCTTGCCCCGACAGTGGGTGTAAAGCATATCTCCTATTCATCTTCCTCATTGGGCAGATTGAAAAGGGAGGAGAGAGTATTGCAAGAGAGCACCATCTCCCTTTTGGCCTTGCAGGCCCTTCTTTCCTTTTCTATTTTTTCTTGTTATCTCTGGTTGGCACTTGCCCCTAGAACAAGTTTTCATCCTTTTCTGATGCTTGGTAAGCCTCCCCTTGTTGTTCCAGTGAGAGCTGCTCCAATTCTTGCCATGGGACATGGTCCCATATCAGCAAAGGCTTCAACTCGGGCTGTTCATATTCATCTATCCTGTTTATGCAGTCCTGCAGCCACCGGGCCTCTAGACTAATCTCTTTAGTCATTGACAACAGAGTCTGTCTCCTTCGGTTGTGCGTGTGTACTCTGATGACTATCGGCAGGTTGATCCACACGGGTGCTGTCACCTGAGGAACGGGTCCCGATGTTACGCCACAGACATGTGCCCCCACCTTCGGGCAGTATGACTTTCTTCTTAGTCCTTGCAGGGACTTGCTGCCATCCATGTTGCTCTTTTATTGGCGTCAGAAAGAAAGCCTCATAAGTGTGTTGAGTGCTACCTTCTACAATTTCCTCAGGCAATGCCTGATACATGGAAATCATGTTGACCGTAGCTCTTCTCAAAGGCGGTTCATGAGGTTGTGGAGGGTCGACCTTGTACTCCCCCAACTATATTTCTTCTTTCTTTACCATGCCCTCGATGATGTCTTTGAATGCATACCAGTCCTCGATCTAGTATCCCAGCATCTGATGATAAGGGCAGAATCTCAGATTATCTCTTCTCTGTTGAATTCCTACTGTTTTGATGATGTCATATCAAACAAGATGTTGACAAATAGTATATGACATCATCAAAACAATAGGAATTCAACAGTCTCCCTCTTTTTGATGATGGCAACACTATGTTAAGTGTAAAGCCAAAATATGCATGAGCTCATAAACTCCCCCTGACAAGCAAGCATCACACTATACTCCCCTTAACTCCAGACAGCATCACACTACCCTCTCATAGCACTTATCTCTCTCTCCCCCCTATCTCTCTCTTCAGTGACATGATGACTTCCTCCCTACACGGTTTAGGGGTAGGGAGGACGTCATCATGTCACATCCTAGTAGGAAGTCATCATTTCACAAAGTCAGTGAAAAAGTGGTGAGCTCGCACTCCGCCTCCCCAGTGGGAGCCACCGCACTAGCAAGTTGGTCTCGGAGGAAGGCGACCTCCAGAGGAGGAGCCTGGGAGCTAGAAGATGCCCCGCTAGCCATCCTTGTTGTCGTTGCCTGCTGGGCACGCTGAAACAAAGGAACAAACAACAGTCAGCACCTAAACTTCAAGATTCCACACAAAAAAAAGCGTCGCATAGGCTTACTAGGATGTCCATCTCTTATCGAGTGACAGCCAGCTGCTGCCTAGCATCCGCCAGCTAGGCCCGCAGGCTGGTAATTATGGCGTCACGGGCATCCTATGTTTATAAGCATCTGGATATGCATGCATTCAAAAAAAAAGTAATGCTCATTTTATACTTACCTCTACTGGTGTCCCGAACTGGAGATGCTCTGTTGGGGTCTCCCTGCAGTGCCGCAGGTAGTCGGCATTGTCCTACACGTGAGACACCACAGGTACGCCACCCTGCTGCCAGTCCTCAAACTGGGCAGAGAAGCATGTGCACCAGCCTATGAGCTTCGCCTTGCCTTGGGTCTTTCACCCGATCCGGGTCGACTTGTCCGCACTCACCCACGCCTCGACCAAGCCCGGGATCCTCATCACACCCTGCACATCACAAGAATATACGCACCACCTAGGGTAGACACATTTAACATTCAAGTACCAGACTTACCGAACCCTCTCCCCCTCTCACCAGGGCTGCTACAAAACCAAAATAAAATTTGGGAGATGGAAGATCAAGGGGCCTACCGGGTCGTACTCGCCTCCCTCCGCACCATCGGGCCTCTCGGGCCCCTCAATAGCTAAAGGAAGCCCTTCTTCCTCCATGGCCGCCTCTTCGTGCTCCTGCACGACACTCCCCAGGCAATGAACTACTCGCCCCATTCTCCCTCCACCACAGCTTGGCCCACCACATTTCATAGATCTAAGTTTCTAACATACCTTCCTAAAATGATTAAAATACCCATAAAATACAATGGGAAACAAGAGGACGTTTCTCATGTGTTTCCCAAACGCATCGAATTTGTTTCCTGAACGTGTTTCCCACTTCCCTGAGTGTTTCCCTACAACTATGGTTCATACATATGCATAGACTCCCTCACATATCTATCATAATTCTGAACAGAAATGTGAATCAAGACACAAATGCGTGGATAGACTCGATAGAGAGGATAAGAATATGCCACTACAGGTATAGGTACAACAACTAAGACAAGATATGGATATGCATATGTGGTGTATGATCCATATCCATACAACGAACTTGATGAGTTCTGTGTTGTATGTCCATATCCATAGCCATAAGATGAACTTGATGAATCTTGGTGTTGGTGGACTCCATAGTCTTGTCCAGATCAGAGATCCATAGAAGTGAAAATATGATAGAGATCTTGTTCTTCATCATCATATAATCTACGTTGTCTTGATGTGCCTTGATCATTCTTTCTGCGTTGATAACTTCGATATCCTCCATATAATGACGGAGGTGCATGATCTTCATCTTGAGTAGTATGAGTGAAATGATCTTCTCCCGTGAATGTACTCATGTGACCAACACCTCCATCTCCACCTATCTCACCTCCATCACCATCATCTCTTTTATCACTTTTATCATCACCATCAAGATGAGCGATATCCATATCTAAAGCAGGATCAGTTTCGTGGTGGTGAGTAGCCTCTGAAGATGAATGAACAATTTGTTGTGTCACAGCATCTACATCAACTTATGCCTCTCGTGCCACATTTGATATTTCTTCACATCAAGGATGGTAGTTTCAATTTTGGTTTCAATTTCGGCCTGAAATCAAATAAAATACTATTTTCCCCTGCATTGGCACCCAGTTTTGCCCGATTTGAGCCGGTTAGTTTCGGATCGTCCAAGGCCGAAACTACCATCCACACTTCACATGGCATGCCATCTTCTTCCAAAGTGTTGGAAGCAATCCATTCTGCATATGGGTTCTCCCCATGCAGTCAACAAACACAAAGGTCATTACTTTTATTGTGAAAAATTTAGTCACACAATGAACTCTTATTTTCAAAATAAGAATGATGACATTCATGCTATCAAAAAGAAAAGTTTTCACACATATAATGGTAACATCTTTGTTAAATCACAGAAATTTGATGATCATGTTTATAAGAATTCTGTAAAGTCTTCAAAATGTTGTCATTATTGTGGAAAGTTTGGGCATACTATGCATGATTGTGAATTGATGCATTTTGATGATATGCATGCCCAGAGAATGTGGAAGGCACTAGGAGTGTCAATGGATCCTTCAGATCCAAAAGTTTGATCCGATTCAGATCCGAACCGCCACTCCGAAAATGTTTATTTGATTCACAATTTGTAATCGGGGCCAAATTTTTTTGATCCAAAATCCCTGATTTTGGATCGATTGTCGGGGCGCCATAAATCCCTCTCTTTTCAGATCGAGCAACTCACTCTATCATCAACAGCACTTCGTCTCGCGTCCTCCCCTCTAGGGTTTGCTCTCGTCCCATCTTCCGTGTCTCTGTGGCAACTGGCCATCAGAAAAGCTGTGGTCTTTGACGGTGACGGCACCTGCTCTACTTCGTCTATTCACGACGGCACCTGCTCCCCTTCAGCTGCTCACGATGGCACCTGCTACAAGTAAAGCTGTGGTCTTTAGCATTTGCTCCTACTGTTGCCTCTAGGGTATGTTGATCTCAGAGACGAGGACGCGATCGGTGCCTCTATGGTATGTTGATATCACCCACACTCCTCTTCCTCCAACCCCCTTCCATCAAATAGAGAGCGATGGTTGGCGCCTTCCCTAAACCCCTTTGGGCATTCTTCCCCTTTTTTTCTTTGTTGTTGTTCTTCTTCTTTCCTCTCGTCGTCGCGCCTGACTGGTAGTTATTCTTTGTGGCGCTTCGCAAGCATCGGAGAAGAAGCTCTCGAATCCGATGCGGGAGATCAAGGTGCAAAAGCTCGTCCTGAACATTTGCGTCAGGGAAAGTGGAGATCGGCTCACCAGGGCGGTGCCCTTGCGGGTTTTCACACTGAGGGGTACTCATTTTTGCCTAAGGCGCCCTTGCGGGTTTTCACCTTAGCTGGGTTAAACCTTTTTACCCTTGGTTGCTCCCCTAACTGAAACAACCAAGTCCGCTGGGGCATCAATATTTTTAACCCCGTTTTTTTTCTCTTTTTTTTTAGCTGGAACCTATAATGCCAAAAGGCAAAGAGAATGTGACACTCCCATAGGGATATGTGTGTCACATAGGTGGAACGGATGGGTAGATTTGACTACCCGTGTGGGACGTATGAATCAAATCTGTGAGCTGTAGGGCAAATGGGGTTGGCAGCCCGAGAGGGCATGCTGAGGCCAAACTCAAGAGGATAAAATGGAGCCCGAGAGAGCATACTAAGATCAAGTCCAAGAGGATAAAATGGAGCCGAAAGGCATAGTGGGTTGGCAGCCCGAGAGGGCATGCTGAGGTCAAACCCAAGAGGATAAAAAGGAGCCGAAAGGCATGGTGGGTTGGTAGCCCGAGAGAACATACTGAGACCAAGCCCAAGAGAATAAAAAGGAGCCGGAAGGCATAGTGAGTTGATAGCCCGAGAGAGCATACTAAGACCAAGTCCGGTGTGACAAAGATAGGTTTTGGCAGCCCCGATGGGACGTGAGAGTCAAAACCGAAAACCGATAGGCAAGATAGGTTGACAACCCGAAAGGGCGCACTGAGGCCGGTCCCCATGGGACAAAAGGTGTCAAAGGGCAAATTGAATTGGCAGCCTAGGAGAGCGTACTGGGATGTGTCGAAAGGCGAGGTGGGTTGGTAGCCCGAAAGAGCGCACTGAGGCCAAACCAAGTGGGGCGAAAATAGGTTTGACAGCCTTAGTGGGACGTGAGAATCAAACCGGAATGCCGATAGGCGAGGAATGAGTTGGCGGCCCGAGAGAGCATGCTGAGGCCAAACCCAAGAGGATAAAAAGGAGCCGAAAGCCATGGTGGGTTGGCAGCCCGAGCGGGCATGCTGAGACCAAACCCATGAAGAGAAAAGGGAGCCGAAGGGCATAATAGTCCTTTGCCGTCGTCCTGGCTTGCTCTAAATATTTGATCATGGTTGGCTCGCGTGCCTCGAACTCTCCTCTCACTTGGTTGGCGATGAGCATGGAATCGCTATATGCGCGCACGCTGGTCGCTCCCAAGTGTTTCGCCATGCGTAGCCTCGAGAGGAGCACTTCGTACTCGGCCACGCTATTTATGGTCGAGAAGTTGAACCGCAAGGCGTACTGGAGCTCAAGCCCTTCTGGCGAGAGTAGGACCAATCCTGCCCCGCTTCCTGCAGCACAGGACGACCCGTCGACGTATAGCTCCCATGTGGGTCCGGAGGACTGCTCGGGCAGGTCATCCGTGGGTACGGTGCATTCGGCTACGAAGTCGGCGACGGCCTGTGCCTTGATTGCGGTCCTTGGGCAAAACTTGATGTCGAACTCCCCCAGCTCAATGGCCCATTTGATCAGTCTTCCTGAGGCATCAGGGTTCTGGAGGATTTATCGCAGTGGCTGATCGGTGAGGACGATAATAGGGTGGGCCAGGAAGTACGGTCGTAGTTTGCGAGTACCAAAATTGGGTTCGCGAGTGCGATAATGAGCGCAAGGGCAAACTTCTCGGTTCGCGAGTACCAAAATTCGGGGCCCTGAAGTGCTTGACTGACGTAGTAGACTGGTTTCATGACTCCCGCCTCTTCTCGTGTGAGGACGGCACTCATTGTGCTCGGCGTCACGAATAGATACAAGAGTAATTCCTCTCCCTTAAGCGGCTTGGCGAGGACGGGAGGAGATGCCAGGTAGCGTTTCAACTCTTCAAACGCCAGCTCGCACTCCTGGTCCCAGTCAATGTGTCATCTCTTCTCTGGTGCTTGATTGGCTTGCTTGATCAACTGAAAGAAGGGGAGGCACCGCTCGAGGGCTCGGGATAGGAACCAAGCCAGGGTGGCGATGCGACCAGTGAGGCACTGCATGTCCCTCACTCGGCCTGGCCACTGCATCTCCAACACTGCTTGGATCTGGTCAGGGTTGGCCTCGATTCCTCGGTGGGTTACGAGGAAGCCCAAGAACTGTCCAACGATGAACCGCCAGAGCTACCGTCTCATCAAAAGGATAAGACGATGAGGAAGACGATGGCATAGGACTCTGCCGTGATAAAACGGTCTAAAGAGGAGTGCCACACATTATTAAACGCACCAAGGAAAGACTGCCAGAGACAATAAGGTGGCAAATAAAATAAAGGTTTACTAAGCTTCATCCGACGGATAGAAGGTGAGGAACAAGACCCAACTAAGGAAAATGACCCAAGAAATAAGCCTTGAAATCCATCAAGATGACTCAGTAAGGGTGAATAAATCGGAGCATCATAAAGATAAATAAGGAGATGACCCAACTTATTGGTCATAAAATGGGTGTCAACAAGACCTAGACAGACAAGAAAGACCCTAAAGCACATACGACTCGATTACCGTGCACGCTCTCCTTGACACAACCACATACACACGACTAGAATGTCGTGCACACAACACAACATTAACCTTGGGTAAGGCCACGAGAGGGCTAACCCGGAACGGTCATGACGTGCGAGAAATGCGAGAGTCACGTGACACGTGATGGAAGCACCTCCTCATAAGAAGAACAGCCAGCTACGTCCACTGACATCTTATGCTGCGCCTCGAGTGTCTATCTATGATGCCGAAAACACGACAGAGACTGAGACACTGTTAGAACAGAACCAGGAACTATAGTAACGAGTGACTAGTCGGGGTCACACCTGTCGGCATTTGTCCAAATGCCCCTAACCACGTGTGCACACACAAGCTCAATGCCATGAGCCAGGCCTCGAGTTAGTTTTCTCCCCTAGCGGACGCTACGGCCAAGCAAGGGAGCCCACGGAGAATAGCTTAAAAATCATGCCTCAGGAGCTGTCACGCCACCACTCCCTAGTGGGCTGACACGCCAATAAGTTTCATCAGGCTATGACTAGTGGAGGCTCACTAGACACAGAGACTCAAAAACACTTGAAGTACAGAGATGCTAAACACGCACTGTCACATGTACTACAAAGCACCAAGGCAGCACAACAACCACCAACAGACTCTAGATAGGGCAAGCCTCTTCGATGGTGGGCCCATCGCAGAGGTCGCACCCTCCTCCCTCTCTCATCGTCGGTGTCGGTCCTCCTCCTCATACCTCTGTCGCTGAGAGGAAGTCGCAAGGTAATGCCCGACAGAGCTGTGAGTAGCCGGAGTCCCGCTCAGGGCCGCATGGCTACCACTCATCCCACTGCGAGAACGACTCATCTCCTTGTATGCTTGCAACTCACCACGCAGCTCGAACGCCTCCCGCCGGTACTACTCCAACTCCGAGGCCACAGCTCGGAGTCGCTCTACCTCTACTCGAAGGAGTGCTGTCTCCACTGAGTCCAACGGTTTGGCCTATGCTAGCTACTGCCGAAGGTGGGCTGCCTCCTCCTGCGCCTCAACTTGGCCTCGCTCCGCCTCCTCCCTCGAGCAAACGCTCTACTCCAGCTCGGCCCGTAGGTGCTCCGTCTCCTCCCCCGAGTGAAGGCTCTGCTCCAGCTCACCCTGTAGGCAGGTTGTCTCCTCTCTCAGGCAATAGCTCTGCGGCAGCTCCTCTCGCAGATGGGTGATCTCGTCCTGGGCCAATACAAGCTCCTCACGCAACTGGTCACCCTCGCCTATGGCGGCGATCAGCTCCGTCACCTGCACACATGCATTCACCATAAGTCAACTGCATTTTAGTATAGAAGCATAATTCACAAGGGAAAGTGTAGGGCGTTCCCGCTCAGAAAGTGCTGCCTCGGTCGCCTTGGCCCGCTCCACCATCCGCTGAAACTCCGCCTCCCGCTCTGCTCAATCGGCGGGAGTTTGGGCTAAAGAAGTAGACGGAGCATCGGCCCCCTATCTCTGGGCCTTCTCCCCCCGCTGCAATCAAAACTCTAGGTCAGTCATGTCTCAGCATAATAGCAATGCATCAGTTAAGAAAACTCACAAAACGGGCTAAGGCCTGTCGAGCCTCGTCGCGCTCCCTGATTGTCGCCGTAAGGAGCCCCGTCAGCTCCGCAAGATGCCCCTCAGGGTCGGTCTGCATTTAGAAGTCCAAGTGTTAGCATGTCATCAGGTAGAAATCATCCTCGGAATGAGGCTAGTGTTTCACCTGCTCCTACTGTACCGGTTCCTGCCCAAGCTGCACCTGTTCCTATTCCGCCTGCGGAGTTACTCGGTGGTCGTGGACGAGCACTGAAAGAATTTTTACTGTTCCATCCACCGACATTCGAGGGTCAATCAGACCCGGAGGCAACAAGGGAGTGGTTGGATGCCACTGAACGCGTCTTCCAATGTATGGAGTGCACCGAGGATGAAAGGGTTATGTTGGCTTCTTTTTAGCTTCAAGGTACTGTACGCACATGGTGGACCACGGAGTGGGAGGTTGCCTTCCGTTCCCGTCCACTTCGACAGATCACATGGGCGGAGTTTGTTGCTGCATTCAAACGCATCTATACTCCAGCCTGCCTAAAGTTAGCCAAGATGTATCAATTTCTAGAGATGACGCAGGGTGAGATGTCAGTGCTGCAATATCGAGATAAGTTCATTGAGTTGGGCTGGTGTGCACCACACATCTTTACCGATGAGACTGTGAGGACTCAGTAGTTTCTGCGCGGACTGAAAGCAGAATTGAGCCTGCCATTGCTCGCTACCCGTGTAGCTGAGTTAGATTCTGCGTACCAAGCTACCGTCATGCTAGAGTTAGAGTTAGCGAGGACTCGAGGACTTCCTCAAACTGGGATGGTTCCGTCGGTCGTGCAGCATCAGCCTCTCCACCAGTCGTCTGTTCCAGGAGCTTCTCCCACTTTCTCTCCTACCGATGGTGCTTCCTTCTTGCAATCTCAGAGCAAGGGATTTCGATTTAAGAAATCCAAGAAGAAGAGGTTCGATCAGTTGGCGTTTTATAATCCGAGTCAGTAGTCCGTTTCCTCTGTTCGACCATGTTAGGATTTTGTTACTTTTCAGTCGAGGTTGTGTTCTAGGTGTGGTGGCAGTCATTCGGGTGTGTCGTGTTCTTTGCCGGTTGTTTGCTATTGCTGCGATCAGCCAGGGCACATCTCCCGAAACTGTCCGTTGAGGCCGCAGACGGTGCAGTTCTCGCAGACTTCTCAGTCGCAGCAGCCGCAATTTTGTCAAGGTGTTAAAATTGCATGTGGAGTTGCTTTCGTTCACTAGAATCATCTCCTAGGAGCAATTCCTTTTCTAAGTTCTACTCCAATCCTCTCTTCGAGTCCACCATGGCTTCTTTTCATGTTCCCCGTTCCCAGGAGGACTCTCTCCCCCAGGGACTCCTAGAGGATTCTTCTAGGGTGATCTCATTCCCATCTGGAGAAGGGTCCACCCCTCCTCCGTCCTCCATCCCTATGGAGGGCGCTCAGTCCACTCAGTCCCTTCCTCCTCCTTCTGCTAATTCTATTATTCAAATGATGACCCAGTTGGATCCGGCCCAACTTCAGGCTATCTACCAGGCCATGCAGGGGTCCAATGCCCCACCTCCTATGATTGCAACGGGCCTGCCCAATGCTTCAATTGTTCACCCTAGGGTTGATGGGTCTGCCAGCCAGCCCAATCCAATTGACCTTACTCTGGTCCAGCCTAGGACCATTAGATTCCCTAGTTTGGAAGCAGGCCATTCTTCCGGATCGGCCCACGATAAGGGAAAGACCACTATCCCTCCCTCTATCCAGGCGGATCATCATATGTCCAGCCCCTCGGTGCCACAAATCTTTGTCAGCCCATCTGACTTCATGCACCCTCAGCAAGGGGCAGCCTAGGTTCACTCCAGTTTGGGTCATCCCCTGACCCAGCATCCTTCTTATAGGCCTCCTCCACTTCCGTCTATTTATCCTTCTGCTCCGCAGATTCAACCTCCTTCCTTCATTGCCCCTACTCCATCCAGGGAGCAGGAGTTGCTAGATAACTGGGCCGCCATGCAACAACAGCTTGACTTCCTTCAGAAGTGGCTTGGCCCACGATCCTTGGCAGACGTTCTAGTCCCGAGCTTTCAAAATATTTGGTTTCCCCCACAGTCCGAGCTCCCCAATTACCGAAAATATGATGAGAATAGCAATCCCTTCAACCATGTAAGGAACTTCTTATATGAATCGGCTCAGTTTCAGTATGATGATCACCTTATGGCGTACCTATTTCATCGATCATTAGATGGGGTTGCACTAGGGTGGTTTTATTCCCTACCACTGGAAGATGCCGAGAGTTTTAAGATAGTGAAAGACAAGTTTATCCAGCGATTTCAAGATAGGGTCGGCCCGGAATACTCTTTTACAGACTTAGTGGCCGAGAAGATGAAACCAGATGAGGAGTTTGCTACTTATCCCGATAGGTGGAGGCAGATGGCCGCCAGGGTGCCAGGCCATATTCTGGAGGAAGAGAAGGTCAAGTTACTTATTTCCAATGCTACATCGACCTTCCGCAACATTCTGGCTATTAATGATATAGCCAACATGCACCAACTGTATAGCCGGGCGTGATTCATTCAAACGCAATTTAAGGATTCCCCAATTCATTCTCTCTTCGAGGCCCAAAAGCCCAAGTATAACCGAAAATCTCAAGGGCCCGTCACAAAGGGACTCCAAACCAATGAGCAAGTCCAAGCCGTCACATTCCCCTCGGCCAATCCCTCCAACCAGATCCGCTTCTCCCAAAACCCTCGCCCTAACCAATCTATTCCACAGAACCCTACGCTAGCTTTTTTCACTCCACAGAACCCTCCGCTCACCTTCCCTACGCCACAAAACACCTTCTCCGCTCCACAACAACCCTAACAACCCCCACAATACCACAACATCCTACCACCCAACGGCTACAACAACAAGCGCCTGACTCCAAAAAGAGCCCAGCACCCTCCTTTGTCGAAAACTCTCACTGACATTTTTTCCGCTCTCATGTCAGTTAGTGCTATACAGCTTCCTTCGGAACGGCCCGTCTGGAACCCGGTCGTCGATCAGACCAAGCACTGCATGTTGCACAGGCAGTCGGGGCACACAATTGAAGGATGTTTTCAGTTTAGAGACCTGGTTTATGACCTTCATGAGGGGCACCGTATTGACTTGGTCGAGATGCACAAGGCCATTGTTGAAATTGAAGAGAAGAGAAGGTAAGCGCCGAGGCAGCAAGTGCAGCAACAATAAGCACCGCCACCACAGCAGCAGCCGCAACAACAATAGCAGCCGGTCCAAGACTTGGGGTTCCACCAGAACCCAATGCCAAACCATCCTCCCGCTTTGCAACCTCAGCAGTCGGCACTGGCTCAGGTTAACCTAGTTCAGCTACCGACTCCCGACGCCGGGTGGTCCTTTGATGATGACGGTTCTACTCCGCAAGTAATGGCCCTCCACCACTGCCATTCTTCTTCATCACCCGCTCCCACCATCCTTATGCCAACACATCAAAACCCTCCTCCGCCAGCTACATCATTCGTCCTTCCATTCACTACCCCTCTTACCTCTACGCCAACCCCTTCACCTGTCCTTCCATCTCACCCATTACTCGTCACCCCCGCTACTAGTACCATGCTTAGCCCTCTGCTCATGACACCTTCACATACCTTCACCCTTCCATGTCCACCCGCACCCATCCTCACCACATCTGCCACCAACCCTCCACCTGCCATTCTTTCTCTGCAACCCATCATTACCTCCACCCCCATCGTCTGCACTACACCTTCTTCCACGCCACTCATCCACCCCACTGGGCCAATTACGCCGTCAGCCGATGTCGTGCCGGCACAGAATCTTGCCCTATGGAACAGGCGTTTGTTTCATCGCAACTACACTTCTACTTCTAATCCCCAGTCTTCTCAACCAGCTGCCGATCAAGAAGAGGCCGAGCCATTGCCGAGTACCCAATATGATCTACTGAATCACTTAGACCGGGTGCCCGCCAAAATATCTGTATTGGAGCTTATCAAGAGATCTACCATTCATCAGGATGCATTGAGAAATTTCATTCAAAAGGTGATGGTCAGTGAAGATGTGGCAGCTGACAGTCTTCCGACAGCATTAGCTACTATTCCCAAAGGACCAACAATTACATTCTCTGAGACCGAGCTAGCACCTCCTGAAACTCAGCAGATGCTGCTTTACATTACTATTATTTTGAATAAAGTCAGTGTGGATGCAGCTTTGGTCGATACAGGGGCATCTATCAATGTTTGCCCGCTCAGCACACTCAGGGCCTGCAACTTGTCGGAAGAGCTCCTACGCCCTACCCCGACTACCATAGCAGCTTATGACAATTCAAGGAGAGTGTAGCAACTTGAAAATTTTTATATGTATTTATATGTAAAAAAATAATAAAAGATGAAGTCCTTATCAAGTCAACAAGGATATCCAATTTGGCGTTGAGGGTCTGGAGAGCATCGGGGTTCCCAGGGGTGGGTTGTCCCCCTACGGCTGGTAGAGGTAAGGCATAGGCTTG
This sequence comes from Amorphophallus titanum, assembly GCA_024336825.1. NCBI lineage: Eukaryota > Viridiplantae > Streptophyta > Magnoliopsida > Alismatales > Araceae > Amorphophallus > Amorphophallus titanum. The sequence goes on from JANBPO010008525.1 coordinate 707,578, forward strand.
ATTGTAGGAGACGGGGCCCATGGAAGAGCAAGAGGGTACACGCTCCCCCTCTGCGGTCACTGGTGCCTTTCCTTTGTCGTTGGTATTTCTCCTACTAGAACTTCTTTGCACCATGTTGGCTCTTTGCACCTTTCCCACAAATGGTGCCAGATGAAGAAGGGTGATCTCGCGTTGGATCCTGAGCGGCACAATCCTATATTAGCCTTCATCGTCACCATGATTGGAGGATCTACAAGGCAAGAAATGGATCAGAGGAGCCCAGGGTTGGAACCCCAGAGAAAACCCTCCGATGCTTAAGTCAGCAAGCTGATAGAGCGTAGGTGGAAGGGGTGTAGGAGAAAAAGTGAGGGGCACGAGATCGCTCTCCACCAGTGGGTGTGGTGTTTAGTACTCAGGATCACCTTACCTTTCTGGAGGGTCTTCTTGAGTTTATATAGTTGCCTATTCTCTTGGCCGGAGGTAGGGTAGCTAGAGGGACCAGAGGGCGCTATGTTCTGGAGGAGGACTCTCCACCATTAAAGGACTCTTGCTCTCCCCTATCCTGTTGAGCTTCCCGTCTCCAAGCGGTAGCAAGACTTTCACTGGGACAACCGTCTCGTTAAGGTCGTTTAGGCTTTTTACGAGCGATGAGGGCAACAACAGCTGGTTATGCTCGTGCGTCACTTGGTCTCTTCTGAGCGACCATTACTCGGTCTTCTGAGCCAGGAGGCCACCTAGGAAGGTCTGGTCTGAGTATTTTTGGGCTTCAAGATAAGTGGGCCCATTCGTGGGGCTATCACTTAGTGGATTTGGCCTGGTGGGGTCAGGTTGGACCTGGTTCGGCCGCTCTAGGCCATATGTTTACTGGGTCGTGGATTTACCCCTCTCCACTCTTCTTTATTTTTCAGTTTATTTCTTCTTCTGCTCTTGATGGATGCCCCCAGAGCGGCCCACCCCCCAGACCCGCCCCCTGACCTCCGTCCCCCTGCCCGCCCCCCCCCCCCCCCCCCCATCCCCCCCGCCCCCCCGCCCCCCCCCCGCCGCGCCCGCCCCCCCCCCCCCCGCCATCAATAAGACCCTCTTGGTGCTCATCCCCAAGAAGGCGGGTGCTCAAGATTTTCGGGACTTTAGACCTATCAGCTTGTTCAATGGTACTTACAAAATTATCACCAAGGTGTTAGCAGGGAGGCTAGTCACTGTTATGGACTCTTTGGTCAGTCACTTTCAAGGTGCCTTCATCAGAGGGAGGCATATTGTGGATAACTTCTTGGTAGCGCATGAGTGTCTTTATGCTTTGAAGTAACAAAGAAGGAAAGGGGTGGTCTTGAAACTGGACTTTGAGAAGGTCTATGACAGGGTAAGTTGGCAATGTCTCTTCGATGTCTTGGACAAGATGGGCTTTGGGGACAGTTGGATTGGTTGGGTCAGAGTTTGTGTCACTTCAGCTTCATTCGATGTTCTTATTAATGGCAAGTTGACCTCTTGGTTCCACAGCGGTCGGGGGCTACGTCAAGGGGACCCTTTGTCTCCCATCCTTTTTTTGCTTGTAGCTAGTGTTGTGAGCAAAGTGTGGTAGAAGGCTGACGCTGCTGGACTGATCAAGGGCTTCCAGTTGGTTAGAGATGGTCCCTCTCTTACTTGCAGTATGCGGATGATATTATTTTGTTCCTTGACGAGGGCAAGCAGTACCCTGTTATGGCTAGGCTCTTGTTGGAACTTTTGGAGGAAGTCACTGGTCTAAAGGTAAATTTCAGTAAAAGTCTTCCGGTTGGGGTGAATATAGAGGAAAGACCTCTTTTGAGGGTGGCCGCTTTGCTGGGTTGTACCATTGGGGAGTTCCCCTTCTCTTACCTGGGCCTTCCTCTTTCCTCGACTCCCATCAAATGTGCAGATTGTCTTCTCATTATTCAGAGACATGAGATTAGGATTGCTGGATGGAAGGTTAGCTTATTATCTTACGGGGGTTGCTTGATTCTGTGCAGCTTGGTGTCCATTGAAATTTATGTGTTGGATATCGACCCTATGTTCAAGGGAATCTTGGGTCATCCGTGGATCTATACTCTCAGTGCCGTACCATCCACCGGACATCAATGTCTCAAATTCCCTTTTCAAGGGAGGGTGGTCAAAGTGAAAAGTTTATCTATGGCCTAGTATGTCAAAGCTATCTCAGAGAAGTTTCTGCCCACACTATGGCCCAGCAGTCGGCCTGTTATCTCAGTTTTAGATCTGGACTTTCCTTGGGCTTATGCACCCCGCAAGCCTGTTACTGCACCTGTTAACAACAAAGAGAAGCCCAAGATCCAAGATTCTAAAGGGTGGTCCGTTATTCTGAAGTTTGGTTACCAACCAGGGAGAGGCCTCGGGGTGCAACTCCAAGGGTGAACTAAGCTTATGCCCAAGGGTAGAAAGATGAGTAGACGGTGTCTCGGCTACCGAGAGTCTGCATTATCAATGATGGGTGACTTAGGATCACTTACTTGGGACTATCGCCAGCATTTTGTTAAGGGCCCTCTACAGCCAGGAACATTACAGCTCCAGTCCGCCCAGTCAGTAAAGGAAAGCACGGCTTGCACAGTTGCCAGTCCGCCTCTATTGGCAAAGGGGCCCATTGATGACATGATCGATTTCAGACAGGCATTTGTTAGATTATTCACAGAGCCAGGAGGTTGCCAGAAGAAGGATCAGGAGGTTCGGCTTGTGCAGTGGAAGACGAAGAAGCCAGTTTATCGCCTACGGGAAAGGGTGAGCTCACCTGTTCTTTTTACTTGGTCTCCTTCTTGCATAAAAAATCTCCTTCAGCAACTCAGCTATATTCCCCGATCGCCACCCCTTGATCCTTCAGTATTCCAATTCCCTTTTCAACATGAGCAGCCGATTGAATTTTTGATTGTTAATTGTCCATGTGGGCACTGCCCACCGATTGATTTAATGTCCAGGTGGTCACCTGACTTGCTTGCTGATCTTTCCAATATGTGGTTCCGATCCTCTGATCCTTTCTTCAATGTCATCTTTCCAACTCTCTGCCCCCGGGATGCATGTGTGCAGGTGATAGAGCTGACCGCCGCCATCGGCGAGGGTGACCAGCTACGAGAGGAGCTCGTGCTGGCATAGGACGAGGCTGCCCGCTTGCGCGAGGAGCTGGCGCAGGGCCACAGCTTGCGAGAGGAGGTGTCCGGTCTGCGCGCGGAGCTGGAGCAGAGCACCCACTCGAGGGAGACGGCAGAGTGAGAGCGTGCCGAGGCGCAGGAGGAGGCAGCCCGCCTGCGGGAGCAGCTGGCACGGGGCAGACCGTTGGAGACGGTGGAGCTGGCAGTTCTCCGAGCGGAGCTAGAGTGACTTTGCACCACGACTTCAGAGCTGAAGCGTTTCCAACAGGAGGCATTCGAGCTTCGCGGCGAGGTACGCGCCTACTAGGAGATGAGCCGGTCCCGTAGCCTGATGAGTGGCAGCCGTGCAGCTCCAAGTGGGAGTCGTGCCACTCACGGTTCCGTCGGCCAGTTTCTTGCGACTTCCTCTCAGCGGCAGAGGAATGAGGAGGAGGACCGACGCCGATGCCGAGAGCGAGAGGAGGGAGCTACCTCTGTGATGGGCCCGCCATCGAAGAGGCAGGAGGGTGGAGGGGACAGCGACAGGCCAGAGGGGGCGGCCTGATCTACTTTGTACTTCTATATGACATGATATGATATGACAGTGGTTTAGTTTTGTCTTTCTTCCTTTTTTGTGTGTGAATTTTCTTATGTGATGCATGCATGTATGAAAATGTGGATGACTTACGGGTGAGACACACGGGAGGAGAGAGGCATGCCGACCCTACGAGAGAGACGACGCGAGAGGAGAGAGGCACACCGACCTTACGAGAGAGACGACGAGAGAGGAGAGAGGCACGCCGACCCTATGAGAGAGACGACGCGAGAGGAGAGAGGTACGCTAACCCTACGAGAGAGACGACGTGAGAGACAAGAGGCACACCAACCCTACGAGAGAGACGACGCGAGAGAGGAGAGGCACGACGAAACAACGAGAGAGACGACGCGAGTCAGTAGATGCACGGCGACCCAACGAGAAAGAGGCTTCCCGACCACTTGGTCGTGGGCTTTGCCCGCGCTTCACACGACCGCTCGGGCCAACCCGGGGGCACCCTGACTCCAAGCCACGCCACATGGCACTCAGTGAAAAGCCCAAGGGCTTGCCCCAGGACCCCTTTTTTCGACCATCCAAGGTCAAAGGGAGACCCAAGTAAGTCAAGCACAGGCTTTGGAGACCCACAATACCTATATACGGCTCACACACGCGTGCCGCGTATTTTCCCGAACACCTTGTGGGCGCGTATATTTCAGCCCTTCTACAGCAAACCGTGGGCCGACCCACAGTTCCAGCACACAAACTGGGTTCTACGGTTACCCCCCAGTAAGTCGGGGCCACCCCCCACCCTCGAACAAGTGGCAGTGAGCCACTCACTCTTAGAGCTCAGGCCAACCCGAGACTACCCCGCCAACCCGCCGTACAATATGGCACGTAGTACGAGGCCCAACCCACGCACCCAAGGTGCCTCTCTTCACCCCCCACGGGCTCTTATCCTCAGCCCAAGGCCTGCCCCAGGGCCCCTCAGCCAGCTAGCCTGACCGTCCAACAACTCAGGGTGTGTCGGGTATTTAACCGAACACCTTATGAGCAACGACTATGGCTCAACAAATAACAGCCCCCATGGGCCGATCCCAGAACCCTGGAACCCCGTGTCCCTTAAAGGACACCCCCAGACGGCAAAGGAAGACCCCCGGGGGTCATCCCACGGGGTTGCGACTTGCCCGGGGCCAATTCGCCCCGGGGCGCGGCCGCGCCTCCAAGGGAGGGCGAACTCCCCGGGGGTCGTGCCCTCTCTCTAGCCCAAAGGCCCGACGGTCCCCTCCAATCCCAGTTCGATCCCGTGGTGCAAGGTTTGCTCAGGGATTCGTTCAATGTACCAGTAAGTGGAAGAAATCATGAAGAATGCGCACGACAAGGCACGAGGGGCCAACACTCAGTCAACGTGCACAAGTAAGCTCCACGTATCCTCCCTGTCCTTTTCTTCTTAGTCAAATTAAGAAGAAAAAAACCCAAAATAGGGATTTTATAGGTCACGTTTTCATATAGAGTTCGAGTTCGCGTAGCGTCCCGCATCAAAAAAGGGAAGAAAATTATGAAGGGGCTACGCTACAATTGAAATAAATAAGACCCTGATAATTTCTGGTGAAATTTCGATAGAGTTTCTCCTAGGCCAGAGGCATAAGGGAAAATATGGGTGTGCGTCTACAAGGAGTGACAGGCCCAACAAAGAGACAGTGGGCCTCGAGGGCTAAACACCGGAAGTCCTCAACTGAAGAAGTGCTCGTTTCCCCCTTCGACAGCACACCAGATCTGCCTTCGCCGTCACGGCCCCTGCGGCCTTCACAGGCACAGCCCTGGGTGCCCTTCCCCGGTACAATCCCTAGTCGCGTTGCTTGGCACACTCGAGGTGCCCTTCCCCGGTACACCCCAGCTGCGTTTGCCCGGCACACTCGAGGTGGCCTTCCTCGACACACTCGAGGTGGCCTTCCCCGATACACCCCATTCGCATTTGCCTGACACATTCGAGGTGGCCTTCCCCGGTACACCCCAATCGCACATGCACAGCACACCCATGGTGGCCTTCCTCGATATGCCCCCAGTAGCGCTCGCCCAGCACACTCACGGTGGTCTCTCCCTGGCACGCCCCCTGGAGGTTTCACCCGGCACACCTGAGTGCTTCCCCCTTCGGCACACTCATTCCCCGTTCCAACGGCACAGTCGTGCCCCCACTTATCCCAGCATACTACCCGTGCCCCTCACCCGGCACACTTCTGTGCCCTTGCTCCCCGGCACACTCGGCGCCATTCTATCCCGGCACACTCAAGCCCTTGCAACTCGGTGTGTCTAGCACTGCTCTACCCGGCACGCCCTCACGCCCTGCGTCCAGCACACTCTATGCCTTCCCAATCTGGCACCACTGGCGACCCCATCATTTCCCACAGCATCGAAGAAGAAGAAGAGGAGAAGAGAAGACAAAGAAGAAGAGAAAGAAATGAGAGAGGGAGGGGATGGTGTCTAGGGCTCCGCCGTTCTCTGAATGAAAAGGAAGATGAAGGAGAAGAAGAATGGCAGCCGAGGTCACTCTAGTGGCCGTGTTGTTACTGGTCGAGTCGGGTCCATTTCATGTAGTGTCGTCTCCTCGTGTCCATCCCGCATCAAGAGACCTCCACGATGTCATCTTGAAGCTTCAAGAGGTGTGCCATATATCGTTGGAATCGTCATCCTATCAGCTTTGTAACGAGGGTCGCCTTGCCCCCTTTTGATCACGGAGGTGTCCGAGGGAGCAAATCCCGGTGACCTGTGCAGATCTTCCTAGGCAAACAACTAGAGAAGGCTTGCAGAGGCTCCCACAATCTGATTCCTGGGATTCTTGGTGCCCCACTTGGCTGAGAGCTTCCTCTACAAGTCCTCTATCTTCTCCAAGAAATAGAGTGAATTTAGGACCTCGGCATCAAAAGTTACAAATTTTCTCCCTGAGGTGTGCTAGGTCAGTTTCCCTGATCCTGAATCGACACCCCCCCACTGTTCGGGCCTTCACGATCTGCTACGACATTTTACGACGGCGGCATTTTTCACGTCTGAAAGAAGGCTCGACCACGATCACAACGGCTCTAATCTTGCCTTCAACAGAGTAAGGTACCATTCGTGGCACCCCCGTCATCCAGCAGCATCACCCTGGGAGCAATCGGAACTAGTGCAGTCCAACCCTGTTCTAGGCTCGGCCCCGGCCAGTGGCATCGGTACGAGATTCCAAGAAAATTCAGGCATCCTCCCGGGTCAAGTCAAAGAAGTTTGGCACTACTTTTAGCATGTTTGGAGCTCGGTAGTGACCGTGGAGGCGCCATCTTCGACTGTCTGTCTGGCGGTTCTAGAAGCTGGCAGCACCGGCTGAGTTCGGCATGATGATTTTCTAGCTTCACTCCCCCTCCCCGCCTGGCCGGCTTACAGCCCCTTCTTGCATGGAGGTAGTGTTTGGTTGTAAACCCCTTAACCCCCACCCCGAGATCCCCGCTCCTGCGAGTGGTGTAGTGTCGTAAGCTGGTTGTTTTAGGTCAAGCGTCATCACCACCGCGTGCGGGCGTATGCCCGCGCTGCCCAGTGCGCCCACGTCGTAGCTTCCCCGTTAGAAGTACGGGTGGCTCTGGTTGAGGCGACTGCGAATAAAGATCGGAGGGTAAAGGCTATGGTGAAACATCTCCCTCTGATGGGGAGAGGATGTCCTCCATTATGGGGAGAGGACCTGGGGACTCTGTAGATGGCACCAGGTTAAGACTACCGACTACGACCTCCATAGGCTCCGGTATGGCTTCATCCTATCTCAGAGTTGGGCAAGGGGGAATTAGAGACTCAAGATAAGAACACCTCCTATCCAACCGATCTGACAACATTTGTAAGAGTTCGGCAATGGTAGGGTTTGGAGTAGGGACATCGTGATGGACTTGCTCATAATGGCTCGGCCTAGTCTTGGGTCTAGGCTCGTCTACATGTGGGTCCCTCTATCTCCTACTATGACCCACTTGATTGGAGGTAATTAGGTGGGGTCGGTTGGAGGTGACTGGGCATGGCAGGTAGATCTTTCTAAGCTCATACTTCATCTCCTACCATGACTCGATAGGCCATTGCCTCCTAATCTCTCTCGTGAATTCAATGCTCTCTCATTTCCAGGCGGCTTTGTTGACAAGCCTCTTTTTGGCAAAACTGACCTCCACGACGTCGGACATAGTGTAACAATCAAAATACTTGTCCATGGTGACTTCCCAATGTAGGTAGTCACTCGAGACATTAGAGCCATAAAAGTCCGAGACTTCGGGCCTATGGAAGTGGAGGGGATAGTTGCCAAGCCCATGGGTGTGCCAACGGTCATATCGCTTGGGCGACTAGGAATCCATTGGAGACTATGGAATGCTACATGGACATGAATGCAAGACAACTCTAGGACCTGAACTTAACCAATATCCAGTACGTGGCGGAGGCAGAAACCTTACGCAAAGGGCTACCTTCCAAATAGGCGTAACATATCTTTCCAGTAACATCTTTTGATATACCGGATATTGAGATGAAATACAAACCAAGACACTTTTTTTACTTTTATGCAAAGACTACCCTAAACTCAACCTTTACTCTGATACCAATTTGATGCGGAACGGACGACCGAAGAATAGAGCTTCACACGATGACGGGGTCGGTTCTGTCTCTTCTCAGGAACAGGGGATAGACTGTTGATGTGAGAATTCTTTCGGAAGCTCCTGAACTCCTTTTCCAGCAAGACCAGTGCCAAAATTTCATGGATTGGTCCAGAAGGATGCAAGAATTTTATTAGGAGCTGGGGAAGTCGTCGTCGGTCGCAGTGAAGCTGGAATTAGGGACTCTGTTCTCTGGCTTAGACCCTCTCAGTACTGCAGCATCTAGAAGATGACACCACCACGAACAGTCCTGAACTCTGAATTACGCACGGTTGGTGGCGTTGGAACCGTGGATGAGCTGACTTCGAGACGAGACTCACGGAGGTGCCAGCCGATGTCAGAGCAGACCACATCAATCCGAACACTGACAGGGTGTCAGTTCTATCCCATGGTGGATAGAACTGCGCACTCTGGGGAGAAAAAGGAGAAGAAATCGTTCCGGTGGCCGAACAGAGCTCCGCTTCTTGGAGGTGGAGGAAGACACGCAGAGGAAGGTCTCTGTTGATTTCCGCCTCCAGATCTTCAGATGGGCCGACGTGGCGACTGTTGCAATCCATCTCTGGAAGCTGAACCGGACCCTTCTGCGCAGTCGGAGTAGATCGCCTCTCTCCGACAGTCACAAGCTTAGAACGGGACGAGATGATTACTATTACGAAGATGACTCGGAGATGCTTCTAGAGATAGCACTTATACTTTCTGGAATGTCCGGATGGGGACACAGCTTCCTCTGCAGCCCTCAGGTTCTCGGGGTGACGGACTGAGCAGCAGAGATAGCCTTCCAAACTCAAGTGGGGAAAGGGGGAAGTGGCTATTGGTGATGGGAAGGGGGTGGGAATCCTAGAGGGCTGTGGAGGGATTGTGGAGGAGCTGGAACAGCAGTGGAGGTGGGGAGAAGAGGGGTGGACACAGGGGAGAGAGAGGAGAGGGCTGGTTCTCTAGAGGGTGAGAGGTTATGGAAGAAGGAAGGGGGGTTGGAGGAGAGATGATGGGGGCAGCCTCCATAAAGGGGTCCATGCTTTCAACAAGTTGGTCAAAGGGCGAGAATTCAAGAAAGGTGACCTGGTAATGGTCAAAAGAAGAGAAGTGATGGCCCCCAACCCCAAAGAGAAGTTGGTTGAAAATTGGGTCGGACCATATATCATCCGACGAGTCTATGAAAGGGGTGCCAACATCCTTGTAGATCACAAAGGTGTAGTCCAGTTCTCCCCTCTTAATGGGAAACATCTGAAGTTGTACTATGCAGCCCCGTTGGCATCCACAGAATGACCAGAGTTCACCTTGGCCTAGTGGCACTCCGCCCTGGCCGAGCTCTCTAAAATATCCAGTCAGCTCAGACTAATTCTAAGACCGTTGGTCCACAATTCCAGAAGCATCCTGGGTATACACATATTTTGGGATCCCTTGAGAGCCCCGCATAGTCCCACTGGGTTCCCAGTCTATACCATATCGCCATTACGTGCTTTACGTCCAAATCGGTGAAATCTCTTCCTTTACGTTAGCATTTCCTTCTTCCTAACGAATAAACCCTTCTCTCGGCATAAGGCTTCGTGCCCTAGCCGACTTTTATACCATATCGCTATTATGGGCCATACGTCCAAATTGGTGAAAACCCTTCCTTTGCGTTAGCATTACCTTCTTGCTAACCAATAAAGTCTTCTCTCGGCCCAAGGCTTTGTGTCCTAGCCAGAATTTACACAATATCGCCATTACGGGCCTTACATCCAAACCGGTGCAAAAACTCTTCTTTTGCGTTAGTATTACCTTCTTGCCAACGAATAAACCACTTTTTCGGCGCAAGGTTTCGTGCCCTAGCTGACTTTTACACAATATTTCCATTACGAACCGTACGTCCAAATCGGCAGGAATTCCACCTTTGCGCTGGCATCAACCCCATTGCCAACGAATAAACCCTTTTTATCGGTGCAGGGCCCTGTGCCCCAGCCAACTGCCATACGCCATCATCTAGGGTCAAACATCACATGTCGACCCATCATCATTCTCTTACCATATATATATATATACATATATATGTATATATATATAAGGGAGGCCCGGCTATTTATCAGCAAATCAGGGAAGCTCAGCAAGCAGATTCAGAATTGTCCCGATTATAATGATGCATGATGTTGAGTTTGATGATGAGTTAGTGGTCAGCTGAGGCTGTATGTTCCAACCGATGATGTGTTGAGAAATGTCATTTTGCGTGAAGCCCATGGATCCCGTTATGCTATTCACCCCGACACTTCCAAGATGTATCAGAATCTGAAATGGCAATTCTGGTGGCCAGGTATGAAAAAGAATGTATCTGATTTCGTGTCTAAATGTTTGACATGCCAACAGGTAAAAGTCGAGCATCAAAAGCCTGGAGGAATGCTTCAACCTTTAGAAATTACGATGTGGAAATGGGTCATATTACTACAGACTTGGTTATAGGTTTACCCTGGACATCATAGGGCTATGATGGATATGGCTATTAGTTGATCATCTGACAAAGACAGCAAGATTATTGCCTATTAAGGTTGCTTGGAGTGTTCAGAAATTGGTCAAGCTTTATGTTGAAAAGATTGTGCCATTGCATGGAATTCCAGTATCTATTGTGTCAGGTCGTGACCCACAGTTTACTTATAGCTTTTGGCACAGCTTTTAAAAGGCGTTGGGCACAGAATTAGCTTTCAGTTCAGCATATCATCCACAATTTGATGGTCAGTCAGAGAGGACTATCCAGACTTTAGAAGATATACTGCGATCGGGTTGCCTGGATCGGCAGGGTTCATAGAGTCAGCATTTGTCATTAGTGGAATTTGCATATAATAACAGCCATCACTCCAGCATCAATATGGCATCGTATGAAGCTTTGTATGGGTGTCCTTCTCGTAAACCATTAAATTGGTTTGAGCCTGGTGATCGATTGTTGACAAAACTGGATATGGTTCAGTAATGTGCTAATGTCGTTCACTTGATCAGATAGAAAATGTTAACGGCTCAGAGTCGATAGAAAATCTATGTAGATTAGCACAGCAACCATAGCAATTTGAGCGTGGAGATATGGTGTTTGTAAAAATATCTCTGATGAAAGGTGTTATGGGATTTGGGCACCCCTCCATCACCCCAACAACCCCCCCTCCATCTCCCACAGCCAATAACCTTCACCCCCATCACAACTCCCATCACCCCATATACCTATCATCCTCCTACACACCCAGTTCGCAGGCTACAGAACAGCTCCGGTTTGCAGAGGTCACCACGGCGTCATCTGGCAGCTTATGGAGGAAAATCTTACACCTCTGGAAAGGTCTCCGAGATACCTTTCCATCCGAGGTGGTCGCATCTTCATCTGAGGTTGTGTCTGAGCACAGGAGCCGATCTCCTCAAACTGCGCAGCAGCAGTCCGACTGCATACTAGAGCCTCCAAGAATCATCAACACCGCCCGCATCTGAGCTCTTATGGACGTGAAACTTGGCTGAGAGAACCTCCTTTCAGTCAGCTTTCATCCCCAAAAAGCAGAAGTTGATTTGGACGTCGCCATCCATACTTATGAATTTTCTCCCGCCGGCGCGCCAGGTCAGTGATCAGGAGTCCCCTCCGACCATCCTCACCATTCTGTTCACCAAGAGCAACCCCGACCACCTGCGACAACTCTGTCTGCTCTGGAGGAAAGAAGACTGAACCACAAAGATTTCAGCTCTGGTCCCGCCACATTCCGACTCCGGGAGCGATCGGAGCACCATCTCCTTCCTGGAGGAAAGTCCTAGGAGCTGTCAGAGTCAGAACTGTGCTGCCCGTTCCAGGTCCAGCCCCGACCAGAGGCGACATCGTCTGGACCTACGAAAATTCCAGCAACTTCCCCCGTCAAGTAGGAGACATTAGGCACTAGTTTCAGTCCAATAGGATATCCTGGGAGTCCGCAACAATTCTGGCATGGACCGCCTATCTGCTGTTCCAGACTGAGGGCAGAATCACGACCGGCGATCGGAAGGTCTTTCTCCTTTTTTCACTCCGGGCGCAGGCAGCAGAAGAGTCCCTTATTGCAGAAGCTGCTCCGGACTCAAATGGCGTCCCCTGGTGGTGAACCACCCATTGCTGGAAAGGTCTCCCTATCCTCTTCGCAAGCGAGGTGATTTCGTCCCAGTCCCACAAAAAGATCAATTTTCTTTTTTAGATTTCTATTTTCAGATTTAAATTTTTTACATTTTTCATAAAGAGATTCATAAGCAATCTGCCATTGTTCACATGTAAGAGATTCAGTTTCAGATTCTACCTCATTGGTGTCATCTTCATTTGCCATGAAGCATAAATTCTGAACCAACTCATCCAGTTCATCTTTATTCCCGGACTCTTCCTCATCTTCATCACTCCATGTGGCCACCATGGCCTTTGACTTCTTGAACTTCTTCTTCAGATCAGGGCACTCACCCCGCATATGACCGAGTTTCTTGCACTCGTAGCAAATAGCTTCTTCTTTCTTGCCACTCTCACCTCTGTTAGGACCTTACTTTCTTGGTCCTTTTCTGAATTGACTATCGAACTTCCTTGTTCTTTTGACAAACCTTCTCGCTCTTCTGGTGATCATGGCAACTAGCTCTTCATCCTCAGTGTTGCCCGTGGAATCATCTTCACTACCCTCTGAATCTTGTGGATTCACCTTTAGGACCAACGGTGTGACTACCTTCTTCTTCTTGTGATCCTCCTCACTCCTTTTGATGTTGATTTCGTAAGTCATCAGGGAGCCTATCAAGTCGTCCAGAGTCAAAGTACTAAGATCCTTTGAATCCTCGATCACAGTTGCCTTGGTATGCCACTGAGGTGACAAGGATCTTAGAACTTTTCTAACGAGCTCCTTGTTGGAATACTCCTTACCAAGACCCTTTAGTCTATTCGCGATTTCTGTCAATCTTGCAAACATATCAGAAATGGAATCCTCTGGTTTCATCATGAACAATTCATAATCCCAGACTAACAGATTAGCCTTGGTTTCCTTTACTTCCGATGTTCCTTCGTAGATCAGCCACAGCTTGTTGCACATCTCCTGCGCAGAGGAACACATAGAAATTCGTGAGTATTCGTTAGGATGAATGGCACACTAAATTACATTCATGGCTTTAAAGTTTGCTGAACACTTCTTTATATCCTCATCATCCCACTCATCCTCATTTTGAGACAGAGTATACGGACCACTTAAAATTACATCAAAATACTACCTCCACACAGGGAGGGGCGCTAAGCCGGCCAGGCGCGGTGGGGGAGAAGATCGCTAGTTTACCGAGAAAACCACTCAGCTGGTTCTGCCAGCTCCTGGAACAGATTGACCGACAGTCACTGTTGACAGTACCACAGTCTGTAGCGAACTCGGATGATGCCGAAACTAGCACCAATACGTCGCTGTCTGGTTCAGAAAGTCTCCAGAATTTTTGGGGAATGGCCCGGAGTCATCGCTGGTCGTGGCTGACTCTGGGGCAGGGTGGCTCTGCTCTGACTGGGACTGTTCTCAGGGCGCAGCAGCGGGAAGACGACGCCGTCACGAGCACTCCCGGAGTCAAAATGGTGCGGGACCAAAGCAGACGCGTCCGTCTATGAGTATTCTTCAATCTCCAACCAGGAAGGCCACCAGGAGAGGTCGGAGCAGAGAGATAGGGTGAACAGTGGCAGGGTATCAGTGTTGGTTCTGCGTGGACTGACCTGCGCACCTGGGAGAGAAAATTCGGAACAGACAGCTCCGAACTCCGAATGAGGCTCCGTCGACTGGGTTGGAAGGAGGACTAGTAGGAGAACTCCCCGGCCAAGCGGCGCAGCAAGAGGGGCAGAGATGTTGTCGTAGCAGCTTCTGCACCAGTGCTCTGGTCTTCCCACGGATGTCAGATGCCCGCTCCGACAAGAACGGACCTCCCGGACAGCGCTGAACTCGGATAAAGGCGGGATCACCTCGCAGTCGAAGATGACTTGAAGATCTTTCCGTCTATGTATGGTACACCTCCAGTGGATGCCGGATGACCCCGGGGCAAGCTCTGCAAGACGGGCTTCAGATGCTGCCTGCAAACTGGGTGTGCCAGAAAGTGATAGGAGTAGTAGGGGTGGATAGGGGTGATGGGGTTGTGAAGGAGTGAGGGGCTAAGGGCTGTGGGTGGTGGAGGATGGTTGCTGGGGTTGGTGGAGGGGTGTGGGGAGAGCTGGGGTCACAGCAAGGGGAGGGGTAGAGGTGTGGGGTGGACTTGGTGGTTGTGTGCTGCATCATCTAAATCCACCATGTAGATATTATTGATTCTCTTACTAGAAAATTTGACACATTCAGAATTTGGTTCAAATATAGTGCATGCAAGAGAATCAAAAACTGCCTTATGACCTTTATCACACAGCTGGCTTATGCTACGCAAATTGTAGGCAAGCCCTTCTACCAATAACACTTCATCAATGCAGCATGAAGAACACTTACCTACTGTACCTATTCCAACTATTTTCCCTTTGGTATTACCTTCGAAGGTAACATGACCTGCATCCTTCTTTACTAGCATGCAAAATTTGTCTCTATCCCCGGTCATGTGCCTGGAGCAGCCACTATCAAGATACCATCTGTTCTGGTTGGCTGCCAGGCATACCTGCATGAAAAATCAAGCAGAAATGTTTGGAACCCAAAGCTGTTTGGGCCCCATAAAAGCATTTATTTCATGCAGATTAGAAACTAAATGTTTTGGCATCCACATCTGATTTGGTTTCTTCATTGTGGATTTTTTGTCATTCAGTTTAGTCTGCCTTTTCATGCCACTTTTAGTTTTTGGAGATTGTTTCTGTGATGTAGCTTGTTTCTTCCTTTTAACATCATTTTGAAATTTTCTTTGCCAGTGCTTTGTCCAATAGGGTTTGGGAGTAGTGGGTGTACTGAAGACACTAGGCTGACTGAACATGGAATGGTAAAAGCCATAAGAGTTATGGCTTCTTGCCTAGGTTGCACATAAAAGTTCCAAGGTTGAGGTTGATGCATCTGAGTAGTATAAGGGTTCAAAAACAGATGCTACATCGGCCTCATCTAGAAACTAACTTGACCTCTCTCATGGGAATTGTGGTGAAAAAAGTCATGACATGAAGAGCCGGTCGGAGTAGCATTGAAGTAGTCTCGTCCTGAGGTACTTCTGCTCGGCCCTAAGTTCTTAGAGGACTTGTACCCAGAAGTAGTAGAAGTCGATGCACCTGAATGGTTGCCTAGACCTTTCTGTGGAGACTGGGTAGTTTTGGCCTTGGGGTTTTCTTGGGTTCTAGCATTAGACTGAGCAGCCGCGAATGTGGCCACGAACCTCTCGGCTTCAGCCCTCCTCCGCTCTAGCTCCTGCGGGCTGACTGCCTTGTCGGAGACCTTCACAGAACGCGCCTCCTCCGCTTCGGCTGGGAGAAGAAAACACGCATGTCAGACATGTATAAAGAATTTTCCCGAGAAAGCGGCTAGACCCTGAAAAGCATCGACTTCCAAGAGTCTCACCTGCGGGACGGCTCGGCCCAGCCCAAGGTGCAGTAAACTTTGCAAAGGAAGGGATTGACGGAGGTGGGGAGGCTGAAGTCGTCCGGAAGACCTCCGCCCTCTTTCGTTCGACCTCTTTCCTCGCAGTCGCCTTGGCAGCGGCAAGCGCCTTCTCCACGGGCAACCTCTCTTGAGGCTCTACAGCAGCCCTGGGCGAAGGAGTGGGAGTGGATGGCGGCTCGGACCCGACCCAGGCTTCACCTACGGTGGGGATCGGTGAAGGCGGGGGCTCCTCCCTAGCTGATGAACATGAAAGACGTCCGGGTGTAAGCAGCCTGTGCTAAGACGAAGATAAACTCCACCTGAAGGATGATCTTGACAAGGGAAATCTCACCTGTGGGTTGGCTCGGTTCGGCCCGGCCAACCTCAAACTCCTCGAAGGATGAGATGGGAGGCGGTGGAGGAACGGTCTCTGCAGACTTGGCAGTCTCCGCCCTCCGGTGCTTAGCCTCCCGCTGTCCGACGGCCTGCGCCTCGCCCAAGGCCTTCTTCACGGGTGACTTCACCCGGGGCCTCTTCGCAAGACGGGGTAACAGAGTCATGGTCGGGGCCGCTGGCGCCTCCTCAAAATAGGCCGACTTCTCCGCTTGCCAGAGGAGATTGTGGTACGTCGCCAGCTGGGTGCTGTCTGGGTGGTCTGTGACGGAAAGAAAGTAGGGAGCAAGGAGTTAGTTACCATTCAGCACTCGATAATGATCGGCAGGGGTAAAAGAAAATATAATGTATGTGCGCAGTAGTACGTACCATGAGGGCCGGTATAAAGTCGAAGCGTGATTGGCCAGTAGCTCAGGGCACTAATCTCTAGAAACACAGTTCAGAGGAACATAGTCAGACCATAATCACAAGCACATGCTCAGGACAGAGCACGACACAAGTGAAGGTAAGTCTGACACCTCTGAAACAAGGGCAATGTCGCTTACGTCTCAGGACAAGAGACACGACTGCCACGACAATAATTCACAAAAAATAACACAGCAACAGGGCAAGCTACAGCTTACACAAGGAGACACAGTCCTCATAGCTGACAGCTCGATCACATCATTGGCTCCAGTGCCAAAGGCGACAGGGAACCCCTGGCACACAGGACACCAACAACAAATTCACGGAGACAACAACACTTAAAAAAACAACAGTAGCAACACGGCAGCACCTGTAAGATTTCGGCTCCATACAGCATACAGAACCACGGAACACAACTACAAGCAGGGTTACATCAAGGCACGACAGCAATTGAACACACGACTATAGGGAATGAGTCATGCTTCAGACAGCTCACCAAGAAAGACCCGCGACAACGAGAAACAACACAAAACGACAATCTCAAGGGACGCATCTCAAGGACCAAGACAAAGTCTCGAGAGCACAGCACCCAAGAGAAAGAATTGTAGAGTAGAAGGTACTCAATCAGCATACATGCCGACAAATTCCCCAACACTTGCAAATGTAGATGCCAACACCAAAAAATTATCAGCAACAACACGACAATAGACGACATGAAGGCACAGGAAGCCAAGATGAAGTCACATCGAGAAGAAGCAATTCCCTCGACTAGTGGGTTATCAGCCCACACGCTTCCGTTGTGCACTCATACAATGCACACAGGCATCAAAAGATAGCTCGGTATCCGCATCTCAACACACGTTCGGTGCCATCGCAACTCATCAAAATCACAATTAACACGCCACGAGTATTGATCCAGCAAACAACTGATCACAAATGGCCTAAGTGCAAGGAAAGAGAGTACCAGCTTCAGCACAAGGCCCACGAAAAAATGCTAATCTCAGCTTACCTTCACGTCCTAAAACAATAAATGAGCCTTCACAATACATCAGCCATCTTCCGAGGATCGCAAAGATAATTTTTTCGTAGTTTTCTGAATTTCTTAAATTTTCAGATTTTTCTATATATAACCCCTGACCCTTTTTCTCTCCCCCCATCTCTCATTTCTCTCTTCCCTCCCTCTCTCTTCTCACGCTCTCTCCTCTCTCCCTCTCGTCTCCGACGACCGACGAAGGTGGACAGGGGCGAGGCGGCGAGGATCGTGGGGCGTGGAGTGACGAGGATGGAGTGAGGATCGCGATGGTGGATGCGGTTCATGGGATCGTGAGCCAGCGAGGGTTTTACGCCGTTTTCTTCGTGGATCGATGTCCACGGTGCGTGAAATCTTCGGTGGAGGTAGGGGGACGGATCCTTAACCCACGTACTTCATTTCTTGCGAGTTTCGTACGCCATGGTGAGTCGAGCGGGCGTATTTGGAGATTTTAGAAAAAAATTATATTTTTGGGGTTGTGAGTCGATCTACTGTTTCACCGTATTTTTGGCTGATCCGAGGCCGTAGATGTATGCTAGGGGTCATTCGGGGCCTCCCCCCTTGTTTTCCCCCTCTCCCGTGGAGGTATGGGGGCGTGGGAAAGATTTTTGGGGTTCACAGGTTGTGACGCCCCAAGGTGGGTGTGTTACAGGCCGTGACGCCCCAAGAGGGGTGCATCACAGGGTCTGATTTTGTCGGCAGGGCATTGGTCGCTCTGGCAGTCTCACGATAAACCGCCAGAGGGTGTGACGCGCCTGGGTTCGACCGTTACGTCCGTTCCTATGTTTTTGACCGAATGGGGTCACAGGACTCTGACGCACCAGGAGTGGACCGTCAGAGCTCTGTGACGCCCTTACTTTGGTGCGTCAGAGTTGACGTGTCCCTCCTTCTAACTCACCTAGGTAGGTCCGTTAGGGGTTGTGATGCCCCGAGGGGTGTGCGCCACAACCTGTTTCGTTCCATCTTCTAACGCACTAGGCTTGGTCCGTTAGAGGCTGTGACGCCCCAAGGGGGGGTGCGCCACATCCAGTTTTGCTCCTTCATCTAACGCTCCTGAGTTGGACACCCATCCCCTCTCTTTCTTGTACTATTGAGTGAAATCTGCCATCCTGCCTGCTACAATCCAGAAGACTAGCATCTAGTAGAAGCCACTGCATCTTCATCCCTACGTCCCTGAATGCCCAAGAGGTACCAAAATAAGCGTCTCCAAGTCTACTTCGCATCGGCCGTCATCTCGCCCTCATCCGACTTCGTGGCTGTCCAGGGGAAGCGATCTACCCCAACTGCACAGGCAAGCCCTAGTCAGCAACCTGAGAATGTTTGCAGACACTACCACGACCAGTCACTAAAAGATATGGTGACGGAGCTTGGCCGATGACTTCTACGATGAGTCTTCTTCCTTCTCCAAGAAACAGGGCTCCGTTCGGCCACCGGAATGAATTCTTCTCTTATTTCTCCTCTGAGTGCGCATTGCTGTCCACCATGGGATAGAGCTGACACCCTATCAATGTTTGGGCTGCTGCGGCCAGCTCTGACATCTTCTGGCACCCTCGTGGGTCTCGTTTCGAAGAGAGCTCGACAATGGTTCCAACACCCAGACCGTGCCTAAATCAGAGTTCGGGGATGATCGTGGTGACATCAACTTCCAGAAGCTACAATGCTGTGACAATTCATGACAGAAAATAGAGGCCCCGCTTCCAGCTCCACCACGCCTGGCGACGGCTACCCCGACTCTCGCCAAAATTCTAGTACCATCCCAAGCCAATCTCTGAAGTTTTGGCGCTGTTCTTGCTGTCATCGGAGTTCGTGAGCTTTCACAAAAATTTCAGCACCGACAGTTAGTACCCTGTTCCTGAGTAGGGACAGAATCGTCAATGACATCGCGTGGAGTCCAAGTCTTCATCTTTCCCCTCCCCGCTTGGCCGGCTGAAGGCCCCTCCCAGCACGGAGGTAGTTTTGGTTGTACTTACCTTAACCCCCACCCCAAGATCACCCCTCCTGCGTGAGGCGTAGTGTTGTATTTGCTAAAACAGGTTGAAGCGTCCTCGCCGCGGCGTGGGTGAGCCCCACGCTTCCCCGCGCGCCCCCGTCTCCGAGCGGGACCGATAGGTTTGATCTAAATTTCAAATATTCTTGTCTATCTGCGCCTATGGTTGTAAGGGTTCCTAATTTTAAAATAAAATGTTATATGATGGTGTTGGTGTTTAGGGGGAGCCTATTGTTGTCTTGACCACTATTGCATTCTGATTATGCTTTCTAGTTGCATATTACTGCATGTTACCTTGTGATTACATGGTATATAAAATAGTCTATCATGGAAGGACAGGTTAGGCCTATCTGAAAACTATCACCATGCGTGAGGACTCCTAGGACAAACCTCCGCTAGATACAAGAATGCTGAAAGACAAATGTGAAATGGAAATGGCTTAGATAAGAAGGCAAGCACTGAAATCAGAACTAGGATTGTCAGGGGCAAGGGTCACCATTTGAGATGAGGTGCAGACTTGAAAGACACTGAAGATCGGAGCACCTCCTGCTAGCACAAGCTAAGGTCGGTGCACGGTTGGTTTCAAAGTTAAAAGGTCAGTGCATCAACAAACAGGTTGACACTACTCTAAAAGGTGTTGACACCATAGTTGAAAAGAGCTGAAATTGAGCTTCTGGCTAGTATCAGGAGGTCGACTCTTCCATATTAGAAGGTCGACACTACTGTGAGTCTACTTCTCTTGTCTGCATGCGGGTCTACTCAAATGTCGACATCTCTCATGTTACAGGTCGACACCTCATTCTGTCCTTGAGTGACTTAAGGCTTCTGGTCCTCCATTCTTCATCCTTTATCTCGAAATGAACTTCTATATATATATCCTGTCATTCTTTTACTCATGTGCAATGTTTCTTTTTGTGATGCCATTGGGTCACCGGTCATTGATTCAGGAGGAGTTAAGATGGATTCAATCCCTAATACACTCCTTGTTAGTAATATCTGATTTACCTTTTTGAATAATGGTTCATATGGTTTAATGTTTATAACTCTAATCTTTGTGGTTGATTGTCTGGATCATGCTTAACTTGTATTTGGAATAGGATTGAAACATTACTCAGAGCAATTGTCCATGACCATGATCTATCTCTCTAAAAGTTATTAGGTTCATATGTAAGATTCTTTTGTATCACCAGGTCGCCATGATCTATGACATGCAATGGATCATGAACATACTTCTTCAAAATCGAAATGTGAAACACATTGTAGACTTCAGACAATGGAGGAGGCAAGGCGATGCGGTAGGCAACCTCGCCAACTCTTTCCAATACCTCGAAGGGACTGATATGACTTGGTGTAAGCTTATCTTTAACACCAAATCTCCTAATGTCTCGTCCAGGGGAAACCTTAAGAAAGATGTGATCTCCAACTTGAAATTCAAGATCTCTCCTTCTTGTATCTGCATAAGTCTTTTGCTTAGACTGAGCCATCTTGAGTCTTTCTCTAATGAGTTGAATCTTCTTAGTGGTATCCCTTACCATATCTGGGCCTAGTAGTTACTTTTTGCCAACTTCGTCCTAGCATAAGGGAGATCGACAACTCCTTTCGTACAAGACTTCGAAAGGTGCCATTTGCACACTTGCCTAGTAACTATTGTTGTATGCAAACTCGACCAGGGGCAAGTGATCATGTCAGCTTCCACCGAAATCAATAATACAAGCTTTGAGCATATCTTCTACCACTTGGTTTGTTCTGTCGGTCTGACTATTCATCTGAGGATGAAAGACTGTACTAAAGTTCAGTCTTGTCCCCAACGAATGTTGTAGACCCTTCTAGAAATGAGAAGTGAAGCACGGGTCTCTATCAGACATGATTGAAATAGGCACTCCATATAGTCTGACAACTTCCTTGACATATAAGGCAGCAAGAACATCGACTGACCATCGGCTCTTGATTGGCAAGAAGTGTACCGACTTGGTCAATCGGTCTATGGTGACCCATATTCCGTCATAACCTCCCTTCTATTTAGACAGACCCATAATGAAGTCTATACCGATATCCTTCCACTTTCACTTAGGGATATCTAGAGGATGTAGCTTACCAGCAGGCTTTTGGTGTTCCGCTTTGACTTGTTGGCATGTGAGGCAACGCGACACAAAGTCTGCTACTTCTCTTTTCATGTTGGGCCACCAAAAGGTCTGTTTTAGAGTCAGGCCACCCCATGTGTATCACACACACCTTAAGTCAAATGCATGATTGGTCCACATTTGGGTGTACAGGCCCTCCCCCAATCTTCATCACCAACAAACTTGATCTTGTGCATGATAGGGCCATGTTTGGATGTCCAGGCCCACCCTCGCATACTAGAATTTTCACACCTATACATCGTGATAAGGCATGGCATGAGTATCCAAGTAAGCACCTGGGGAAGAGTAACGAGGCTTACGAGAAATAGGTAGATACTCACGGGGACCACTTAGAATCCCAAGTGGGTGACTCTGCGATGGTAAGGATGGAGCGACTCTTCCCCAAAGCCACCTCTAAGTTGAGGGCATGAGAGACTGGACCTTCTTGGGGTCTGAGATGTGTTAATAACATTGCTTATGAGCTGGATCTTCTAGAGAGCTACGGGTTGCATCCTAATTTCATGATGGCAGACCTAGCACCCTATGAGGGCCCCATAGTGGAACCTAGTAAGGATTTTGAGCCTACCCCCATCCTTGTGAGAGACACTACCCATGAGAGTCCACTTATCAGCTAGAGAGACCGACATGAGCAAGTGGAAAGGATACTGGATGAGTAGAGCAGCGTCATCTGGAAAAGGGTATGCGAGCGCTACCTTATGAGGCGGAAGAACCGACTTCCGATTGAGGATAAGTGGGTGATTAGGAGGACCTACCACGCATGGACCCGGACGCACTGGATCACTACCCCATTGGACCCATAATCGACAGGGTCGAGTTCTTCCCACCCTGGGGATATGATGAGGACTTCACACGCTGCTCCTTATGGCTCGAGTAATCTACGTATTTTTGAGGAATGCTTGGCAATGATAACCTCATGTTTATCCTTTTTATCTATGTATTTTTCTTTATTAAGTCATGTGGTCATGAGTCTAATTTCTCTTGTTTTGTGTTGATTGGGCTTTACAATCCTAGTTTGGGCCCCTACTTGTTATCTTGGACAGCTTTGGTCTTTTGTATGAATGCCAAGGGCATTTCAGTCATGTAAAGAGTTGGGTGCCTATTTGTATTTCCCCCTCTTTTTATTTACGCATTTATTGTCGCACATATGTTGGAGTGGGCCAGCCAAAAGAGCTTAAAAGGGGGCCAAAGAGGTGTACCGGCGAAGGCCAGGGAGGGCGTGCCAGGTAGACACTGGGAAGTGTGCCGGATAGGCCACGATAGGGTGTGCTGGGGAAAACCTGGCAGGGTGTGTTGGGCAAGGGTGACTGGAGCATACCGTGGAAGAGGCACAGGGGCTGTGCCGCTGGAGGGTCCAAAGAGGTGGGGTTGAGTGTGCTGGGTAAGCTAGTGAAGGTGTGCCGGCCAAAGCATAGGTAGGGCGTACCGGGGAAGGGCCGGAGAAAGTATGTCGGCCAAAACAAGGGGTGGAGTGGATCGAGGAAGACCAAGGGCAGGTGTGCCGGGCATAGATGAAGCTGGGCTATGTCGGAGAGGGGTTCGAACCGGGGTGTGCTGGGTAGGGCTCGGCGTGGTTGGTCGAAGGTGCGTCGGCGAGGGCCGGGGACGTGTGTGCCAGGGAAGACCCCTACGGGTGTGCCGGGGAAGACTTAGGGTTGGTGTGCCGGCCAAGGCATGGCTGAGGTGCTGGTGGGTGTGCCGGCGAAGGCGCTAGCGGGTTGTGCTGGGCAAGGCAAGCCAACGGCGTGCCGGGCAAGGAGGGAGGTGAGGCATGCCGAGCAAGGCGATGGAGGCATGCCGACGAAGGGGATAGAGGCATGCAGGTGAAGGCCTGGCTGGGTGTGCCGGGGAAGGCGCGGGACGACGCGTGCTGGCGGAGGCTCAGCTAAGGCGTACCGGACAAGGGATGGATCGAGGTGCACCAGGGCAGGCAAGACTAGGGGGTGCCGGCGAAGGGCAAGGGCTGGTTGTACTGGTGAAGGCCCACTCCTCTTCGACCTCTTAAGGCCTTTCTTTCTTCTTTTTCTTGGTTTTGTATAGTCCGTGGGGTCTTCTCTCCCTATCTCTTAACCATTTTTTCTTCCTTCTTCTCTATAGGGTGAGTGTTCAAGTTACTCAATCGTTGTTCAGCTCATTTGTTTGTCTGGGCGTTTATTAGCACCACAGGTAGAAAGTGTCGACTGAAGGAGTCGACACTTTCTACGATGTGCTCTGTCTAGGTGGTTTTCTGGTCTCGCCCCGCCGCGAGTGTCGACTCTATGAGTCGACACTTTTCGGCCACCAAAAAACACGCCGGTTCGTGCGGGGTTCGATGCCCTAGCGTGCTCCCCTCTTTTTATGCCTCTCAATGATTGGTCCAAGGGAGAATGTTCCCTCCACGTGGCCCTTCATCCATTGGGTGATATAATGAATGAGATAGGGTTATTTCATAAGTAGGAGAAATGGTTTCATCTTCTTATCTGGTTTTGGGGGTTTTGCAGTAAGAACTTGGCCGCAGCTCGTCTTCCTCCTCTCCTGGCGTGCTGAGGATGATTCAAGGCAGGAAAAGGCCTTCGTCCAGCATCTTGAAGTGAACCTGCTGGTGATCACCATGGCAGCATCTGTTCCACATCATCTAGTGTGATGAAGAAGATTGAAGACAGGGAACATGGCGTCATTCACCTTCCCTTAGAGAACCTACTGTGAATCTCATCCAGGGGATGAGTGAAAAGAAAGGGAAGAAAAGAAGAGGGAGTCCAGCCAATGTAGAAGCCATCTGCGCCATCTTCCCATCAGGAGATGGCTAAACTTTCTTTAAATTCCTCTTTGCAGTTGTCATATGATCAGTTCATATGTTGAGCTAGTGTTGAATATTCGATTTCATCCTTCTAAACTTGATATGTCAGTGTGTGTGTATGGAGTTATGTCTCCGTGTGAGGACTGAGTGTTGGGGTGAGCTCCACATGTTCGTGTGTGTGTGCTGCATGGCAGCGTCTTGAGGCTAGCCCTCGTGTGTGGTTTGCTGCGAAAGTAGCATGTGTGGTGTTGGGGTTCATCCCCATGTGCTACTCCGCGTAGCGTGTTAGTGAAGCCTCACCGAGTTGGTGAGGGGTGGACGTAGGGAGCCCATCGTGGTCCCGAACCACCTAAAAATCATCGTGTCCTTGTGAATGATTGTGTGATTGCTCCATATCTCCTATCACCATATACGCTTAATGGACCCTAGGGGTTACATTTTGCATTGCATGGCGGACCACTCGAGGACCGTTATGCTATCGTGGTTTCCAGTAGGTCTGTAGGTTGTAGGGCATGACGGACTAGTCCCACGCCTTGGGGAGGCGCATTATAGTGGCATAACGCCCCCAACCTGGTCTGTTACACTCTGCTACTTGGGTAATTGTAGAAATGCATGTTTAAGTCCCATCTTATGCATGCTATGCTACGTCTATATTATATTCGTGCTATTTGGGATTATTGGCTCGCTCCTAGTATCCCAATGGAGTACTTGGACTTTGCATGTGATGGAACCACTAGACGTAGCCCTAGACTTCCCGAATCGTCGACCCACCTAGGAGAGGTGGAGGGGCAGACCCGTCAAACGGTTTAAGCTAGTACCGTGGGCCCTCGACTTGACCGTAGCGCTCTACGGGGAGGGAAATCTAGCTGGAGGTCTAGCCCTAGGTAGGGGTCGGTGTGTGCACACGTGGTAAGAGGCGAGAGCTGACACTGACGAGTGTTACTCTGACTAGTTCTCGGTTAGTACAGTTCGTTTCATCTCTCTCTAGGCACGTTCAGACTCGCGAGTTGCTTGAGATGCAGTGTAAGTCATCAGGGGAAATCTCTAGTCTCTCTCTTCTGGTGGACTTCCCTGTCCTTCTCCTGTCACTGGAATACTTGAGTTATTTCTGTTGGTAGATGTAGTTTTTACCGCTAGTTCCTGTTGCTAGCTGCTGCTCTCATTATCTATTTATTTTAATTATATAATTATATTAGCATCTCATCAGCCGATTTAATTGCTTAGATAGACTCTCATGTTCTACTCTAGAACCATGTTGAGATAGCGTATCTGCTTGTTTAATTATTTAAATGCATGCTCCAATTACATTTTAATTATTCTAGTCGCATTTTTAAATGCCTACTTGCTTGTTTAGTTCGTGGTAGGGATCCGCATGACCCCTACTGAGTCTGGCTGTGACTCACCCTTCCTTCTTGCAGGTGAGCCGTCTCAGCCGTCCGCCAGTGGTTCTCCCGGTAGTGAAAACATTGGCTGCCAAGGCCGTGGGAGATTCTTCAGGGGAGGTCACCTCGACACCTGCCTGCGTCGCCTCACTCGCCACTCTTCTTCTTCTGGTGAGGGGGGCGGGCCTGGCAGTGAGCCTGGCCACTTCTTCAGGGTCGGTAGGTAAAGCCCCGTACCGACTAGAGAATCCTGCCATATTACAGGTGAAAACTTTTCAGTCTCTGTTTCTTCTCACCATCCTCCTTGATGGTTTGCTCGGGAACACCAGCCTGTCGAAGATCGACTGTCGGGGCGGCTCTTTCTCCCGCACAGGGTACTGGCGTAGCTCTTCCGATTGGTTTCTCGACTCTGCGCTAGGCATGGGTCGAGCCTCTTCTTCCTCTCGAAAGGCAGAGGCCACTACCCCCAGCAATCTCTGGCGACCCAAGGGAGTGCTGCCTGGGTCCTGGAGGTAGTTTCTCATGGCCTGCTCGATCCCTTCCCACTCCTGGTAGGGGAGAGTGACCGATGGTTGCGTGTCGGTGGCGACATCATGATGAGTGTAATTTACGAGCGCCAGACGGTCAGCATGGTGACAACGCCTGCGACATTGGCAGCGAGCATTTTGGGGCAGCGCTGGCGCGGCAGCTGCCGATTGGTGGGTCGTGGCCATCGCCTCGCCCCTTTTATCTCTTCGCCCCCTCATGTGGCGGGCGTAGCTAGGCCCTGCCTGGGTAGGTACCGTGGGTTGGGCTTCCTTGGGAACCCAAACTCATTTCAGCTTTGTCGGCCTATGAGCCACCGTGTCTCTCAGCACGGTGGCCGGGACGGCGGGTGCCATCTTTCCTTTCATCTTCTCCAGTCCTTGGAAGGAGTTGCGGACTGGAATGGTCGGCGCGATACGGTCCGGGATCAACTCGGACCTCTGTCCATTCAGATGGACTCGGATTGTTCCGACAGTCATGGACTTGCCGGAGCTAGAGATTCGGCGCCCCGAAGCAGCGCGAGCAGTGTTCCTCCAGAGCCTCCTCCGATGGGATGCTGACCCTTGGTACGACGTGTTGTGTTT
>JANBPO010008526.1:0-33938 GCA_024336825.1 Amorphophallus titanum
GGGGAGAAGTGGGGACATACTCACGTGACGAAGTAAGCCCCTTAGAGCTGGGTGGCACAACGGCGGCTGGCAGACCCAAACGGATAGGAAACCCCGAGGGCTAGTCTATGAGGGGAACCATTCTTCCGTGGGTTAAAACTTGATCGGATGAGACGATGAATAAGGGAGGGAAATCTCGAGGGCTAGCCTACGAGGGGCACACGACCCATGGTCAAATCACGATCCAAAGGGACGGCCGATAGGGAAGGAAACCCCGAAGACTAGCCTGCAAGGGGCACGCGACCCACGGCCACCACTAATTCCCTTAAGGGTAGTGGGTTTAATGTTGGGCCATAAGCCATGTTGGTATTCACCCCCTGGCGGCCCACAAGGGTACATGTCATCGAAGGACATGACCTTATGATCTGATGGTGACTCAGAGGAACGTTTCCCCCTCCCCGGTCATAGGACTTCCCAAGAAAACAAACACATGTAATCCGTATACAGACTAGGAGAGTCATTCAGCCAACAGACTGACTACAATTAATTATACATAAAATGGGGGTAGCTTATTAACATTTGAGGGTTAGCTATGAGCACATGAGCCGTGGAGCTCACAGAAAGGGATGGCCTACAGAGCATCGTATAGAGCAAACGCTCGAATAGTTGGCAGGTGGCTTTTGAGAAGATGACCAGGATATTAGGTACATTGCTTCTAGTTTTTGGGGATCACTGGATTCCCTCCAATTCATGGTCGTGAATGGAGAGATAGCAAGTAGGTCGATCCTGGTAGTCAACAGTGGGGGGGGATTGTAAATCTCTGGCAAGTAGAATAGAGAGTGCCAAGTTCAGGGAACCACTCCGATATGATCGAAACACTAAAACTCCACCCTGGGGAGGGGGTGACATCGATATAGCCCTTTGGAAAGCTTAGGGCATGTTCTCGGCTCACATATAAACCCGAAAGGACTAGCGACGCTCGGTCAGAGTGAAGAAGGGCAGGCAGAAGAAAAGGGGATATGCAGATATACTATCATGCTACAACACTATTATATTATCAAAGAATGTGTGCAGGTGACAGAGCTGACTACCGCCATCGGCGAGGGCGACTAGTAACGAGAGTAGCTCGTCATAGCACAGGATGAGGCCGCCCGCCTACGTGAGGAGCTGGCGCAGAGCTTCGGCCTGAGAGAGGAGGTGACCTGCCTACGTGGGGAGCTAGAGCGGAGCATCCACTCGCGGGAGTCGGCGGAGCATGACCGTGCTGTGGCGCAGGAGGAGGGAGTCCGCTTGCGAGAGCGGTTAGCACAGGCCAGGCCATCAGACTCGGTGGAGATGGCGGTCCTCCGGGCGGAGTTGGAGTGACTTCGGACCATGACCTCAGAGCTGGAGCGTTTCCGCCAGGAGGCGTTCAAGCTACGCAGCGAGGTGCGTGCCTAGCGAGAGATGAGCCGCTCCCGCAGCGGGATGAGTGGTAGTCGTGTGGCCCCGAGCGGCAGTCAGGCTACCCATGGCTCCATCGGGCGCTTCCTCACGACTTCCTCTCAGCGGCAAAGGAATGAGGAGGAGGACCGGCGCTGACGGCGAGAGAGGGAGGAGGGTGCGACCTCTATGATGGGCCCGCCATCGAAGAGGCAGGAGGGAGGCGGAGACAGTGACAGGCCAGAGGGGGCGGCTTGATTTTCTTTGTACTCCTACACTTGTACATGATGTGACATGATAGTGACCTAGCTTGCCTTTTTTCCTTTTTGAATGATTTTCTTACGTGATGCATGTATGTATGAAAAATATGCAAATTCAGACCGTGGACGGCTTACGGGTGAGACACACGGGAGGGGTGAGGCACGCCGACTCTACGAGAGAGACGACGCGAGAGGAGAGACACGCCGACCCTACGAGAGAGACGACGCGAGAGGAGAGAGGCACGCCTACTTTACGAGAGAGACGACACGAGAGGAGAGACATGCTTGTTCCGAGGGAATGAGGATGAGCTTCAAGCAATATAGCAAAGGAATGGGCGGCTGGTCTTAGGCCGCATAAGTTCATGAGGCCAGCTGTAGGCCGTATATATCAGTTGGGCGGCTCGTAACCGGCCGCAGGATGATGGGTTTCGGCCGGCTTCGGGCGAAATCGAAACCGATACCGACCCGTATCGGTTTCGGTCCCGGCCGAAACCGAGATCGAAACCGAGTTTGCCATCCTTGAGTCTAGTTGGCTGAAATTACCATCTTCGATGATGCGAGAGGGGAAAGGTGGCATGCGCCGGTCAGTGCGCTCAACCCGGCACTCGTCTGCACCTCTGACCCTTGACCTCCTCGGCCGACTCCCATCTCTGTTGCTGCTGCTAGCCATGTTTGAAAGCACAAAAAAGGAGAGAAGCGTCAGGCCAAGATATCACAGGGCAGCAATACAAATATTAAATGCAGTCCTACAAAGCCCAAAGTCTACGCACAGGGCACAAAATTACCGGTTCCCTTCAAAGGGCACAGGCCATCCGCCCCCGCCTCCGGGCGCGACGGACGTCCCGTGGGGGGCATTTGTTGCACCCAAAATTATTCTTGGGAATAGTTCGGGAATTTTATGATATAATCGACGAAAAGATGGCGTAGCGTCAGCACCGTCAAATCACGGAGTATCTCTGCAGTCTAGGGTCCATCGGCGCGATCATATCATTACAACTGACGTCGCAGCAAGGAAGTCTATGAGGAAAGTACGTGCGTATACCCATCAAAAATAGCCGAGCAAGTGTATCACACGGCGTAGATGGACGCGAGAATTCCTCCCTACGCGGCGACGCACAAACAAACAACAAACAAGACGCCCCCTTTGCTCCCGCACAATGCTCCACCAACGTAGTGCTGCCACGCGGCGAGAGGTGGACCTCGAGGAGCAATATATCTTTTCTCCTCAACCCAGGGCGACAGAAACAGAGTAAAACGACGTCGAAAGGGGCCAAAAGGGGTGTTCGGGCATCAAATGACCCCTCTGGGATGCGACCGGCCCGGGGCAGGGTCGCGGCCGCCCGAGGAGGCCAGGCGGGACCACCCGACCCCGCTGCCTCCCAGGGGGGTCACGCGACCCCGCTGGGACCCGCGCTCCACCCTCCTCTCTCCGGTCCTATATCCAAAAAAAAGTATTTTTTTGGGAGGTCGGACGTCATGACGTCCTCACCGGTGGCGGTGTCGATCGGCACGACGTCGTCGCCGGCGTCGAGGAGCTGGCGCACGACTGCGGCGCCGATGAAGCCGGAGGAGCCCGTGACGGCGACCCTCATCGGGTTGCCTCCTGGCGCTCCAGCATGATGTCGTCGGCCTTCGTGAGGCCCGAGCCGTACCGCTGGCCACAGTGGTGGCAGTAGTCCCGGTCGAGGCCGAGGCGCTGGACCTGCTCGTCCGTCAGGCCGTCCCCGTCGTTGATGCACTCGGGGTCGAGGTGGCCTGCCTCCGCCAGGACCCGCTTGACGTCGGCGAGGTCGTAGTAGTCCCGGCCCGGGAGGAACGTGAGGCGACGGTTGGCGATGTCGGCCACGAGCCCCCGCTTGACCCGGATGCGGAACTTCTTCGGCGACGGCTCCTGCCACTCGCCCGGCTGCCAGCCAGGGGTGGCCTCCGAGAGGTCGAGAGCGTCGAGGAACTGGCCGGCCACCTTGGCCCACGTGAAGTCCTGGGCGACGACGCCGGCGCTGTAGCGGGCCCGCTCGACCGCCTGCCCCCAGTTGTCGTAGACCCAGCGCATCCGGTCCACCAGCTCGTCGAGCCGTGGCTCCCACCAGTCACCCGCATCGCCGTACATGAAGGACTTGGCTGGGGTGGATACGAGGTCGGCGCCGACGCCGATGCCCAGGTGGGCGAAGCTCTCGTGGCCGTGGGCGTCCGTCAAGATCGTCGGGAGCCCCTGGGCGATCGCCTGGAGGGGCTGGAGGCCGAAGCCCTCGCCACGGGAGGGCTGGAGGTAGCAGTGGGCGCTGGCGTAGAGCTGGCGCTCCACCTCGGCCTCCAGCTTGCCCGCCATGACGACGACGCGATCGTGCTGGTAGCCCTCGCCCCGCGGCGACTTCATGATCAGCCGAGGGATGGGGCCGTCGCCGTCGGCGTCCGGGAAGGCGAGCGTGAAGGCCCGGTAGGCGAGGTCGACGCCCTTGCGCTCGCCGCTGCCCCCGATGAGGAAGTCGAAGAACGTCTCGGGCTCGGGGCGGTCGATGAGGTGCCACTCGGTCGGGTCCACGCCCAGCAGGACCCGCTTCACGTTCGGGTGGTGCTGGCTGAACAGCTCGACGTTCTGGTCGCTCGGCACCAGCACCGTCTCGAAGTGGTGGAGGTGCTCCAGGAAGGACTCCGGCAGCCTCGTCGCCTCCCACATGGTGAGGATCGACGGGCGCTGGTTGCCGTACCACCCGAGCGCATGGGACGGGACCGATACCCAGCAGACGGACTCGGCGACGCCGGTCGTCCGCCCCTCCACCTCGGCGGGCCCGTCCGGCTCCGGCAGGTGGGTGAAGACCTCGATGCCCTTGGCCGTGAGCGCCTCGTGGAGCTTCACGCCGAGGCGGCCGTAGCCGATGCTCTCGGATGGCACGTAGTTGAGGTTGATCTGCATGGTCCCCCTAGGTGGTCAGGTCTTGGAGCAGGTGCCCCGTCTCGATCTCCAGCTGGTGCTCGGCGCCCTGTTCGAGGCGCCGGCAACCGTCGAGGGTCGGCGGCTGGAGGCCGTCGTCCCGGAGGCGCTTGTAGGCGTCGAGGTCGCCGTCCCAGCGCTTCTCCCTCGCCTTCGTCGCCGCTGCGTCCCCCTTGCGGCTCGGCATGGCCGAGGCGGCGATGCCGACGGAGAGGAGGTGGCCTCGGTAGGACTCGCAGTTGCAGGGCTTGCCGCAGGTCATTGCCACCTCCTCTGGTGGGTGGTGACCCCGCCGCCCCTGCTCTGGACAGAGGCGACGGGGTCTGCTCGTCGGGTACGGGGTTCCGCCAGGGGGACTAGGGGAATCTCGTATCCAGGCGAACGAACTAGGCGTTGGCGCCGATCGAGCTGGACGTCTCGACCCGGCGGAGCGACGCCTCCCGGAACCGGCCGTAGCCACCGAGCCAGTACCAGCCGATGGAGTGGAAGCGCTTGAGCTTGTCCACCACCGGGCTGACGATGACCTGGGGGCGCTCGGCCGAGACGGCGGAGCTGTAGGCCTTGGCGAGCCCCTGCCGCCCCATGAAGAGCGTCTGGTAGACGTCCGTCAGGGTGGTGGAGGAGCCAGCGTCGGCCAGGACCGGAGCCGTCGGCGTGACGATGAAGTCGAACGACTCGAAGTAGCCGATCGACCCTCGCCAGATGGCGGCCGGGTCGCTGTGGACGTGGGGCTCACGCCAGGCAGCGGCGCCGGTCTCGCGGCGCAGGTCGTACGCCACGTCCGGGTGGATGAAGGCCCGGTAGTAGCCATCCATCCAGGGCATCACGCTGGCGCCCTGGAGCTCGGCGGCGGCCCGCTGCACGTTGGCGGCAGAGAGGACGTCGGTCGGCTTGACGGTGTTGCGGGCCGTGGCGGTGCCGCCGTAGCGCACGTTCGAGCCGCCGAAGAGGACGTCGGACGCCACGTGGTCGACGGACTCGCCGGCGTGGCGGCCGACGATGTTGGCGGCGTCGCGGTCCACGGCCAGGAACGAGGTGCCCCGGAGCTTGGCCGAAGTCGTCACGGCGTCGCCGTACTCGTTCAGCGTCACGCTGGGCTGCGAGTCGCTGAGGACCGTGGAGTCCACGTCCACCGACTCGTTGATGGGCGCCGAGTTGGGCGCCAGGTCGTCCCAGATCGTGAACTTCACGATGTTGCCGGGCATCGCCTGCTGGGTGGGCTTCACGTCGGCCGCCTGATCGAAGATCAGCGCCGCACGGAGCTGGAAGTAGGCGAGCCGGTCATACGCCGTCTGGACGGAGTTGATGTTCGGGCTCGCCGTGGTGGTCATGTCAGACATCGAGGTCTCCTAGGAAGGAAGCGGGAGGCCCGATGCGGCACTACTCCTGACCTTCGAGGCCCTCTCGGCGAACGATCGCCATCACCTCGTCCTCGGACTTGGCAGCGTTGATCTCGTCTTCGAGGCTCTGGGCCTTCGCCTCGGCCGGCGCCCCCGTCGTG
This sequence comes from Amorphophallus titanum, assembly GCA_024336825.1. Classification (NCBI taxonomy): domain Eukaryota; kingdom Viridiplantae; phylum Streptophyta; class Magnoliopsida; order Alismatales; family Araceae; genus Amorphophallus; species Amorphophallus titanum. The sequence goes on from JANBPO010008526.1 coordinate 6,095, forward strand.
GTCTCCTGTATCCGCTGGTGGGCCGCCTGCTCCTCCGGGGAGGCCTGCTCGGCGGGGGGCTCCGGCGGGGCGATGAAGCCCAGCTCGGTGGCCGTCTGGCGGATCGCTTCCGGCTCCAGGTCGCCCTCGTGGGCTGCCAGGAGCGCCTTCTGCTTGGCCGGCGTGAGGTCGGTGATCCCGGCCTTGAGGATGGCGTTCTCCTGGCGGAGGGTCGCTACCTCGGGCTCCAGATCGTCGGCTCGCTTGGCCTTGCTGCGAAGCTCTCGGATGACGGAGTTGTCGTCCTGGTCGTTGTCGTGCTCATCGGGCATGGCGTCTCTCCTGCTCCGGTACTCACCGACCCGGAGGTAGGCCGGTGGCGGTTCCTAGGGGCCTGGCCGAACAGCTCGCCCATCTCTGGGGCCGATCGGAGAAGCACTCCCTATCTGGGAAAGAGATAACCACACGCGTGTAGTTCGGGTCAACGACTCGGCTACTGTGGGCGATGCGATACCTCGGCCCGCTGGCTAGAACGACCCACTCCCTCGGGGGTGGGTCGTTCCGTTACCCGTCGGCGCCGAGCCCCGCCACGCCGCCCTGGGCGAGAGCGAAGCCCTGGCCGCCCGAGCCCTGCGAGACCCTTGCGCCGGCCCGGCGGGCGATCCGCTCCCGCTGCTCGGCATCGCCGCCGAAGATGGCGTTCTGCTGGTCCTGGCGGCTGATGGCGTCGGCGTCCTCGCCCGGCAGCGCCGTGAACAGCTCCCGAGCCGCCAGCAAGGTGCCGAAACCCTCCGTCGCCTGCCCCTCGTCGACGCCCAGCTGCGCCAGACGCTCGGCCTCGGTTCGGTCGAGGCCGCCATAGCCCGAGCGCACGGCAGCGCCCGACACCGCAGCCGCCTGCCACTGCTGCTGGATGAGGGGGAGCGCCCGGTCGGGGTCGAGGAAGAAGGCCGCCATCTGCCCCTCGTTGACGCCGTAGATCCGCTGTAGCTCCGCCCGGGCCTCGGCCGGCGCCGTAGCGGCCCGGAGGTAGACGTCGTTGATGCGCGTCTGGATCTCGGCCGGCGAGACGTCCCCCACCATGAAGGACACGAAGTCGTCCGGCTGGTCGTAGAAGCCGGGCGGCAGGCCAGCGGCCCTCATCATCTGCCGCACCTGCGTCTCGTAGGTGATGATCTCGGCCTCGCTGATCGCCGGGAGCCCGGCCGCTCGCCGCCCGTCGTTGACGCGGCCGAAGCGCTGCTTGTACTCGGGGGTCTCGCGCAGCTGCTGGATGATGTAGTCGGCGCCGTACTGGGGGTTGCGCAGCATCTCCTGGGCCCAGTCGGTGAGGGACTCCAGCCCGAACTGGCGCAAGACGTCCTGCACCCGGGCGAAGGCGTCCTGGTCGAGGGCGTCGTCGTTCGGCGTGGCGGCGGCCTGGCGCTGCTGCTGCTCCTCGAAGTAGGGCGCCACCCGGCCGCTCTGGCTGTCGAAGGTGCGGATGACGCCAGGGCCGAGGAAGTTGGACACGTTCGCCACCACTCGCCAGGTGCCGAAGAGCGGGTGCGCCACGGCGTCGCCGTAGACCCGCTGCACCTCCGCCAGCTGCTGGGGGGACTCGATGGAGGTCCAGACGGCAGCCCCGTTGCGGTCCGTGAACCGCACGTAGTGCTGGCCGTCGGGCGTGACGAAGTGGGTCCCCGGGGGTGCGATGGCCATCAGCCCACCTTTCCGAACGTCTTGAGGAGCCCCTCGACGAAGGACGAGGACTCCTGCATGGCCTTGCCCGTCTTGGCGAACTCGGGTCGGCTCCGAGCCCAACGGATCGCCTCGTTCTGGGTCATCATGCGGACCTTCTCGCCGTCGTTGACCTGGAGCACCTCCGTGTAGCGAGGGTCGAGGAAGTCGACCTGCTCGGGGTTCAGCTCCAGCTGGTCGGCGATCGCCACCCGCAGGGGCGCAACCACGTCCTCGGGCGTGAGGCCGCTGGCGGGATCGAGGCCGAACCGGAAGGCCGAGACCTGATGGAGGTAGTCGCGGAACTGCTCCTCGGTCTTCTGCCCCTGGAAGATGCGGATCGCCCACCGCTCGATGGTGGGCCGGTCGATCGGCGTCAGGTACTCGTTGCGGGCGATCTGCATGAGCGTGTTGGCGTTGGCGCTGAGGGACGACGCCTGGCCGAGCTGACCCGCCTGGCTCTGCTCCAGCGCCTTGTCGCCCAGGATGGAGATGATCTCGGACTCGTCGAGGCCGAGGCGCACCGCCTGCTCGGCGAAGGCCCGCTCGTCGACGCCGAGGCCGAGCTGCTGGAGCAGGGGTCGCAGCTGGTTGGCCCGCTGGTCGACCTCTCGGTCCGCCTGCGTGGGGTCGGCGAGGCGCAGGGCGTCGTAGCGCCGGGCGTTCTTGTCGCGCTGCTGGTACCAGTCGGTGGCCCGCAGCTTGGTGGCGAAGAGGTTGGGCGACCAGGGGTCGTCGGGGTTGCCCGCCTGGACGAGCAGATCCTTGATCTCCGGGACGTTGAGGAACGCCGCGATGTCGGGGCCGTAGTTGTTCCCGATGAACTCGATGATCTCGGCTTCGGTCGTCACAGCTGTGCGCCTCCGCTCACGCCAGCGGTCGGCTGGCGGCTGTCGTACATGAGCTTCGCCACGGCGTAGGGGCCGACGGTGTCGGGGGTCTCGCCGGGGTCGTCAGGGTCGGCCAGCTCGTAGAGCCGGGCGACGTCGAAGGCGGGGGCGGCCGGGCCGGGATCGCCCAGGACGGCGTCGGGGTCGAAGGACGCCATGACGTCGGAGGTCTGGGCGACGGCCGGCTGCACCCGGTCCGGCGATGCGGCGGCGCCCGTCGCCGACACGGTGCCGACGCCGGTGGGGGTGCCATCGACGCGGGAGAAGCGGGCGTTGCCCCAGACCTTGCGGATCACCACCTGGCCTCGACTGCTGGACGCCTCGGCCACCATCCCGTTGCCGAGGTAGATGCCGATGTGGTCGGCGCCCTTGTTGCGGCCGTTGAGGTCCCAGGAGACGAGGTCGCCCGGGCGGGCCTCGTCGGCGCTGACCTGAACGCCGGCGTTGGCCTGCTGGTTGCTGACTCGCGGGAGGTTGATGCCGACGCTCTTGAAGACCTGCTGGACGAAGCCCGAGCAGTCAACGCCGCCCGAGAGGCTGTTGCCGCCCCACACGTACTTGGTGCCGACGGCGCCCTGGATGGCCTGGAGCATCTGGTCGAAGGTGCTCATCCGGCCAGCCCCAGCTCTTGCAGCATCGTGTTGAAGGCGCCGAGGGTGGCGTAGGCGTTGACCTCGACGGGCTTCTGCTCTCGCAACTGGTCCTCGGCGAAGGTCTGAAGGCTCGGAGCCTGGGTGACGGTGCCGCCCCCGCCCGCCTGCTGGTCAGCGAAGCCCGCCTCCTGCGCCCTGCGCTGCTCCGCCTGGTAGCCCTCCACGAGGCCGGCGCCGAAAGCCCTCGTGCCCCGACCCGTCATGTTCATAGCCACGTCGGCACCGGCGGCCGTGATGTCGGCGGGGTTCGTGAGGGTGATGGTGGGCTTCTGCGGAGAGTCGGCGGCGAGAGCCTCCGCCAGCTCGGGGGGGATGCCGCCCTTCTTCCACCCCGTGAGGGTCTCGATCCACCGACGCCCCTCGGCGTTCGAGTAAGCCAGCACCTCGGCGAAGACCGCCTGGTCTCGCCCTGACCACTCCCCCAACCGAACCTTGGAGGTGCCGTAGAGGCCCAGCTCCTGCATGATGCGCTGGAGGTCGGCCCGCCGCTCAGGCGACCAGTTGAGAGGCTCGGCCATTACTAAAACTGCTGTGATTCGTGAAGTGTTCAATGGGAAAATTTATTTTTTTTGTGGGAATTTAGTCTAAGGTGCTTTGTTATGGATCAAGAACTCTTGGGTTTTCCTGATGTTAGTGAAGAAGAACCCAAGGAAGGAAAAAAAATGAAAAGCCACTGAAGGCGTGGAGGAAAAACATTGCTAAAGTGATGAGTTGGATTGTAGGCACCGTAGAGCCCCATATTGGCATAAATTTGAGGTCTCATACCACTGCTGCTACCATGTGAAATTTTATTTTAAAAAAAACATCAGCAAGATAATGCATCTAGGAAATATAATCTTGGTCTCGAAATTGCCGAGTTTACTCAAGGGACTAAGACTGTCCAAGAGTATTATTCTGAATTCATGAATATGTGGATTGGATACAATAATATTTACTTATGCAAGTGATCCTGCAGTAGCCTTGAAGGCAGTCCAAGATTTGGAAGAGAAAAACATGCAAGATCAGTTCCTTATGAGGCTAGGACCCGAGTTTGAAACTGTAAAGGGTAATCTGATGAATATAAAGTCAGTTCCTGATCTTGATGAGTGTTATCAAGAAATTCTTAATGAAGAACAGTGCATTTTAGGATATGTAAGCAAATGAGAAGCTAGGGGGTTTTGGGGGGTTGGGCGGCACTATGTTTCGCCACCGCTCACCAGGGTTTGTCTCCGGTGGGGGTGCTCGCCGGCAGGAGGGGCGGGGTGCTCCCACCTGTTTCAAGTGTGGCCGTCGAGGCCACATCCAGCATTTCTGCTGGATGCAAGGCTCATGGGTCACTGCTCCGTCACGTGGACTGAGAGGTCTACACTCATATCGAGATGCCCTTGTATCATCCCTGACGGCACTGAGATGGGCTAGCGGGGGCTGGTGCGACGCAGGCGAGCTCCAGGCGGATGTTTTGCAGGGTAGAAGGGCCTGGTTGAGGAGGTGCCTATGTGTGGTCATGCTCGAAGGGCAGGCAGTGGCTGAGGTTGTCCGACAGGATCTAGTGGAAGCGTCTGAGAGCAGTTAGGAGGTCCTGAGGATTACTTCCAGCACGTTCCTGGCGGTGGGGGTGGATGAGGAAGTGGCTGGCCAGATGGCGGATGTGGGTTATCTGACGATCGGCAATTCTCTCACCCACTTGCAGCGGTGGTCGAAGGCTAGAGGCACGTTTCCCAACCCGCCTGAGAGGAGGCTCAAGCTAGTTTTTGAGGGGGTCACTTTAGTTCTCTGCGACGACGGCGGGTTGGCTTTTCTGGCGAGATCTTTTGGGAAGGTGGAGGCCGACAGTTTGGGTTTTTCCCCACTGTCCTCTCGCACGTCGATCGTCGCTGTGGTGAAGGTGGCATGCCCTTCAGAGATGTTGGCGGTCATCTTTGTGTATCTTAATGGAGTCCTAATGGCCATTCGGGTGTGGTTGCTAGAGGAGGTGGCGGCGTCGACGGCAAGCCTAGGGCAACACTCGTCTGGGCTGGAGGTAGGAGAAGACCTCGTTGCCCGCCTTCACACCGCCTAACCCAGCTGCTAACCGCGCCGATCCAGGCTTCTCCGTGGGTGATGCAGGGCATTATGTTCGTGTTTGGCTAGGCGAACCGACAATTGTCTCCCCCACTTGATATCGTCGTCTTCCCTTCCTTACCTGTGCAACCAGGGTCCAACGATGGCCCCTACACAGCGTGCCACTGTCTCCTCCTCTCCAGTGGTTGGTTTGGCGTCGTCCCACACCGCGCTTGCTCGAACGTGGTGGGGGGATCCTGTTGTTCCCCTTCTCCCACAGCAGTAGGAGGCTTCTCAGAGGGGAGCACCGGTAGACGTCTGCTCACCGGCGGACGTCTACGCACCGGCGGACGTTTGTAGATCTTCTGGTGGGCTAGCAACTAGGCCCGCGACAGTAGTAGGCATCCTCCTAACAATAGCAGGCAGGCAGTTGTCTGAGGAGGATGGCAAGGGGTTCCGACCCTGTGCCGGATCTCCTACGGGAACCTTCGCCAGCGGTCTCAACTAGTGATTTGGGCGCGATTGAGGAGATTGGACAAAGGAGGCTGTCGGGGGATGTTTTAGATCATCCTTGTGTTACATCTGATGCTCGGACCTCTGGCAGTGGGGTCCCATCCAGAGGGCAGTTGCAGCCGACCAGGATACCCCCATGTATTCCCAGCTCTAGGGGAGGTTTCGCGGAGGATGAGCCAGAGGACTAGCGTCTGCCTTATAAGGTGGAGGGGAACGATTTGTTGGGGGTGGTGGAGAAGATTACGGAATAGCACATGAGGGGTTTGACGGACAAGTTGGGAGTCTCTATGAGGGGGTAGAGAAGGGCATCAGAGGGTCCCTAAACTTGATCAAGAAGAGGTGGCTAGCAGCTTTGGCGAGGGAGGCGAAGAAGGGCACGTCTCAAAGGAGGTCTTGGGGAAGTAGCAGGGAGAGGGAGGGAGGGAGTGAGAAGGCTGAGGGAGGTGATGGGGGTGTCCCATTATCCCTATGACGATCATCTCTTGGAATGTGAGGGGTTTAGGAGGGGAGAGAAGAGGAGGGTGGTGAAGGAGCTAGTTAGAAGATGTATAGTTGACATTATCTGCTTGCAGGAGACCAAGTGTGAGGGAAATGGGGAAGGGTTGATGAGGGAGATAGGGGTGATAGGCTTTTAAAGGGGGTGCCTTCTTCGGTGGTTGATAGGGCAAGAGGGATCATGGTGTTGTGGAACCCTTTCGAGATGGAGTAAGGAGAGGAGGACAGACAAGTTGGGCGTTGAGCCATCAGCCTTCACTTTCGATGTCTGAGTAACATCTTCTCCTGGGACTTCTCTGGAGTGTACGGGCCTCAGTCTAGGGAGGCTAAGAGCGACTAGTGGCAGCAACTGTTGGAGTTTCACTTTGCTTCTGGCCGGCCATGGTGTGTGGCAGGAGACTTCAATGCGGCGACTTCAACTTGTGAAAGGACAGGAGTTCATCTTCATTCTGGGGAGTCCAAGGATTTTTGTGATTTCATTCAGCAGGCAACGCTTATTAACATTGGATTGGGGAATGCTCAATTCACCTAGCCCAATATGAGGGCGAGTCTGTCATGTTCCAGGCTAGATAGATTTTTGGTGTCCGCGGATTGAGAGGATCACTTCCCACATGTGCAGGGATCTTGTTTGACTAGATCCACTTCTGATCACAAGTCTATCCTTTTGAGGGCCAGCCGAGGTTCAACCTGTTCAAGCAATTACAACACTACGCCTCACACAGGAGGGGGATCTTGGGGTGGGGGTTAAATGATTACAACTAAAACTACCTCCGCACAAGGAGGGCCCTTCAGCTGGCCAAGCGGGGAGGGGGAAGATGAAGACACGGACTTCTCGCAACGTCAGAGTTGAATCTGTCCCTTCTCAAGAACAGGGTACGGACTGTCGATGCCGGAATTATTGCGGATGCTCCTGAACTCCATTGTCAGTAAGACCAGTGCCAAAACTTCGTGGATTGGCCTAGGAGGGTACTGAAATTTTGGCAGGAGCTGGGGAAGCCGTCGCAGGTCACAGTGGAGCAGGAAGCAGGGACTCTGTTCTCTGTCATGAACAGTCTCAGCACCATAGCTTCTGGAAGATGAAGCCATCACAAATAGTACCAAACTCCGATTTCAGCACGGTCAGTGGCGTTGGAACCGTCATCGAGGTGACTTCGAAACAAGCCCCACGGGGGTGCCAGCCGATGTCGAAGCAGGCCGTAGCAATCTGAACACTGATAGGGTGTCAGTTCACTCCCAGGGTGGACAGAACTGCGCACCCTAGGGAGAAAAGAGAGAAGAATTCACTCCGGTGGCCGAATGGAGCTCCGCTTCTTGGAGGAGGAGGGGAACTCATAGAATAAGGTCTCAGTCGAGCGCTGCCTCTAGAACTTCAAATGGGCCAATTTGGAACCTGCTACGCTCCACCTCTGGAAGCTGGACAGGAACCGTCTGTGCAGTCGGAGGAGATCGCCTCTCCCGGACAACCACGAGCTCAAAATGTGACAAAACGACCACCGTTGTGAAGATGACTCAAAGATGCTTCCAGGGGTAGCTCTTGTGTCTCCTGGAACATCCAGATGGCATCACTGTGTCTTCTGCAGTCTTCAGGTTCTCTGGATGATGAATTGGACAGTAGGGACAGCCTTCCAAGCTCAAGTGGGGGAGTGGTGGAGGTGGTTAATGGTGATGGGAGGGGGAGGGAATCCCAGAGCGGATGTGATGGGGTGGTGGAGGAGCTAGAACTCATCCAGGGGAAGCACCGGTCACGAATCTCATGGCTCCAGGTCCATGCAGTGTACCTGGCACTACTGGACTTCCAGAGGGAGCGACTAGCAGCCATGGGATTTAGAGAGTTCCTTGGCATGGAGGTCACGTGGCTGGGCACCGCCCTCCTATACGCCCTGCACGATCGGTGGTACCCGATCAGCCGTGCCTTCCTGTTCTAGTGGGGTCATATGATCCCAACGTTGGAGGATGTGGCGCGCATCACCGGCCTGCGGGTGCACGGCACGCCAGTCAGTGGGAGGACACTGACAGACTATAGAGAGCTAGCCCAGAGGCTGCTAGGCCTGGAGCTGCAGAGGCCCAAGTGCCAGTCGATGATCCTGCCTAGAGCGAGACTGCAGGAGGGCCTAGGCTTGAGGGGTGCCAGGATTGCCATCAGGGAGCTGCCAGAGCAGCACTTGGGGTGCCTGACAGATCGAGCACGGAAGCTGGTAGCGGCTGCACCGGGACCCTAGGCGGACGTCGTCCTGCGGAGGTTCCTGATGCTCCTGTTCGGTAAGCTACTGTTTGCCACCTGGGCAGATGGGGTGAGCTATAGACTGCTGCCCCTACTGGAGGACGTGGACCAGGTTGGTGAGTACGCGTGGGGCGCGGTGGTACTCGCCTTCCTCTTTGACACCCTCAGCTCCACGAGTCGACGCATGATGCTAGGTGGGTTCTCCCCGTTTCTTCAGGTATGAGAAAAAAAAGCTTGTGCAATTGCTTATATGATTCCATAAATGCTATATGCTGACATTTTGATGAAATGCAATGCAGGTGTGGGCCTGCGTGCACCTCCCCTGGCTGGGGAGAGGACAGGAGATGTTCCATAACTGACTGCCTATCGCGAGATGGTGGACAGCACCCCGGGAGGTGGGTTCCCTGCGTCGTCAGGTCCGGATGATCTAGGATGACCTCGACACCCTTCCCTATGCCTCAGTAAGGTCTAAACTTGAAATTGTGCAAATGTTATTATATGCTTGGATACTGATGCACTTGCCTATTTGACAGGTCTGGTGGAATTTGAGGTTTTGGGAACTCTTGAATCTTGACTGACCATTTGCCCCTGTCTCACCAGCGTGGGGAGTTGGCGTACGTTCGGATGAGGGTAGGAACGGTCGGGGAAGCTGGACCTTCCTCCCGAGCAGATGCTAGAGAGGAGTTGGAGGATCGCCTGGCGGGGGCCCTCGAACGGGCTAAGGAGTGGGAGGCTTAGTTAGCCGTGACGGTGAGAGCCAAGTACCTAGATAAAGAACAATTCCCTATTATTTATCTTTGTCTGACTTGCATGATGGTTCTTTTCTACAGAGGAAGGAGTTAGAGGCTGCCTTAGTCGCTCGACGAGAGCAGGATGCAGGCATTGAGGAGCTGACACGCCGCCTGGGAGAGACGAGTACTGCGGAGAGGCTCGAGGGTCACCTTGCCGAGGCAAAGGAGAGAGAGGCCGAGGCACGTGCTCGAGAGATGGAGATGGTGGTACGGGAACAATGAGCTCTGGATTAGCTACAGACTCTGAGACGGTGAGTGTTGCCGAGGTATCAGAGCAGAGGTTCCCCAGGAGAGGGAGCCAGACCTGTGACCCCTTCAGAGTCGTTATGGACTGGCGGAGACATGCACTTCACAATGGAGGAACTCATGGGTATGATGCAATCTCTTGCAGGGCAGGGAGTGATCCAGCCGGCAGCATCAGGTTTGAGGGCTTCACGACCATCGAGGTTGCGAGACAGGGGGAGTAGGGATGGTGATGAGGTTGGTAGTCGACGTAGCCGACCCCCCACTGATGGAGATTAGGGAGAGAGAGAGAGAGAGATAGCTGGATAGCAACTACTTTTGTACACTAGGGGCATGCTCCTAGAATGCTATAGCGATGGAATGTAATGGACATGTTTTTAGAAATGAAATGTGCTTTCTTCAGTGTACTTGGCTTGGTTTGGCTTGATGTCATCTTCCCTTGTACCTGTTTCAACCACACTTAAAGGGAAAAAGGTCAATGTAGTATGATTTTAGCCCCCTGTCGAAAATAGATAGTACCTTCCTCGATGTAGGGTCAGAGGGCTAAATCGTTTCACGGGGGTGGGGGGGCAATCATTTACGTGCACTACCCTCACGCAGGAGGGGGGATCGCGGGGAGGGGAAACCAGCTATCAATCGTACGCCAAGCTCGGATGTCCGATCGAGGCGCAGCCAACTCCTAGTCAAAGGTCGAGGGATGCCGAAGTATGCCTGAAGGTCTGGCACCGAGCTGATGTCGCTGGATGGGGATGTCGGCCGCAGTAGTGGGCCTGTGCAGTTCTGCTGCGCAGGACTGGTTGGTGCAGTCGTGGTGCGTCGGCCAGCACGGGCGCTGTGGAACTCCAAACATGACGGGATCAAGTCGTGGACGTTGCTGACAGGGAGATCTACAAACCCTCAGAATATGGCTGCCGTCTGATCACCTGGCTGGACATGGTCGCAGGAATGGCCGGCGTCAGGTTTCTGGGCGTACAGCAGGATAGGATGCCGATGGTCATAGTGAAAATTCCACTGCTGACATCGGATCGAGACGAAACCACTTGCGTTGGTTTTGTATCATCGTAATCTGAAACTTTACTGAAGACAGAATGACCTGAAAAAGATAGGAGGAGGGGGTATCAGGGCCGACTTGACCGTAGCTTGTCCTGGGTGAACAGAGAACTCCGGGTCTGGCACGACTGAGGGAGAATGGACGCCCTGGATGGAGACGATGTCGAAACCAGGCGGGACCACCTCTGGTTCGTCGGCGCTTTGGAGAAGAAGAACTCTCGTGAAGAGATCTCTGACTGAATCGCACAGGGGTGGGAGGTGGAGCAGCTACCAAATGGCACTCAGGTTCAGACCCAAATCTGGCGCAGTCACGCGAGAATGGGCAACGCGAATGGATCCGAGGTCAGTTCATGGCGGGACCACTTCTGGAACGAAGCTGGCTCGATGACGTATGACTCCACGGAAGACAACATCAGCTGGTTCATGCAGTGGACACCAGGGTAGTCTCTGCAAACATGACTTCGGCTGCAGGCTGGTTGCAGAGAGCAGCAGAGAGGTCTTCCTGATCCACGGGAGGTTGTAGCAGCGACGGGCGACTCCGCCTTATTTTCCCCTCCACATGGGTGTGAACGGGACGTGGAATGAGATTTTCTACCATGTTCACCGTTTTCACGCTCGGGACAAAGTAGCTGTCCTACTAGGAACCGCCACTTGATGAGGCAGTCCTATGGAGACCACCATATGTCCCCTTAAGTTGGTTCGAGGGTTGCGATCTCGCTATAGACCGTCACTGAAAGTAGCGTTCTCGAGGGGACCGCCGAACAGTGAGTTACGGTCAGGGCATGACCATTTTATGCTAACCGGTCGTTTGGGTCCCCATAGGGTAGCGGCCATATGACTGACCGCCACTTGATGGCGGCGGTCAAGCCAAGGACCACCACTTGGGTTGCAGTCTTGGAGATGACCGCCTCTCTTGTCCAGGTGTTCCTGGTGAGTAGCGATCCAGAGTGGACTGCTAGGTGAGAGTTGTTGTCCTGAGGTAGACCGCCACCTGTAAGTGACGGTCAGGGGGATGACCGCCACTTTGTTGTGCTTCTCTGTTTTGATGATGATGACACTGTACAAATCACTTTGATTTACTATGCATTGCCTTCTTGTATCAAATAAATCCTGTGCTGAAAAACCTTTCCTCATGTTGTTTTCCAAAGCCTCCACTTCTTCCATAAAGGGGTTAGGGAAGAGCTTTCAAGCCTCGTGCATAAAACTCTGTTTGGTGCATGTTTTACTTCGTGCATTACTGTTTGCCTAATCTGCTTCGTGCAGGTTTGAATCTGACGAAGGTGTTCTTAGTGCACACTTCTTTCTCTACAGTCAAAACACTGTAGCACTTCGTGGAACTTTTCTTAAGTCATAATTCGTGGAGTGTTTTGAAGTTATACCTCGTGAAGGGTACCTTTCGTAAACGTACCTCGTGTTGTTTTTTTTTGAAAGGCACACCTCATGCAGGTTTTTGTCTTTTGGAGTGAACCTCGTGTCGTTTTCGTGAGTTTGACCTTGTGCAGGTTTCTACCTTTCGAAGACGTACCTCGTGTCGTTTTTGAAAGTTATAACTCGTGCAGGTTTCAAAACTTTGACCTCGAGTGCGGTCTCGGCTGTCAAGCTCCCCCGTACACTCCGCGTAGCTAGCGTAAACTGGGCGCTGTACGAGGGGATGTGCTGGTCATACCCAAAATTTCGCCCGAAGCGGAAGGGGTAGTATGGCTCCAACAGCAGACTGTCACCCTTCCTGAAAGCTAGCACGCTCGGGCGGATTGACAATGCCCAGTCCCTGAGTTCGGGCTCCAATAGTGGGCGGACGACGTTCTCCTGGCTGATTGGGTGCACATATTTGACCACCTGATCATCTTTGCACTCCCGCTTACTATTCACCAGCGGGCTTGAGTGGGCCGCCAGCGTCCAGAAATGAATGGAGCCGGACGCGCCTTGAGGAATTGTCATTAGGCGGCCCCGAATGTCGTACAGCCTCAGTGAAATGGGGCTTGGCTCTGCGCTCGCAAACTCCAGCATCCGCGGCATTAATCCCCAGTCTTGGACGGCACGGGGAGCAAACTCCGGAAACAACGAATAGACCCACACATTGAAAAAGTGCAGTGGGAACACGAAACGGGCCTGTCGCGGAATCTGGTGGATGCTCACTTCCCCGAGCGTCTTATAGATCAGGCAGAGCGCAGCTGGGCATAAGGACAATTTGATTCCCTACGCCATCTGACACGCGGGGTAAATGGCATCCGGTCGAATGACGGTCTCGTCCCCATGCGGCAGAGCGAATGAACAAAGCCAATATGTGAGGAAGGCGGCGCAATGCGTCATCGGATCCAGCGCTAGTGGGTTCGGTCCGCCCAGACGTCCCTTGGAGGAGATCTTCACATCTGACTTGGGCTTGGCTCGCTTCTTGCGAGCGACGACCGTGCCCACGCACGAAAATTCCTCATACTTCTTCGGCCCATCAAAGAAATACTGGAGCCATAGAGTCAAACGGACCCTCTTCCGGTCCCCACGGTGCGGCTGCTTCTCCCCGTGGGCTAGCCTGTACATCTCTCGGTACGCTTTCATCAACTACCGGTAAGAGTACCCCAACGAATAATAGCCGTCGCCATCCGTCTCGTCCTTAATCAAGTCAGGGGCTGACTGCTGGGTAGCACCAGACGAAGCCTGCTGGTCAAATCACTTCTTAAATATTTTCTTATTCTTGAATTTTCTAAATTGGGACTTGCCAGAAGAAGCCACACCACTAGCTGCTGGAGTGGTAGAAGGAAATCCTGGAATAGGAGGCGGGTAACCTGAAGGAAGTTGAACTGTCGGCTGAACCGACATTACCTGAGAAGGGACTAGGGATCTCGCCAAATCCAATTCCAAAGCTGTCGCTGCCTGATATACTTCAGTCATATTGGTGACACGGGCAACAATCAGCGGCTGCCTCAACTCAGCACGGAGGCCATGCAGAAATTACTCCATCTTCAATGCCTCATTTGCAAGAATGTGGGGCACATAACTACCCGATTCCATAAATCTGTTCCGATATTCAAGCACCGACATCCCTCCTTGGACAAGCTGTAAAAATTGGTGCATTTTATCCATGAGGAGATAAGCCGGGCTGAAGGTGAGTTCAAAGGTAGTGATGAACTCAGTCCATGAAATCTGGCGGAGTTGGCGAAATTGAAAAGAAACCTCCCACTGGGTATTCCACCAGGTCAGCGTCGCGCCCTGGAGCTGAAAAGTGCCGAGCATCACCTTTTCATCTTCAACGCATTCCATAGAATGAAACACGTGCTCGGTGGCATCTAACCATATTCTGGCGGCATCTGGATCGGTCTGGCCTTCAAAGGTCAGCGGATGAAATAACAAAAATTCCTTTAATGCACATCCGCAACTACCAGGCGCATCCTCTTGAGATGGAATGACGGGAACTAGAGCAGGAACATCTTGTGGAACACTGCTCGCTTCCTGAGGAACCGGGACTCTCAGACGCCGAGGTGGCATCTTGAAACGACTAGCAAACAGATAATAGATAGAAAAATTCATTAATCATATGGAAAACATCCTAAGCCAGCAATAGACAGTGTAATTGGACTAATTCTGGACAATAGCTGTGTAATTTTGATTCCTTACACGTTTCCTCAACACCGCTCTGATACCAACTGTAACGACCCAGAGCTCCGGATACAAGAAGTCCGTGCGTGTATTTGCTTCTCAAGTCCATGTATATAGAAGTCCATACGGGTTTTTTGGTTTGACCACTAAGTCCATGCACATTTACTTTAGGTCTGAGGTCAAGTCCGTGCATGTTTTTAGACTCAGATGAAAAACTTGAGTCCGTGCATACTGTTACTCAATGCACACTCAAGTTCGTGCATATGTCCTAACTCCATGCACATTTCTTCGCCAAGTCCGTGGATCATAAACTCCGTGCATTTTTAGTTTTGCACAAGTAAGCCCGTGCATATTTCTTAACCCTATGCATGTTTTGGTTATTCTGCTTACATAGTCCATGCATACACAGTGATACCCCGTGCATGCACAGTGGTACTCCGTGCATCTTGACCGGTTGAAGTCCAAGCATTGAACAGTCCATGCATGTTTGCACGTCCATAAACCTGCTGCACAGTGTGAAGTCCGTGTACTTCAAACTCCGTGCATGTTTCGGTGCTAGCTGGGAACAAACTCATTGCACATTAAGTGTTAGCTAGAAACCTACCCCGTGCAGGTTTTTACATTCCAACCACATTTCGCTAAACTTAGCCCGTGCACATTTATCTTTTTGCATCTGAATCTTGTGTTCTCCTATGCTGACTAGGTGTTTGTTATAATGACAGGGACTTCCTGTCTAACAGAAACGGTGTTTGAAAAAGGCTAAGGAAGAGCACGTGATCCCAGGAGGTAAGAGGCCAGGGCTCTGACACGTGGCACAGATCTCTGATCAGTTCTGGAAAATTTCCAGGGCGGGAAGCGTGGACTCCACACTCCAATTCCTTAAGTGTGTCCATATATATATAGAGATAGAGTTCGTACGATAAAGAAGGCCGAAGAATTGAGAAAGCCATGCTGAACGAAAAGTCTAAGTGAGAGTGAAGAAGAAGAGAGCCTATTGAAAAAGAGAAAGAAATCCAGAAAGATCAGAAGAGAGTCATTTCGGCAATTCAGATTTGCTTCCACGGAAGCTACATTTCTAGAGTTTTATTCATCGATTTTGATTTCATCATCGGTTCTCTAGCTTTGATTCCTTGACCTTGGTTATAGTCACAAGGGCTAGGAAAGCCATACAACCTTTCCTTGTAAGTTTATGAGCTCGAAGAGCTGAGATAAGGGGTGACTTATTTCGACTTTGAGGACTAATGTAGACAAGTTTTGGGTGGTCAGTAAAAGTTACTCTACTCTTTCAGCATTCTATAACCGCCCTGTGAGTAGATAGCTAATCAGCACCTAGTATGACATCATACCCATCCCTATCTAGGCGTATTAGATGGGCAGGTAGATTATACCCTTCAATTAACACTTCACTATTTGGGTAATCATGTGTAATCTCGGACCCGCTTCCTAGAGGAGTGGAGATAATTAGGTCCATTTCTAACCAAATAGGTTCCACAGATAATGAGGCAACAAATCTTTGTGAAATGAATGAATGAGTTGCACTAGTATCAAACAGAACATGTGCAGTCTTGTAATAGATAGTCAGTATACCTTCCATAATTCCTCCTTCACTTGGTTTCGCCTCTTGCAGTGCTTGCAAATGGCCTTGCTTCTTGATCAGGTGCTTCTCGTTAATAGCTTGCTCGTTGAGTAGAGGACAGTTGGGAATCCAACGTTCACGGCTCCCACAACAGAGACAAGCTCCCAACCTTCTCCAGCACTCCTCGGCCATGTGTCTGGCCTTATCACAATGTTTACAGATCTCTTTTGATGGTGTGGTAGTAATGGATAAAGGCTTGTCATTCTTCTTGGATTTCTTATCTTTGGAGGATTCCCCTCGATTATTGGACCTCTTCTTGGAGAATGGAACCTTGAGTGCTCATGAACTAGTGACTTGCTCTTTCTTATCCCCACCAGAGATCTTGTCAGACAATTCCATGGCGTCTTCTAATAATTATGCCCTTCTCACCATCTCCGAGTAGATTTGTATGTCCATCGGCACTAATTGTGTAATATATTGTAGCCTAAGCCCGTTAAGGAACTGACAGGCCTTCATCTTTTCTATATGCACTAGGTATGGTGCATAACGGGATAATCTAGAGAACTACGCCTCATACTCACCGATCATCTGAGCATATTCACAAACACCATGCACATAGATAGGGACAGACGATAAAACCCTTGCTTAACCCCGGGGAGGGGATTTCACTGCCACCCGTTGGGCGTGGCCAGTGGCCAATTTAAATTACCAAATTCAGTGAGCAATTTACAAGCACCCGAGCGATCGAAGGGTTGTAGCCATGCATATAGCCTCAAAGAGGCCCCCTCACGCTCGGGGTGTCTGCATCAGCAAGTTAGAAGCCAAATGCAAGGGCCGTAGAAACACAAAAGAGGAAGATGGGGAATTAGATAAACCAATCCAAGCATTCAACGCATTATTCTGTGAAGCATGACTACAAGCACCGAATAGGCTTAATAGAATTTTATTCTTGAGAGCAAACGGTAATACAAGGGGAAATCCCAGTCACATGGTATAGGAAACCCAACAAAGAAAACATACAAAACAGAATACTATAAGTAAAGGAGAAAAGAGAGAATCGAACAAGGGAAGCTATCAATCCTCCGAGGACTTCATTACAGCAGGAACCCACCTACAGGCGGATCTCAAGATGAAAGGGGACTCTCCTTCGAAAAACATCAGGAGGGAGTAGTAGAGGAGAGCTAGGAAGGACTGGCCTCTCTTTTTCTCTTTTCTCTAGCCATACTCTCTGTCTTTTCTACTTCTCTTCATTCTCCCCTTGTTATCTTCTCTTTTCTCTGTCTCTTTTCCCTCTTAGCTGTGTGTTTTTTGTGGCACTCAAAGATGAGGGATTTTCATAGGCGAAAATTGGGTATCACATAGAGGACGGGATGGGTGCCTATATGTCGATTCACTGCTCCGCTAGATGCGAAGGACGCACGTCGATTCACCTTGTAAGAAGGGTGGCGTCGATTCAGCAACAAGAAAGGGGCCGGCGTCGACTCATGCTGAGAGGAAGGGGGCGCCTATTCACCTTTGGGCGTGCACTGACTCACCAGCAAGGGCGTCGATTCACCTTGGCCATAAGGGTATTTTCATAATTTTTGCCACATTACCCCAAAACTGACTCCGGTGGAAGCCCGACCTCCGGTGCAGCTTGGGGTTTGATATGGTAGCTTCGGAATGTAGGTTCCAACATTTTCGATTCCTGATTTACAATTCCGAGTGGTTTCCGACACGTGCCAAACTCATGTTGGATTACTCAGGTTTTATCCCAATTTGGCCTTCGGCACTGTAATTTGCACTACCAGACCTACTCTGTGCATATGCGAAGAATATTCATTGAGTGGGCCCTCACTCGAAATAATTTCACCCTGATTGGGTAGCTTTTCGACCACTTATAGATCTTTTCGGCATGACGTGTACCCAAATCGGGTCACTCGGGTTTTCTGCTAACATTGCCTTCGGCATCTTGCTCTGAGGGACCAGAGATGTTTCTTCACCTTGGGAGGCTTCCTTATCAAGTGGCGGACCACCAGGTATATTTTTGCCCTGATCGGACAAGGTATGGGGTTTGTTCGGTGTGACCAAGTCAATGTCGATTTGTTGGGTTTATTGATTTCGACATGCCATACGGCATTGTCGGTTTACTGTAGATTTCTTTCAAACGTCCTGAGATGATAAGTTGTGAAGTCCCTGATGCTTTTGTCAGGCGACCTAAGGCTTCAGCAGTCCGAGAGGACCCTTCTTTGAAATTTCTTAAGCTTCTTCATGCCTTGCTTAGAAATTCTAGCTCCTACAGTGTGTTTGCCATATAGAAATATTTCAGATGTCAACAGGATTATAGACTGAAGAGGTTCTCGAGTCGATATGGAATTTGGCCGCTAGTTGATATACAGCCCTATTCTTGAATGGTGTTCCGTTATCGGACACTATGTGACTGGGAGTACCAAATCGATAGACGATGTTGTGCTGCAAAAATTTGGCTACCACTTCACCAGTGATCTCCTGTAGGGGAAGGGCCTCCGCCCAGCGAGAGAAGTAGTCGGTGGCAGCCAAGATGTACTTATGGCCCTTGGAAGATGGCAAGAAAGGCCTCGCGATGTCCATACCCCACTCAGTGAATTGCCAGGTTGGGGCTGTGGGATGCAGCGGATTGGGAGGTCTTCTGGGTACTGGGCCAAATGTTTGGCATTGATGACACGTATGGGAATATTGGATGCAGTCCGCATACATGGTTGGCCAGTAGAAGCATCTGAGCTTGATATTATGCTTCATTCTATCTCTGGCCTGGTGAGCACCATACAATCCTGAATAGACTTCGCGGATGATGGGTTGAGCCTCGGCTGGTGAGACACATCTCAAGAGAATCGATTTGTCCTTCTCGTGAACAAGTCGGTATAAAGAGTCACCGATCAACTCATATGACGTTGCCCGACAGAGTAGCTGGACCCTTTGAGCTCAGTCAAGAGGGAGCCACCCTTTCTTGAATTTGATGATAGGTTCACGCCAATCTTCTTCATCTGGAGGAGTGTTCTGGTCGAGGTCATAGACCTCATAGATGGTGAGATCAGAGTTACCTTCGAGTGAACTCGGCATTAGTCTTCTGTGCTGGATGGTGATGTCGACCTCACCCACGAGCGGGAGCTCAATGGCCGTAGGCAATTTCACCAGGGCATCCGCCTAGGCATTGCTACTCCTGGGGACATGGTTTATTTCAAAGAAATAAAACCTCTGGATTAGCCTGGTGATGGTGGTGTGGTATGGAACTAACTCTGACTTCTACACGTTGTAGATGCCGAGGACTTGCCGAACTACAAGTTGGGAGTCCCCGTAAGCTTTAAGGCACTTGACGCCCATGTCAAGAGCCATCTGAAGCCCGATTATTAGAGCTTCATACTCAGCTTCATTATTGGTCAGGGATTTCATGAGAGCACAAGAGTTGTACAAAACTCCACCCTGGGGAGTCAAAAAAATAATACTGGCACCCGCCATAGCAGATGAATTTTGATTGTCCTAGATAATCCCCCAGGACGCTCCATCGAAGTAGAGCTCCTAGCAGGGCATATTGGCTATATGGGCATCTTGCTGCTGGTAATGAAAGACATCTCCGGTCTGTCTAACTGGTGCTGGTGACTAGGAAGCAAGGGACTCCTCGTCAGGGAGCTCCTTGTTGAGAGGTGAATCATCCGGTACTGGATGGGCTGTCAAGACTTTAGTCATGCCTTGTCCCTTGATTGCTTTCCTAGGGACATAGGTAATATCGTACTCCATTAGTAGGAGAGCCCATTTTCCCATAGGCTCTTCCCTCTTTGGTGAGCTTCTGTTAGTAAGCTCGATGCTTCCCATGTTGTTTGGTGGGTCTCCTTGTGAGCTTGGCCTTGGAATTGCCATTTCAGTGCCGCCTCGTCCTGTGTCTGCTCAAGTGTGGACAACTTAATTTGAGCCTGATCATCTCCTTATTTTATAGTTGCGTGACTTTGGACCTAATTTCTGTGTCGAGAGCTATTATGTACCGTGTTCTCATCGTGCCGTGCCCAATGGCCAAAGTGTTGACAGGCTCAATTGCCATTTATAGGATGCAAAGGTAGGTCGAGATTAGTGCTTTTAATTGGGCTTTGTGCTGAAGCTGGTGCTATTCTCTGTTGCACTTAGGCTTTTTCTGTTTGGTTGCTCGCTAGATCAGTGCTCGAGGCGTGTTACATTGCGATTTTCTGGGATTGCGATGATGCCTAGTGTGTACTGAGATGCGAAGGTCGAGGATCTTTTTGATGTCTTAGTGCACTATTGAGTGCGCAGTGGAAGCTTGTGGGCTGATGACCCACAAGCCGAGGATCTTTTCTACAATTCTGGCTGGTCGAGAGAATTGCTTCTTCTCGAGGTGACTCCGTCTTAGCTACATGTGCCTAAACGTTGCCGTGACCGTGCCATTGTCAGTCATTTCTCTAGTTTTAGCGTGGCATTTGCGAGTGTTGGGAGAATCGTCAGCTTCCCTGCTACTAAAGTACCCTCTACTCTGCATTCCTTCTTGTGTGTGTTGTGCTCTCGAGGTGTGTTCATAATCCTTGAGATGCGTCCCCCAAGATTGTGGTGTCTCTTGTCATTTTGTGATCGATTTCAATTGTTGTGGGCCTTTCCTTGGTGAACGGTCTGATGCATGACTTGCTCCCTATAGCCATGTGCTCAGCTACCGCGTGTCTTGATACGACCCTACTTGTAGTGTGTTCTGTGGTTCTGTGTGCTGGACGGAGCCGGAATCCTGCAGGTACTATTGGGTTCGGGTGACTTTAACGGATCACTCCTGGTGCATTATAGTCTCATGGCGCACCCGTCTTGGTAAAATCACCCCGATCTCGCATTTTAATGCGTTTCGATGGATGCATGTGGCATTTTTGACCTTCTGGAGTCGTTTCCCATCGATTGGATGTGTTTCCCCTGCGCTATAGCGTGCATGGGACGTGGAACGGACTGATTCGGCCGTTCTATCGTTTTACCCATCGGACTGATTTAGCTATCCTACCAAAGACCGTTATAGGCATAACGGTCGCTCGACAGACCATTATGGTTCATTATTTTTCATCTTTCGAGGTCATGGAGCATAACAGATCAGGCCTGGTCTATTATTTGGATATAACGCCCTAGGCTAGGTGCGTTATATTCGGGTTATTTTCGAGGCCGCCTACCATTGTCAGATCCCTCGACGACCGTGCTTCCTTGAAGACCGTGTCAGTCGGTTCATTTAACGGATTGTTCTCCGGGCATTATGGTTCAGGTGACGCACTTGTGTGGATCCGTTATGGTGTGTTTGACCAATGTTTGACAGGGTATGGCAGTTGATATAACGTGCCTAACCATGTGTGCCATATGGCTATGGCGGACTCATTGTGGTCCGTTATATGCCTCTTGTTTGTGTTAGTGTTTTGGGTCTGTTGGATATAACGCCCTTGTCCTAGCGTGTTATACTAGTATAACGTATCTATTGCGGTCCGTTATATTCCCCTTGGTTTGAGTTTTGTGTCTGTTGGCAATAACGCGCCCATCCTGGTGCATTATGCTGATATAGCGCCCCTATCTTGGTGTGTTATATTGTCTACATTGGAGTTTTGGATCTGTATGCCATAATACCCCTTCTGTGGTCCGTTATAGCACATAACGCCCCTATGCTGGTGTGTTATAGTCCTGTTGTTAGCCGTGATGGTCCTTGTTTTGTCCTCTACATTGGTCAGTCTTAGGTCGTGTTCTAGGGTGGTGTCTGTCTGTTGGTGGTTGTCTGGATTGATAAGTGTGTACTGAAGGTGAGCCAGAAGGGGAGGGGTTGAATAGATCACCTCTTAAAAAATTTTAGCGTAAAAGCTTAGATCACTTGAGGATAAAATATGGAGCATCCGACGACGAAATCAAGTGCCGTTTCGAGCTTTCGTCATCAAAGGAGATCAATCCAGACAAAGCTCATCCGCCAGTCCCGCCACGTTCGTGTCTCACTTGCAGCACCAACGTCTGGGGGGCATTTATTGACACTCAAAATATGATGACCGACAATCAAGTCGTAAGAGCTAATGACACGACTTACGGAGCGCACAAGCCGAAGGAAAGCAGACTGCTGAAGCCTCTTAAAGTTACCAAAGCTGCTAGGAGTGAATGCCGAGAGCCTCGCCTCAGGAGAACCGACATAACTCCACCACCAGCCGGCAGTGCGACCAAGCCTGCCCAATGATCCGGTGTCAACTTTGTCACACCGCTACCCTACATGGCCGCCCGACCAAGGACGGTGGTTCACCCGGCAGTCTCCCACCTTAATGAAGACTCTCCTAAGGAAAAAGAGCGCCTACGGCCTTTACAGACATAGGCCGGAAACTTTAGCAACGGGAGGATCCGAATACCCGGCACGGGTTCAGCTTCTTACGAAGGAAGGCCTGTCAGAGGCCAAATGGTCACCGGTCTAGGTAGAATATCATCCCACATGGGAGCTTTGAGCACAAGTCCAGTCGAGCCGAAAGCACGAGCCACGGTGTCAGAGGACGTGTCAGCGGAAGACCCTCGCACTCGAACCAGACACACACGGAGTTCACACCCGAGCCGTTCGGCAAATCGAGAGCTTTGTCAACCCCTTCGCCAAGGTCTTGTAGGGGTCCTTACATGAAAAATCATGAATGGTGACTTCCGGGACCATCCCCGGACTCATCGGCTGGTGTTCGACAAGTAAATGTCGTTGAAACGACGCCGTAGTTTGTCGGCACGCCGTTGAAACGGCGCCCTCCTTCCCGGCGCGCAAGACATAACAAGGTCTTCCCGGCGCGGTCTTTCCGGCGCGCTAAAACTGTTTCTCGGCACGGTCCTTCCCGACGCCCCATTTGGTGGTGCCGGGGAACCCTCTTCCATAAAAGAAAAGGTATACAGAACAAGAGGAGGACGAGCAGAAGCTCTTGGATTTCCTCCTTCGACAACAGCTCCTGAACGACAGCCTCGAGGCTCGATGCACGCGAGCAAGAGTGGCCCAGTTCACAGTGGTTGACGACAGATTATATCGTCGCTCCCTCTCGGCCCCACTATTAAAGTGCTTGTTCCCTACGAAAATTGGCCAGACCATCCAAGAAATCCATGAAGGACTCTGCAGGAGCCATGTGGGAGGACGAGCACTTGCGAGGACAATGATCTGGCAAGGATACTGGTGGCCCACCTTGCAGCAAGACTGCCTCGACTATGTTCGGAGGTGCCCTCAGTGCCAGAAGTTCTCTCTTCTGCACCACCAGCCGACTACGCAACTGCACGCCCTGATGGAGCCTTGCCCATTTGCACGGTGGGGAGTGGACATATTGGGTCCCTTTCCTGAGACACAAGGGAGGAAGAAATTCCTTATAGTTGCTATTGACTACTTCACCAAATGGATCGAAGCTGAACCATCGGGAAAGATCACGAGTGAGGCAACTTGAAAGTTCGTGTGACGAAATATCATCTGCCGCTTTGGGAGCCCAAGGGTTCTCACAACTGATAACGGCAGATAGTTCGCGAGCACCTCATTCCAGGAGAGGTGCTCAGAGCTAGGGATCTGGAACCACTATACTTCGGTGGGACATCCCTAGGCTAACGGGCTGGTAGAGAATGCTAACCGAACGCTGCTCCATGGCATCAAGACGCGGCTAGCTCAAGCAGGCGACTCGTGGGTAGACTCAATTCCGAGCATCCTGTGGGCCCATCGGACCACCGCTAGAGCCGCCACTGGAGAGACACCCTTTCACCTCGCTTATGGCACTGAAGTAGTGGTACCGGTGGAGATCTCCAACCCCACTCTAAGAGTAGGACACTTTGATGAGGCCAGGAACAACCAAGCAATGTGAGAAAACTTGGACCTGCTCGAGGAAGATAGAGCGGGTGCGCAAGTAAAGCTCATAGCATACCAACAGAAGCTGGCCCAGTATTACAATGTCCGAGTTAAAGAACAGCACTTCTTCCTTGGAGATTTGTATTTTTACTATATGGTTTCTACGCTATTAGATTATATTAATGACCTTGTGGCTTTGATAAATCTGGAATTTGAGTTCTCCTTCATCAAAAATAATGATAATTTCATAGGAATCTTAGTTGCACGGATAGGCCACTGAGCCATCCAAGACTGGGGACGATGGTTCCCTTTTGTGAATTGGTGCATGGATAAATAGACTTCAGCTTAGTATCAGCTCACAAATTGGTGACTTGACTCAGTCTGGACAGCTTAACAATATTATCCTTGATTACTTTCTATTTTTAATTTACTTCAATTTTTCTCTTTAAATCCTACATGCATTCATATAGGACCTTGATTTAACTTTGTAAAACCCCTCTTATAAGTCGGTTTTAAGAGTCAATTGATTATTAATCTTCATGATATGAGATATTTTATTTTGAATTGAGTCCTCAGTTCGCCTTGTTCTCATTTTAGGTTGTTTCCTTGAAAACTCGTTTGTTTAGATTTCTATCCTCTTATTCAATCTGTTCCCTTAGATCCGCCTTGGCTGTAGCACGTCCACATTGACTGGTAACCGCTCTCTAATGGTGAAACCTACATATTTACGACCTGAGGTACTTTCACCGCACTGGAAGTTGATCAACTTCTTTTCTTCTCCTTCGTGCCCGCGTGCACATTTCTTTTCCTTCCTACATCCAAATTATTGTTGATTTCATTGAATCTTCCCAAGATTGCATCATCTTGAACTTGGAAATGATTCTTATAAGGTAATGTTGATCACGTGTCTCATCGCACCTTGATATCTACTTTTCAATTCGCTCTCACTCCATTACACTTCTTTACACTTCATATCATTTTGCTCCATTCCCATTACACTTCTTTACACTTCATTTCAATTTTTTCATACCATTTCATTCCACTAAGTGTTGCTCCCTTGGAAAGCAGACGCCAAGACGGGGCAGTTGTAGACACGCCAAAATTAAAATCATTTTGAGTATATCTTCTATCAAATTATAATTCCCCAAATTGACCCTAAAATCAACTTATTTGAGTAGTTTTCGCCAAAAATCACGAAGAAACATAAGTTCTCAGCCCCTAGGCTGCACACAGGCCTCTCGATTCCACACAATACAAATCATGGAACATGAGGGAACATCAAAGCACTCAAACCACATAGGCATGCAAACCGAGGCAATACAATACCTCCAAACGTCTAAAACCAGAGTGTCGATCCTCAATGGATAGTTGAGACACTTACGAGATCACATGTCAACCACTGGGTCACAACTAGGTTGACCAGAAATCAAAATGACCCTCGAAATAACACAAAACACTGCTCGATATCATGGCACTTTCGAACACCCTATAACACGGTTACAGCCCTCATAGGACGTCCACGACATCTACGTACAATGGGCTAACTAAGGGGTCAAAGCCAAGCCAATTAACGTGAAAGAAACACCACAAATAGCTCGAGATGAAGGCACTCTTCTGGGATCCCTTGACACATATAGATATGACTCTCACGGAACACCCAAGGCATTCGTCGAGTCAAACGCCAACAAGGCATTAAATCCGGGGTTCACCGGAGCCCGAGACAACTCAAATAATATCGAAAAACTAAAATATTAACGCGCTCATTGCCTGCGTCGTGATGGTTAACGTGCCCACACAGAGGGTCGTGATGTCACCATAACGAGTCCAACACCTATATCGTGTCAATAGATTAATGTCGCGTGTGCTTGGGTCACATTAATAGACGTGGCCAAAAGCTCGAGCGTGATAACACGATAGTCGCAGCCATCGCCTGGGTCGCGATAATAGTCACGGCCAGAACCTCAACCGCTACAATACAAGGATGCGGCCATCACCTAGGTCACGTTCGCATCCAACACAAGAACCACGTTCCTAACCGCCCAACTATTCATCTTCTCTTGATGAACGTGACTACATGATATAGCATGTCTCTTCTGAGAACACGTCCCCTGAGAGTACCACGTTAAAACACCAAACTCAAAAAATAGAAAATTCTATGCAAAACACTCTTCAACACCCCCGTCGTCTCCAGAACAACAGGGAAACATCCCTAAACACATTGCCGCTTCTCCTACCCCTTTTCTATTGTTTCGCATCAATCCGGCTTGACCCAAGGGGAGTTCGGTCTTGAACTCGTCCCTCTTGTTTCCCAGTTGATATAACACGCTTGTCAGAGGCCGTTATATGCATAGCGGACCCTTGGGGGTGCGCTATGTTCTACATGACGGACCACTCTTGGACCGTTATGTAACCGTCATTTCTGTAGGTCTGTAGGTTGTGGGGCATGACGAACTAGGTCCAGTCCGCCATCGCCAATATAACGCCCTTCGCGTAGTGTGTTATATAATGTGTAAAACTGTGGATTTTTCAGGGTTTCATACGTTCGGGTGACTTTAACGGACTAGTCCCGGTGCGTTATAGTCTCATGGCGCACCAGTCGTGGCACATTATGATTTGTATGATTTTGATGGTTATTCGAGTGAGTATAACGCGCAGGTGGAGGCGCATCATACTGAGCATAACGCCCTAGCGATGGCGCGTTATAGTCTGCATGTCTGAATTTTGGCATTTGCATGGGTGAGCATAACGGCCCGGGGGAGGCACGTTATAGTCCCATAACGCCCCGCCCTTTATCCGTTACACTCTGCAGTTTTGGGAATTTTGGAAGAGCATGTTTAATTCCCGTTTAATGCATCCCATGCTACGTCTATGTTATATTCACGTTATTTTATGATTAATAGCTAGCTCCTAGAGTCCCAATGGAGTGCTTGGACTTTCCATGTGATGGAACCACTAGACATAGCCCTCGACTTCACGGAACATCGACCCACCTGGGAGAGGTGGAGGGGCAGTCCCGTCAAATGGTTTAAGCTACTACCGTGGGCCCTCGGCTCGACTGTAGTGCTCTACGGGGAGGGAAATCTAGCTAGAGGCATGGTCCTAGTCAGGGGTCGGTGTGTGCACACGTGGTCAGAGGCGAGAGCTGGCACTGACGAGTGTTACTCTGACTAGTTCTCGGTTGGTACGATTCAATTATGCCGCTCGCTTGTCATGGCACAGACTCGCGAGTTGCCTGAGATGCAGTGTAAGTCGTCAGGAGGCGCATCTCTTCCAGTCTGTCAACAGCTATCTTAGGTTCAATGATACAGATCAACCAAACTTTATTCTTCCTGATATGATTATTAATGCTTCTAATTGCCTTTGCATTACCAATCCCACGTATGTTCCATATAAGGCTGGGACCAATCATTGAGAAAGTGTGTGATGGTGAGAAACTCCACCACCTAATGATCTGGCTTTAGCCCTCATTAGGGGGAGCTGTATATTGCAGTTCTCAGTAAGATCTCCCCCTACAGGATACTCAACATTTTCTTGCTCCGCTACTGAGATCTTTTCCTACATGAGAAAGTTGTCAGCCTTTGATTGGTCTGCCATAGACAAGTCTTCAAGACCACTTTTGAAAGAAGCAAGATTTTTCTGCACTACTGCCAGACTAGGAATAACAATTTGTTCAGTTTCCTTGTTATGTGCATCTCCTTGTAAACTACCCCTGTCTTCCTTTGAAAAAATTCCATTATTTTTTGTTGACTCAGAGGGGATTTCTACATTTACAACATCCATAGGATTTGACTCACCACTAGTAACAGACATTTGGGAGGTAGATTTCTGTCTACCTAGAATAGTTAAGACATCTCCTTGGTTGTTCTTCCTCATCAAGGATCTGTCCCCTATAGTTGAAATAAACTGGCCCTGATTGACTTCTGGATTTCAGATAATATCTCACTACTATCACTTTGGTTTGAAGGGAGTTCTGGGATCATAACTAACTTGCCTTTAACATCATTATTTTTTCCATCATGCTTAGGATCATTATTGCCTTCCATTTGAAAATCCTCCGTGGACTTATCAATGTCTATGCTTTCCTTATCTTTCAACTGAGTATCTCCACATATCACAAGAGCATCTCGCTTTGCTTCTATCCCGTTACTCAATGGGATATCAGCATCCTGCAAGGCATCAAACATATTTGATGTTGGAGCACTTTGTCGAACATCTCGTGGGCACAGCTGTTTTGGCACAAACTTGTTCCGAGGTTGCACAGTCTCAGCTCTATGGCTAGAAAATAACCATTTTCCTTGTCTTTTCT